>CM060971.1:78854958-79454958 GCA_030765045.1 Tenodera sinensis
TGCCAAAATTCAGTGCTCCTTTACGCAATAAATTACAAAGTTTTGTTAATACTTTGGTACTGACGGTAAAGTACTCACATGCAAAATATGCAAGCAGTCAGTGAACTACAAAAAGAAGTATTTTATATCATAACACATCAGCACAATCAAACACAAAAATGCACTTTCCAAGGCTACTGGGAAGATTTCTTTGCTTCCAACAGTAATTGCAACATCGAGTTGAAAATCCCAGGTTTTACATTCAACTTATGTAAAGCTTTCCTCTGTGCCGGAATCCCTTTGTGGAAATCACAGAATCCTACATTATCACAGTTTTTGGAGAGATGAACTAACCAATTTATACCTAGTGAGTCAAGCTTGCGAAAATGTTACTTAACCCAATGTTACGATGACAATGAAAATCATTAAAGATAAAATGAAAAATAAGATGATCTGGATTTCTATTGACGAATCAAATGATACCAAGGGTCATTTCATTGCCAATATTGTTATTGGACCATTAGATCCTACAGAAGATGAATTAAATTATTCCTACTTACAACAGAGTATCTTGAGAAAGTTAACAATTCAACTATCACACCAGATGATTTACCAGATCATTAAAGTTGATGTGACCTGAAGAGATTCAATACGAAAATGTCTTACTTTTCATCAGTGATCATGTATGAAAAGGGTTGGAACAGCATTAAAAGTGCTATTTCCAAACATGCTTCATGTGACCTGCGCAGCACATGGCTTTCACAGGATGTCAGAAGAGATACGATGCTTGTTTCTGGATGTTAACAAATTAACATCCAGTGTTAAGAAGATCTTAGGAAAGCCCTATCAAGAATCCTGACATTTATATCCACTACACCAAATGTACCTCTGTCCCCTAGACTATCATAACGAGATGGGGGGCATGGATCTCAGTAGCACTTTACTAGCTTCAAATTTCCAGAATATAACTGAGGTGGTGAACGCTCTGGATAATGAAGCATCTTCAATTGTAGTAGCCAAGAAACTTCTCAACTCTTTGGAAATGAAAAATAACTTAACTTTCATGGCAGCCGAGTCTGGATTCATGAAACAAGTGATCTGCCAACTTCAAGAAAGAGGGCAACCTTTAACGAAGTCAGTGAAAATTGTGGATGAGACAGTGCAAAGACTGGACAGTGTACCAGGAAAACAGGGTTCATTAGTTAGCAAAAAGTTAAAAAAGGGCTGTCGAAAAATTGTGATCTGCATAAACTTAGAAACATTTCAAAAATTCTACAAGTTGATAATTCTGTTGCAGTTGAAATGGATCTTACAGTGATGCTTTGTTTTAGATTTGCTCCAATAACCTCTGTAGATGTTGAGAAGTCACTTTGTCATATGAAAAATGTGTTATCTGGCAGGAGACTCAACATGGTCCCAGAGAACCTAAAAAAGCATTTGGTTGTCATGTGCAATGAATAAGGCATTGCAATACACAGGCCTTTTAAAAAAAAAATTTCATTTTTGTGTCAATTACAGTACTAGCATTTTGTTTAAAACTTTGAAGTTCTTTAAAACATGATGATCGAGTTCTTGAATAGTGTAATCTATTAAATAAATGGGTTTTTCTAATTGCCTTTTATTGCCTATTTTAGTATTTATGTCTTTTTTTCTGCCTATTTAGAATGCCTTTTTGCCTGCCTATTTCAATGATTTTTAAAGCCTAAACTTCCGGTCTCTGCTGATAACTGTTCTTTCATACTAGCCATGTGTAAGTACTGACTTTGTAAGCTGAAACAAATTTGAAAAATACAATGCCAAGATTCAAAATATGGTTATTTTTGTTCTTCATGTCAATGCTCTTAACTCTTGAACTACTGTGGCATTGTTTACAGTAATCTCAAATATTAGAGATAGCATCCCTTGCAATGTTATAAATACTTTCAGTTTTTGGGCTTTATAGATAAGCTCTATTATGGTTAATATGTATTTGATAAATGTTCTTTCATATTAACTGTCTGGAAACAGAGCAAGATTGCTCCATGGTAACACGTAGGCTTGTATTCAGGAGGTTTGATTCCCATAGTCAACCTTCCTGAACCATGGATTTCTTCAGTGGTTTCCCAGTTGCTAGGCGAATGCTCGGAAGGATAATTACATTCCACAAATTTCATGTCCTTCCACTTCACTTCATTAATCATTTAATTCATCCTTCATTCTGTTGTTCTTTCATGGCTGCAAGTGTTAGCAAAGGCATTAAGTGCAGCTTCGCAGAAATGATATAGGCTTTGTAAAAGAACTCTCTGGTCCCTCAATGTTAGTGGATTCTGGGAGTGGGACATTGCACTCTGCTGGCGTGCCCCTGGGAGCACATGGAGGACTTTGAGTTGTGGTAAACCTTAGAGACCTTTGCCAGGGCCTGTGCCGTTAGTCTGGATCTGGTCGCCCAATGTCCCTTTCATTTCATCTTCTTCCTGGGGGTGCCCCCTTGGAAGCATAGGTGCAATATGCAGTTTCAGTGCCGAACTTCCTCCATATCTCTCCTATTACTCCAAGCGTATATAGGCAGTAAGTAGGTAGGCTTAGTCAGACTGGAAAAATTCAATGCTACCACTATGACTGGAATCATGTATCTAAAGCGCGTCTCACCCTTAAAAGACAGTACACGTTAAATGGAGCGCAGTGTTGCAACATGTACTAGTTGCGAATCTCTCTCCGCGAGCGACTCGAGGTGGCCTGAGTCCTGTACTTAGTCCTTCAATTGCTGCTTGACGAGACGGACACTTTTAACTCTGGTATCCCTCCACGCCTTTGTTACTGTATGACCTAAATTTACAAATGACTCGTCTGTATAAACAATTGATTTCCCCTGGTCCCTAAACCTTTTACGTCTTTTAGATATTTATGTCGCCATCTGATGATATCGATATCGTCTCTTTCTATTAATATGCACTTGTTACCCTTTCTTTCATATTCGAACCCCAAATCAGAGTGGCCCTTGAGAAATTTGGTAGGGTCTCATCACTGTTGAACTGTGACAAAATTATATTCAGCATGGGTGGAATATTTGCAAACTGTAAAGAATGAACAATTCGCCGCACTCCACCTTGCACTATTCAATCATATTGCGTTAACCTAGCGTTTTGTGTAGTCCCGCCCCTTTTGCTTTCTTTTTCGATGGCATTCTTAGAGGTCCTTCCATTAGTTCCTTTTTAATCATACACACTACTGCTTCTGAACACCCGATAGCCTTAGCTGTTTCTTTTACTGCCTTTACTGCCAAGCATTTTGCTTCAAAAATAATCTAACACATTCATAATTATTTGGCGTTCCTTACTTCTTAATTTACCAATATATCGTCTCTTCCTAGCTTCCCCCTCCATAACTACAAATATTTACAAAAATATTAAACAAATAACGCGATAACAGCTCACAGTTACACACACGGCTCCTTTCGAACTAATGTTAGTGCTGCTCCTTATACTATCTTCCGTGTCAGGCCTGACGCTGAATAGATGAATACCTTTTGTTTGCCTTACTGGATAAAAGAAAGAGGTTACTGCCTTTTGGTTTATTTTAAAAACTTTCTCCAACCTTCCTCAACATTTGTTCTCGCTGGTTCCCTGATGTAAACTCAATAACAAAAAAGTTTCACACTGCGTAACTTTTGCAGTGCACAGATATAAAATTTTCCGAAAACATTTAATTTAAAAAATTATAACCCTTAACTGGGTAAACATAGAGAATTCAAAGTAGGCAGGTAGTAGCACTATAGTTTACTCTACCTAAGAAAAAAATATAGATGCATTCTAGCAGTTAGTTTGTTAGTTAGTGCGTGATGAGTGTAGAAACAGCAAATATCGGACTTCTATTGAAAAAAACGTTTTCTGAAGAAATTTGGACCTATAGAAATGTATAATGACTCTGAAAAGGATATAACCTGATAGAGAAAAAAATTCTGCATAGGATAATGTGTTCAAACCTGAAATTTATAACAAATGAATATTTATACCATGCTATTAGGAATGTGGCAACAGAGCGAGGGTAGAAAAGGACGAGGCTAATGGCAACTTGTATGCGCTAGATAGAGACAGAGATGTCCCATTTAACTCCATACTGTCTTCTAAGAGTGAAACGCTATATAGTTATTTATGATGATGCTCTTACCACTTGAGGTATCATGGAGGGATACCTGTAGTGCATAAACCTCATCTAATTTAAGTATCCCAATAAACCTTCAAGACAATGGCAATGAAAGAACATGTACTATAATCTTTGCAAAACTTAAAGGCATATGGAGGCGGGGCGTACTGCGGACTCAGCGAATCCTACCAGTGCTGTCGAATGTGGTGCATGCATCTCACACAACCTTATGTACAGACTCTCTGCCGGTACACGCACTATACTTGGCAACAGCGCTCTGCTTGAGCATTGGCTAGCGTTCACATGCCTTTAACTTTTGCGAGCAGTATAGTACTAAATACCTATTAACCCTGTATATATATTTCACAAACAAACAAACAAAAATTGTGACTCTGCCTGACATTTCAGGTGACCATAAAGATCCAGAATACAAAGATATATGACAAACTCAAATTTAAAAAAAAAAAGATTAAAATTAGGATGCAAAATATCTGAAGAAACATTAAAGGATTATAACAAGAAGATAACGGTTAACATATGCAATATAAGTGATTATTTAAAACATATAAAGAATCTTTTAGGACATGTAAACATATATTTACAATTTCGGACCATTGCACACCCTATAAAGCCTCAGCACCAGAACATTGCTAGTTATCCTTGAGATATGATACCTCTAATATCTAAGATCATCTTTAAGATTTACCAGAATACTTGAATCGGTTGAGAGGGTTTAATGCGCACATAGAATCCTATCGTGGTACCTCAAATAGTAAGAGCATTGTCAATGAGATCCAAAGATCCTTGGATGCCACATTTTTCATAAATGATTCAACTTACCAAATGCATGATTTATTGCTCAAATATCTCTTTCCAGACCTGCTATCTGCAAGGTTGCAGGCTGGGAAAAATAATTAGATTAAACAATTTTGGATTATGGCTTGAAGTCAAACTAAGACCTTCAGTGTGGAAGGTTCACATTTTACACATTTCAATTCAGACCAAATGCTCATTTTGCAGACACAATTATTTCCCAACCATGCTTTAAGCTGCTGAATAATTTAGGCCAAAGGTCATGAGTTCCCTGTAATTTAAGCAACAATGTTTCCAACACAAAGAACTAGTTCCTGTATTTATTGCTCTCTACAAGTATTTTCCTTACATATTATTGTATTACAGGTTTGCATCATTCAAGGCACAGATGGTTGGTGTTGATTACTTTAACATATTTCAGCACTTATATCAAGCAAACAACACCACAAACTATAAGCCTGCCTCTGTGGTGTGGAAGTGGCATGTATGTCTCACATTCAAGAGCTCCAGAGTACAAATCTCAGTTAATCTGGATAAGATTTTTTCAGAGATTTTACCTTATCCAGAGAAGACCAATGTTGGGTAACTTTATGCTCTGGTTCCACGTTTATTTCACCCTTTTCATTCATTCAATTGTCTGATATGACCTTCCAGGTTAAACTCAAGAAAAGCCCACTCTAAAAAAACTAAGTACACCAATGCTCCAAAATGAAAACTTAAGTTGGTTTCTGTATATCAATTCTGGGACAATTATGATTATTTCAGCTATTAGCAAACTATCATTGATGATGCAGTGTACAGGACGTAAGGTAAGTATTGCACCAAAATAAAATTGTGAATACATCTTGACAACAAAATTTAAAATCTTACATGAGTATACATCTATGTTTTGCAATTTTCAAGAAAAATTCATATTTTTGTTATAATTTGGAAATAAGTTTTAGGTTACAGTTTGGCCAGACTGCAACTTACTGCTACCACCAGTCTGCTATTTTGCATGTATGCAAACTTGGCTTCATTCCAAATCTGTGCTAGTAGTTCAACAGAGAAGGTAGAACAGGTACTCAAAAATAAAAATGATACCATTATTTTGTCACACGTGTACAGGGTAACAGAGCCTAGTTATAAATCTTATGCTGCAGGTGGCAGTTCTCTTATTCTGACTACTGTAATGAAGAGGAAAATACAAATGGAACTGTGTCTTAAAACATATATAAGTATTACTTAATGTACCATCTTCTGAATACCAAGTGTTTGAGTAATATGCAGTATGAGAAAGTTAAGATCTTAATGCTCGAAAATGGTTTATTCTATTAAAATAAAGCACAATGTTGATTACAGAGAAAAATCTTTTCCTTAGTTACCAATTGTTCTTTCTCAATTCATCAAATATCACGAGTCACTTTTCTTGATGCCAACATTGGCCTAAAGTTACAAGACAAAACCCCAACATACACTCCCACCTTACAGATTAATACAATATTGTGATCAAATACAATTTTGTTTTAACATTTACAAATTTAATTTTTTGTACTTTCACAAGACGTTCATGTCAAGTAATGGTGGTAGCCGTTTCAGTCACTTTAACTGTCCTCAGAGGCTGTAGTTCTGTCTGTTGATAGTTCTAAAGAATGTGGAACAAATTCCTGAGAACATGTCTTAGACACCTCAGGTGGGTATAGATGTTGGAATGATCTAATTTTTTCCCCATTAACTCTCTTCATTTTGGCTATTTTTGTATGACCATCTTTAGTGGGCTAAGTTTCCAAGATTAGACCTGGTGATCACTTGATTTTCTTCACTCCGTCCTTCTTTACAAGGACTTCTCCCACTTGTAAAGTATCTTGTGTCTTGCTAGGTGGCTGTACCAGCATAACTAGATACTCGGTGCGAGATCTGTGATGAAAACTTTCACGTAGCTTTTGAAGATATCTTATGCTTTTATTCAGACTGTTTGCATCAATGGTGTCTAAATCTAAAATGTCAAAACTTGGTAAGGCTTGTAGGAATTTTGAAGGTGTTAGTGGAACTAGAAGCTCTTCCGAATCATCTACATATTAAAGAGATCGTGAATTTATGGTAGCTTCATAGTATTATAAAAGAGTTTTCAATTCATCATAAGTTACAACCCTTCTTCCCAAGTTTCATCTTAGAAATTCTTTAGCAATTCTGACAAGTCTCTCCCACCATCCATCCCACCAGGGAGCAGTGGGAACATCAAACTTGCACCTCAGTTTTTGTATGGTTGATCATGAGTATTTCCTTAGATGCATTCTTGTTCAAGTGCAATTATTTCCATATTTGGCCTCTTCTTTTTTCAACCCATCTTGCCACTCTCACCACCGGCTGTAAAATAGAGCTTTTTTGATCACAACCTCTGGAAAAGAGATTGACTGCATTCAACACAATGGGTATATAATCCCACTCTTTTACACTAGAGTACAATCTTATTTCTTTACATTTATTATCGACAAAAATATTCCACTCATCCTCTCTTCTTATTCATGTGAGAGCAACAGAAGAATCACTCCAATAATATTTTTTACAATCTTCCAAATCCATGTCTTTTTTTATGGTAGACTCTTGCTGCAGTAAGAGCCGCCAATAATTCAAGCCTAGGAATGGATACTTCTTTAATGGGAGCTACTCTTGACTTTGCTTGAATTAAGCATAGATTTGTAGTTTTGTCTTCGACTCACAAGAAAACACAAGGTGCATATCCTGATTTACTGGCATCACAGAAGATATGTAAGCCTGTAAATTTAGCTGGTATTTGAAATCCCAGCTGTGGCATTGAATTTTTAAGTTGCAGTTCTACCTCTCAAACATTGCCCACACACGGCTTGTGTGTTTAAAAACACCAACAGTAGGTTTGTTGGCATAAATAAATAATAATTGTAAATTTAGTTTTGCTCACCATCTCTTCACTCTGCATTTGCTAAGCCAGTGTATGCTTTTCATCCATTCCAAAAATTTACCTATTATTTCCTTAGGCAACTCCAAATTCCAACTTAAATTCATATGCCATGTTTCTTTAGTAATAATTTTGGCACTAACGTTGTTGGAAAGTCCAAAGGATCAAAGATCTTCTGGGTTAGGGACAAGATTTCTTTTGTGATGGTTTCATTGGTTAACTTTAAAGAATCAACATCACAGTATACTTTGTCACCATCTATGTCCCACAGAAGTCCCAGCAATGACACAGCATCACATCAGATTTCTTCACTTCTATTTCTCTGGGAGCACTAACCAAACCTCTGAGTTCAAACTTGCCAAGCTTCAGGAGGTCTTTTGCTTCATGGACAAACTTTCTCAGTTCATTTCTGTTTCTAAACTTGTTCTGCAGTTATCCACATAGAACGCTCCCTCCAGTCTTTCAACTGGTGCCTGATTCAAATGGTGCTAAGTGGTATTTAGCATGCAAGGACTTGAATCAACTCCAAAGACAACTCTCTTGTGTCTCAAGGCTCCAACTTCTTGCCTACTGAAATTTTTCCACCATAGGAACTTCAGAAACTGTCAATGTGCAGGTGCCACCCTAATCTGCAAGAATGCCTTTGATATATCAGCTGTGACCCTAACTGCATTCTTCCTGAACTGAATTAGCAAATTTGGAATTAATTCTATTAAATTAGGTTCAGTTTCTAAAAAAGCATTTAAAGACTTACCCATGGAATCTCAAGTAGAGGCATCAAACACTGGATGCACTTTTGATGTTTCACTGGACTCTTTAATTACGACATGTAGCAGAAAGTATCCAGAAATGTCTTCTGCCTCTGACACTATTTACACGATTCAATGACGCTGTATTCCTCCAGTTTAGTTGTTCTGACAAGATGTCTAGTCACTCACAAAAGCCTTGTTTCAGCAGATTTCAACTACTTTTGGAAGTACTTCTTACCAAGGTAGGGCAACTTCATTACGACCCTCTTCATTCATAGAGTTTCAGCAAGTCGTCTTTCATCTCCTCTTCCTTCTGTTCTTTCGTTTTCCTTTCTGCTGGATCGTGAATACCAATGACTTCTAAATCCCAGAAATCTTTCACATTGAAATTAGCATTAGTGAGCCCCGCCACTTGCAGACAATGTTTCTGCATTATGCAACACATAAGTGTCCACCCTAGCCATGTCTCGATTGGTAGCAAATTATCAGCTACTTTCTAGTCATGCCTGTCCACAGTTTACTAATGACATCTGCTCCTAGTAAGATTTCTATATCAGGTGTGCTGGAACCTTGATCACAATGTTGATGTTCATTTGTTTTAGCTGAGAAAACATACTTTGAGATTATATGTGAGGCTTAAAGTTCAGATTTTTTTCTTGATTAAGCAGTGTTGCGCTACATGGATATAACTCTTATCTAAGCTCTGTAATTAATTTGGTAGATCTTATGCTTTTGTTCCCGAAACTCTCCTCCTCCACACAAATTGTGGCTTAATATTATGGCTCTGCAGTTCTTCAGTTTGAGTTCCTTAGTTTATCCAATATATAGGACCTTTGGGAACCAGAATCGAGGAGAACTCTTGCCAGACGTATCTCTTTGTTGTGTAATACTTCAATTAGCGTCTGCAGTAATGTTTGGTTACCCTGCTGTAATAATAAATTATCAGTATTAGCAGCAACCTCTGAAACCTCATTATTTTCACAACCAATCTGTGGGCACATTATAGTTACATGATGTTTGTCACAAACCAAGCATTTCATAAAATATTTGCACCTTTTAGCATTAAGCCCTGGCTTCATACACAAATAGTATCTTCTCTTTCTCTAGCAAATCTCTTTTAGCTTCTAACGATAATTTCTTAGCTTTAAAACATTCTAATGAAGTGTGAAAGGATTTATCATACCAAATGCACATGTGCTTATTAGCACTCTTCCGATCACTGAAAATTATACAAGCAGGAGCACGTAATATTTCTACCTTTAACATTCTACTATCTATCAAATTAAGCCCAGACTTGGCAAACTCTAGTTGTTCCTCACTCTCTACTTCTAATCTCAAAAATTGCAATAGTATTGCTAATATGTCTTGATTGTGCACTTTAGCTTTAGTATTCTGTTCTCTTTCCCAAGCTAGCATTGTATATTCTGATAAAGCTGACTCTCCTAAAGGATATAACATGTACCTGTACTTTTCTCAAGTCACTCCTGATGTCTTAAAGCATGCAGTTGAGTTTCAAATTTACTGTATAGTCTACTGAGAGACATGCGTTCGTCCTTATTAGCTTGAGCGAGAACAAGAGCCAAAAGTTTGTGAACATAAATTTCTATTAAGAGTTCACCTCTCGCAAAGCAGATTTCATCTGTCCCAGAGCTTTATGATAATTATAATTAGTGCCGGTAGCTCTCCACTAATTCTCGTGCCTTCAAATTTGGTGTAGATGTTTGTATTAAGTATTGAAATTTATCTTCATCAGCTTAAGTATTGTCAGAGTCAATTTTTTTGAACTGACCCCAAAAACCGAACCAGCCTTTTATATCTTCATCAGACTTCTTTATTTCTAGTTTAGGAAGATAGATATTTCGAAGGCCATTCTGTGGAACAGTACTGCTTGCTTTATTGTCTTGGTCGACCTTTTCAATTAGAATTAAGTTTTCCTACCTGGTTTTGATGGCTATGTGCTCATATTTGTAGCTCTCTGCATCTTCGTATTCCTTCTAATTTGCATCATCATCATTAGCAGCAGCATCGGCAGATGAATCTTTGCATAGCTACATTTCTTGTATTTCATCTAATTTGAAAAGACGATTTGCCTTATCTTCCAAGATCTGTTGTTGTTGTTGTTTTCTAGTGCCTTGCATCTGGCAATGAAGCCATTAGCATTCGTGCTTTCCAATACTTTTGAACTGTAGTTTCTTCTGATCTTAATGCTTCACAGGTCTTCAAGTGTTCTTCATTCATTTATCTTCCAAGATCTTAAATGCCAATTTCATTTTAGTTTTGTCTATAGCATTAGCCTGCAATTTCTCTTTCAATGCATTGATTGTCCTGGTAAATAAATGTCTCAGTTTGTTCTCTCCTCAACCTTTATTGCCCTGCCACGGTCGCCACTTTTGTTTGAGTAATATGCAGTATGAGAAAGTTGAGATCTTAACGCTTGAAAATGTTTTATTCTATTAAAATAAAGCACAATGTTGATTACTGAGAAATACCTTTTCCTTAGTTACCAATTTCTTTCTCAATTCATCAAATATCGTCACTTTTTCTGATAACATTTGCCTAAAGTTATAGACAAAGCCCCAACATCAAGCTTTGTTTGGTGATGTCAGAGTGTTTTGCAGAAGTTTTGAAACTTAAATATTGACTTTACTCTGTTATTAATACAAACTATCAGCATTTGTCAAAAGTCTGAATAGATAAATGTAAATTTAAGTAGTTTGCTATTTTAAATTCAAATTCAAACATAACATTTGTTAGACAAATTTTTAAATGTTGGGTATACGTATTAAAATTCAAAAGGTCAAAACATCTGTGTGCAAGTATGTGTAGATACCCTATACCAGCGACCACCATCTCAATGTACAGTGTGCAGAGCAGGTCATGCAAGTTTACCCGTTGCACGCCAGAATAGTCTACCGTACACTCCGTAGCCTTCAGAGCAGTGGCAGAATGCCGATCTTGCAATTTAAATGCACAATTGACTGTGCTACAATAATAATCGAATTGTAATATGAAGGATATAATTGTTATATAAATTGTTTTAATATAACGTTTCTTTCATTATCATTCAACTTTTCTTTTAATGAAAAAACAAATGAACAATTAATTGATAGTTTAAACAAAATGAAAATAATCTACAATCTACTTACAACACAGCGGTATTAAATAATAGTTCGAAGAAAAGCAATAAACACAACATATTACTCAGAAGTGGAACCTAGTTTTCTAGACTTTTGTTGTCTCTTTTGACACACTAGTTTTTCAAAATTAGGTATCAATATTTGTACAGCAGCTAGTCTAAGTTGACATTTTAAGTTCTGATCCGACAGTTGATTTCTGCAACGGTTTTTGTTTAATGTCATTGGCGAAAAAAATTGTTCGCATATATATGTGAATCGAACATACATAGAACACGAGCTGCATTTCTAGTAGAAAGAGGAAATGTATTTCTTGGAAAATGTGAATAGAAATCACTCAAACTAATTCTATTTTGGGATTTATTTTTCAGTTGACGATTGCATTGCAAATCGATAAGTTCAAGTTGCAATTCAGATGGAACGTTATCAACTGTAGAGTAAAGCTCAGCAAATATTTGGAAAATTTGCTCCAATTGCACCACGTTACCTTTTCTGAAATTCTTGGTTCAAATCTGTTATTATTTAAACATATTCTTGCAAGTCTATGACCTGAACAAACTGCTGAACTGTTGAGTATCCTTCAGTGCAACAAGATCTAACAGTTCTTGTTTAATCTGAAGCTCTGAATCTACACTCCTTATAAATATTGCAAGTTGGGATGTTTACGAAAACAAACCGCAAGAGACGAGACAACACTGCAGTCCACTTCCACGTCATGCCTCAAACTGAAATCGCACAGCACTCGTGGCAGTGCACAGTGCTATGTTATTTGCTCTAGCACAAAATCTATCCACTTGGTGGCCGCTGCCCTATACCATTTAAATATGGCAAACTTTTATAATTACTTTTATCAGTTGATGAATAATGTATTGCATAGTATTAATTTGGCTTGCTATATATAAAAAATTGTGGCAGGTACTTGTGAAGAAAAGTAGAGGGAGAGATACAGAGGTGCATGGGTGGTCCGTTGATTTAGATATCCAATAGTAAAAGAAAATGCTCTTTAGGGCAAAACAATTTTATTCACATGCACATTTTATTCCCTCCCTTGATCCTCTCCCTCAGTGCAACTACATAGAACTTTTATATCTTCATGCCTAAGTTGCAAGCTTTGCACAGTAAACTTCTGTTACTAGGTACATATTTCTCAGATCACATGCCCAATACATCAACAATGCAATTTGTAGCACTGACTCACATGCCTTTGCAAACTTGTAAATCATAACTGATCTTACTCATGGATGTAAGATCTCCACACGTTCCCTAACTCATACTTATATTTTTTAATATTATTCATTAAACATATTTCTTTATAACAATGTCTTTTCTCTATTGATCAAGAAATATTGCACAGAAATGCTTCACCTTGTCAACTTACGTGATTCTGAAACGTGAACATTAAACCTTCTCATCCAAATGGACACAATAACAAAATAAGTCAGTTGTTTTGAATCCTTAACATTCAAAACTTAATCCTAGCTTGATTGGTATGAGCATATCTATTCTGCTTCCAAAAGAACTTTTAACAGTGCCAACCTAGTGCCAAATATAGCTTCAAAGAAGCTCCTGCAAAAGAGGAGCTGTTTCCTATTTAGTTTATATTTCTCAAGTCTGTACTGGTTTCAACAATGCATTGGCTTCTTAAAATTATGTTAAAAAAAAGAACTATTTTATTATTTAATTTACTTGTTTGATTATGAATGTAATACAGCATCAGAGTGAAAGTCCTGAATATTTTACATGTTTTAAGTCATTTTTAAAATAGTAAAATAAAAAGGCAAAAATAAATTAGGCCAAACTTCCTTAGAAGAGAACACTTAACAGAAAAAAGAATGACATATATATAAAGATCTTATCAAGAAATATTTATTTTATATTATAAGTATAAATTAACATCTTTATTTATATAAGGTATAATAACCTATATGGAAAGAAAGAAAGAAAGAAAGAAAGAAAGAAAGAAAGAAAGAAAGAAAGAAAGAAAGAAAGAAAGAAAGAAAGAAAGAAAGAAAGAAAGAAAGAAAGAAAGAAAGAAAGAAAGAAAGAAAGAAAGAAAGAAAGAAAGAAAGAAAGAAAGAAAGAAAGAAAGAAAGAAAGAAAGAAAGAAAGAAAGAAAGAAAGAAAGAAAGAAAGAAAGAAAGAAAGAAAGAAAGAAAGAAAGAAAGAAAGAAAGAAAGAAAGAAAGAAAGAAAGAAAGAAAGAAAGAAAGAAAGAAAGAAAGAAAGAAAGAAAGAAAGAAAGAAAGAAAGAAAGAAAGAAAGAAAGAAAGAAAGAAAGAAAGAGTAAAAAAAGCCTGATGTACCACAGCTCATAAGTATTGACTTTTACTTTTAAAATATCAGAAACAATTGCATGAATAAATAACTAAAAATAAAAATTAACATGATTAGAATGTGTCTGCTTCATTTAAGTTGCCAGTCTGAAAACAGACATACTTCCTTGAGCTGCAAAAGTAATTTTTTGTCTTCAGGTATACTGCAATGAAACTGCACAGTGGAGTCACACAACTATTGTTGTATATAACTTCTAAGCATAACTACAAGAAAATTGAAAATAACAGCAGATCACTTTGATGCAACTGGTATAGTTGTCAAAAACTGTGCAGTTTTGTTAACTGGATACCTGATTCTTACATCGCTGAGAAGCTGCTAATGACTGCTTGGACTCTTGCAATAAAATAAATATTTTAAAATTATTCAGGGAAAGAAGAAGTTCACCATAAAATGAGTATTTTAAAATAATGTTCACTGATTTAAATAAAGCCAATGTTTATGAAAGTACTTCCTTAATGATTTATTGAACCTGGGACATTTTTGGAATGCTGGAACAGGCAAGACAATTCCAGTATTGTACTGGAAAATTGGGGACATACAGTAAACTTAGGTACAATATTCAGTTTGTTGTGAATTGAAATTGAAATTAAATTGGCAGTGCTATAACTCCTACTTATGATGGTCAAAGAACAGGCTCAATAACTAAGAATAGCATTCTGTCATAGAAGATGTAGCCGTATTCCCAACAGTACATAGCTGCTACTGTTGATAAAGTTTGACCATTCTAGGATTGTACTATTCCTGATATCAAATAAATTAATAAAGCAAGCATTTGCAAGACCAAGAGCTTGCACCAACTAGTTATATATAAAATATCCTTTGAATAAACCTGTGAAGTATAAACTAATTAAACCAATTTTAGTTGCAATACAGACTGTCAGAAATATAATAATTTAATTTGATTGTGAACTGTGAAGACCGTCATTTATAATTGCATCTTTAATCGCCATATGGATGTCCTACCTGAAAGGAACTCATCAACAAAATTCTAGATTGTGTATACAAGGCTAAATTGTATTTTAAATAATATGGATTTATAAAAGCACTATAAAAATCATTTTCTGAAATCAGTGCACATTAATAAAGTAATGTATTTGTTTTATATAACTTAAGGAATGTCAAGTATATTTCTTTTTCCCCCTTCATTTACACATTGCTTTTAACATCTGCATTTACTTTCCTGATGAGAGATGCTTTTCAATTATATTTCTTTAAAAAGGTCTGTAAGTAGAGCAAACAGCCTTGTTTTGCTTATACATTAAAATATCTGAAACAAAGATGTTTTATTTTATAATAGTGTTCAAAATGTCTTTTAAAAATTATCTACCTTTAGCACTGTAAAAGGAAATTAAGATATACAGGAAATCATTACCATGCTTCACCTTTAGTTTTTCATTTGAGTCATAAATTAAATGATAAAAGCAAACAAATTAATCATTAAGAGAAATATACAGAAATAATACTCAATTAGATGTACACTGCTAGTACATAGTGTCATACTGTTTCATTTATTTAATGAAAACGGAGTGCTAGCATATTGTAACCACTTCATAATGCATTGACTAAACATTCCTAGATTAATTATGTTGATAGGAAATTGATATAAAGGGAGGAAATCTTATTTCTCGGATGTGAAACTTTACTGCATTCAAATGAATGCTACACAGCAAAACAAGATACAGTAACTGTAAGCTGAAGCCATGAGTGCAACGAAAAGAGGAATAGAAGGAATAAATAATATATTAATGGGTGTCAGTAAACATTGCACTATGACTGCTATTACCATAGCAATAGGCAACTGCGTTCACTTGTACTTCTGACTGCAGCAGTTATGTCAGATCCCAACTCTCTACAATACATGCAGAGGAAATAAAATGAACATGGAAACACAAACCATGGCTTGAAGCTTTCCCGATAGCAATATCACAGGCATGTGGACTATGTGCCCATGCAGACTCTGTTGACTTTGCCACTCCTTTCTCCCTCCACCTTTTCTGTTGTGTTGTGAGCAGTGACAGTACAGAGCTGAATGTATGGCTTACAGTATCAGGCGTACAAAGTCAACATGTTGCAGCATAATAGGTTATGTTGTAATTCTCAAGAAGCTTGGGAGCTTGAACATTTTGTGTTACAAAACGACAAAGCCTATTGCCTCATCTGCTCAATGGGTATTAAATACATTAGGCATATAAACTAATACTTATGAATGCTATTCTAACACCGGGAGAGCAAAAGACCTCCAAACAGGCTGTGCATTGTTTTGCTGTTGGCACCCTCGGCACTCACCGTCTGCCATTATCATAGAACAGCGCAACTGAAGCCATACAACAGCTATTTAAAACTACTTTTAAAGGCTTTACTGACCAACTTTATGAAAGCAGATGCTGAAACTGGTCATCGTTGTTCACACATATATTTTTGGCACCTCTTTAGGGAACTATCCATCACTTGTAGTTCACATTAAGAAATTCAGGCAATTGTTTTAATTCTTCCAGGGTATGTGAGCTTATCTTGTACACTTTATGCTTTATTTATTTTGTACATTTGTGTTAAGTTACTACATACTTGAATATGACACATTCAGCCCAGGCTCTTAGTTCGTCATATCCGCTCCCACATAATTACTTATACACACATTCTAAACTTCTCTATAGGTATCTAACACATTATAGCTAATATCAAATATTGTTAATTCTTTAAGAGGTGGAATCAGGGCTGAAAAATTCAATGCCATAGCCGGAATTTGAACCACAGATCTTCCACTTATCAACCACAACAACAATAGTAATAATAATAATAATAATAATAATAATAATAATAATAATAATAATAATAATAATAATAATAAATAATCATAATTTAAGAGTGCGCACTTAAGCACATCATGTTAACTTAAAAAAAGAAGCAGGTTTTAATAAAAATGTAAAACAAATAAACCATGGCTCATAAACTTTACACTTCATATTATTGAAGTAAAAAATGATTTTTTTTTTCAAATTACTTTCACTGTTCTTAATGCATTATTTTGCTGGACTAAATGCATCCAGGGAATAGGGTTTAATTGCTGGTATAATAAGAGTTACATTTTTAAGGACGTGAATCAAATGTTTATAACCTTGAATGCAATGTGGCATGGAGCACAATCCTCCAGAAATTTTCCTCATGTTAAAGCCATTAAGATTGAACTTAGATGGTTCTAATGTGCAGTATGGTGCAGCATTGAAAATGAATCACTGTTGTATTAATAACGAGCAAGAATAAAGGGAAGTGCAAGATGATGAACAGTTAACGCTAGTTTCAGCTACATACTTGAAATACAACAACCTAACATTAATATGCGAAGCAGATGATACAACTTCCCAACTTAATTCTATTTTTGGAGTAAGCAAAATTTCCATGAATCAGTATTGCATTACATCAATCAAACAATTTAACTGTAAAGTCAACATTTTCAAAACGCATAATGTGCTAACATTCTATAGGTTTTTCTTTTGTATATAGAAGGGTTAGGACAGGAAAAGAAAATTATTCTATGCAGGAAAATAAGGAGGTGAAAAATTATTTCATACTTACCACTCCCTGGATGCAATGAAGTGGAAACACACAAAGGTATAGTAAGATAACTGCAATGCATTACATATATGCATATATTGCTAAAAATGCCTGCTTTTATAAGAGCCATTTTTAGGACAAATCTAGGCTAATACACTGCTTTCTTTTTTTTATTTGCAAGTAACTACTTTTAATAAGTGATCAACATATCTAAAGGAAAGTAAAAGATATTGGCTACAAAAATGCAATTGTTTTCATTTTGTTGAAGAAAATTAAAATAGGGTTACCAGATTTCTCAGCCAGGAAATCCTTATTCACTACAACTGTGCCATTTTTATTTATAGGTCTTGTCTTTAAATATTTATAGCAATTTTCTTAAAATATGATTCAATCCAATCTATAGAAAACATTTTTAAATTCTGAATATGCACTTTCAGAAACTATAAATAAACAGTCTTTGAAAGGTACAATCATAACTGAAAAATTCAATGCCACAGCCAGGATCTGAGCTATGGATCTACTGCTTTATGCATGGCTGTGCTCTTAACCACTGAGCTACCATGGCAACATGCTGGCACTGCATTAAATTACCCAAATTGGCACTAAATTAAATTACCCAAATAACTTGTATTTTCCTGGTAGACCATAAAGGAACGTCTTAGCAATAAAGACATTACTATGTTACTATGAAAAATCAAAAAATAAAAGATGGGAACAACCAAACATTCAAACAGTAATTCCTGAGTATCCTCGAAAAACGGCAGTTGCAACCTTCAGGTTGATTACAGGACATGATTGTCTGGCAAAACATTTAAACAGAATTAGGATATATTCTTCACCACTCTGTCCTCTATGTGATCTGCAAGAGGAAATGGATCGAGACCACCTTCAAATATGCCCGGCCACTTCTAATGCCCCATCCATCAGTGAAAAATATTGGAGAGCAAGAGGATTAATGACTTCATTGTCAGAAATCCAGCATTAGCTAACAACAACAACATAGAGGAACGTCAAATTTGAGACCACACACCCGAATACCGTCTTACAATCACAAGTACTCAAATCCCAGGCTTTAAGGTTTTTATTATGGTTTCCAATATAAGTCCAATCAATGATAATTGATTATTCCAACATGCACAAACTGTGTGTAAGCAACTCTTGAAAGCTAGAACGAGAACTGAAAAATTCAATGCCCCATAGCCAGGATTTGAACCACAGATCTTTTGCTCTATGTACGGTTGCTCTCAACCAAGACTTTAAAAGTGAACCAGCTGGGGAATTTAATGTCATGCTGGCGTGCTACCATGGTAGCTCAGTAGTTAAAAACAGCCATGCAAAGAGCAGAAGATCCATGGTTAAATTTCTGACTATGGCATTGAATTTTTCCATTCTGATTCTATCTTTCAAAGTTTGCATACACACAGTTTGTGCATGTTAGAACAATGAATTATCATTGATTGGCCTTATATATAGAATCAAAAAGTCTTATTAATTGAGGGTCAGTCATATTTACACAACACCTCACTTACTTGTAAAGGTATAGCAGAAACATAACTGATCCTCAATTAATGTGATTAACTACAATGTTCAAAAAAACCTTACAATCTTTAGTGAACAAAATGTCTTATGTTATTAATATTATATCAATACAGTTACTAATTAAGCTTTATAAAAATTGTATTTGTTGGATCAACACCGAATTACATACATTTTGCAGAACTGGTTGTCAAGATTCCAGATAGTTAACTAGAAATTATGCTTTGTGAATGCACTCACTGATTTCTAAATACTATGAATATCTTGCAGGAACTGGATTGTTCCACTGGGCTACCTTTCTCTGGCAGATGGAGCTAAAATGAATCACAGCATCATGACAGGTCCAACTGTCCAACCTTCCATATATTCATTCAAGGTATCCAGTACCTTTAAACAAAATTCAGCCCTAACATAACACACACTACCACTGATGAGTAGCCATGTATCATATCTGTCATCATTTGTTTGGTACATGTGCACTGGTCCATTACACAACACTAACTTCATCAGCAAAGAACTCTTAACAATAAATATTCCTAGTATCTATGGTACATGCAAGATGGTCCATGTTGTGTACATCTCACAGATCTCTTTATGAGCAGCTATGTAATGCCTAAACCAAACTTTAAAGTGATTCTTTATGGTCTGTAAAGAATCAGGAAAGTGAGAAGCTACCTTCAACTCTACAGCAGCTGGAAAGGTATTTTTTCTCTCTCTCTACCCAAAAATATTCATCATCTTACTGAATAGGAAGTCTTTCACATTCTGTGCTATGTAGATTTTTATCCTGTTATTATTGAGTCAAGCACCATATCTATGAGCAACCTCAGATAGCAAAAACCCTGCATTAATTAAAGCTAATATAGCAATATGCCTGTCTAATTAGGCAGTCATATATCAATTAAAAGAAATTATGTCAACAGCTAGATGTATGCTTTAACTCTGACAATTGCCAAGAGGGATTGTTGTGTGCTGAAGTACACACATGAGTCGCTCCACAGAAGAATAAAAGAACTGATAAAAGCACTCCAGTAGTATTGAACAAAACCAAAGACAGTTACAATACCGAACCTAGAAATGTTTTCGTTTGAAAAATGTACGCATGTAGTATGAAGTTTTATAAGTACATCAAATACATTTATGATGTAGTAAGACATGCAAATTATAAATGAATTATTTAATATTTATGAAATGAACAATTATATGCTTTCCTTTCTTAATTAGTGGAATGATGTTAGCAATGAAAGGAAAAAGATGCTGCTACACAGTTAACCTTAATAACGGATGATCCAAAAGACTCTGAACCGGCTGCACTGTATTTTGCCAGTACGCACCCTTGATGCTCATTGCCAATGCTGAAGTCATGGAACAGCACAGCTGAAACCATGCTACATTTTCAAAACTACCTTTAAAGGCTTTACTTACCAATATTATTAAAGGAGATGCTGGAACTGGCCACCACTGTTGTACATGCATTTTTGGCACCTCTTTAGGAAATTATCCATCACTCGTCATAGTTCACATTGAGAAATGCTGGCAATTTCCTGGCAGATATTCTGTTTTAATTCTTCCAGAATCTGTGGGTTGTCTTGTACACTTTATGCTCTAAGTTACCCCAGAGATAGAAATCACAGATCACCTGGAAATTTCTCTGCAAATCGCACTTTTACTTGGTGAGCTGACTGAGTTAACACAGTTAAAGCACACGGTAATAACTCAATCATGGGTTATCACGTCAGCTCAATACTGCACTTTCAGGGCAGAGAAAAATAAGTCAACTGTGTACAGCAGCTGCGTTATTGTGTTTCTGTGTGCACAGTAGGAAAACACTGCACAGCGGTTCAGATCTTTTTGGGTCTGTCTATATATAGGGTATATTGAAAGTCAGGTCACATATTAAACCACCATAGATATAATATTTGAAATATTTGAGACAGGGGAAAAAATAAACCACAGTGTTTGGCAAACAATGGGGTTTACAAACTATTGTGAAGATATCTACATTCTCTTGTTTAACGCACAGCAGGAGTAGGCAAATTTGTCATTACAATTGCAGGAATGGTGACATCACAGAGCCCAACATGGCATGCACATAATGAGGATTTAAATGAGGGGGCTTTCATAGCTGCAATAGTGGTGTAGAAACTTCACTAATGCACGTTTGATTTTATATATCTTTAATAGACATATATGACTATATATAATTAACATTAATTTTTAATCTTAACCTTTACTTCATCTGGAGTGTTACAGTTGTGTGTACATCTATAATCTTTGCAAAAGTTAAAGGCATATGGAGGCGGGCCGTACTGCAGACTCCAGCAATCCTAAGCTTGTCCCTCCTACCAGCACTGCCGAATGTGGTACGTGCTGTTATGTGCAGAACATCTGCTGGTATATGCACTGCGCTTGGCAACAGCACTCCGCTTGAACACTGGTCAGCATTCACATGCCTTTAACTTTTGAATTTGCAAGCAATATAATGTTAATTTACAAGCTCTGCACAACAGAGCACATATGTGCTTTTAGATTTTACAATCTTCAGTTAAGAAAAAAAGTGCTCACACATTTATGCTGAGCCAATCATAGCATTAATAATATGCACAGCAGATTAATGGAGCAACAGAAATGTAGCCATATCAAGTTCTCTAAATAAATTTAAACCAGCCTTATTTTGTAATTGTGGTTTCATTGTATGGAATATCCACAGCAAAAGGATTTGTGAAAGTTTGAAAATTCTTTTTGACTGCTTTGAAGTAATGAACTTTCGTCTTCAAACTTTTTTTTAAACCTTTCTAACATACCTACATATATAGAAAGGTTCCTTTGCATGTTTGTGGTTTCAAAAGAGCCATGCTGTATCAATGCAGTGTAACCCGTTGCTTGTTTACATTTGGATGCATGTTGGTTGAAGAAAGGAAGTTTAAAGCAGGGTAACATATTGCTTTGACTCTAGTGTTGTCTGCGACACCATGCACAGCATTTTGCACATGTATATTGGCAATTTCTTCTGAGATGGCAGCTTTCAGTTGCAGTGGGGTTGTTAGATGTGCCAGGAACACTGGTTCTTTAAGATAACTCCACAATCATAAGTCAACCGGATTGATATTTGGAGATTGTGGAGGCCTCTTTGAGAAGTGCCTATTAATGACACAATTGTCAAACATTCTCGTAATTTTTTTGCAGAGTGGGGTAGAGTGCCATCTTGCATGAAGATTATCCTTTCCATATCATGACTCCTCATTCTAGGAGTGATGGAGTTCTGTAACGTGCTGCTGTTGCATTCCCAATTTACTGTAAGTCTGTCTTATTAGATTATTGTCTTCTTTAAAGAAGTATGAACCAATGATGAATTGTGAAGTGAAGCCACACCATACAGTAGTCTTTACATCATGTAGACTTTGTTGAATTACAGTCTGATTATTGGCCCACAATCATTAAATAAGGTACATGTCATCAGTAGGTACTTCCCAACAATGTGGCCTCTGCAATCTTCAAAAGTCAATCTGCTAACTTTTTGTTGTGGGGTCACCTTAAAGAATAGGTTTTCCTGACACAACTAATTATACCATGCAAATGAAAGATGCCATTACCATGCAAATGAAAGATGCCATCTTGCAAAAGATTGTCAATATTCCATGACACTATCTGCAAAATGCTGTACATAGTGTCACAGGCAGACTTGAATTGATTGATGGAACTTTCCAATGTTTTGTAAACCCCATTGTTTTCTCAATACTGTGACTTTTTTCCACCTATCCCAAATATTACCATATTTATAGTGGTCTAATGTTTAAAGTTATTTTTGAAAGGTCCCCATATAAAAGTCACTGTATGTGTGTATGTTCTCTATATGCTTCTACACCATTCCACAGATTTTGACTACACTTGGCACAGATAACCTTTGACACAAGACGAAAATTACTGTTCAGTTTAGAATCTGAAATTCCACTCCATTTCATACAATTAATTATTTTAGTTTATGTAACATCCACAAAAGCTTGCAAGGTCACCTATGTCTTTGTCAGTGATAATTGTAGCAGCTCAGATATTCCCAACAAAAGAATAATTACCTACTTAAGTTTTCATGAGGTCACAAAATAACAAAGGAACAGCAAGTTCATATGATATTTGCTAATCTGCTCTCTGACTTCAACCATGGAGTAGAAACAAAATCAAATTTGATCTTTCTTTTGCTATGATTTTCTCATGTTTCTTAGTAGTTCTGTGTATTTTGGTTACCTACAGACAGGGGTGCTTCTACCCTTAGGTCACAAGGTCACGTGCCCCTCCAATCATGTTCTGGTGATCTAGACAGAACTGTAATACATTTTATTTTTTCTTTAAATGAGTTATTTGCATTAATTTTTGTTTGATATTCACATTTGTAAGCTTTACGAAACTTGGCAACCCTGGACGGTCACAGTCTCTGTGCGGACTTCCAACTTCTTGTATTTAACGTCATCCCCTCATTCTTAGCTGTGGGAAGTGACAGGGGTGTTATGAGGAATTGGCTTGCTCATGGTCACAATAGTGATGAGACCTGACGCTATGCGGCGCTGTCCCTAAAACTTGTGAACGTTTTCCCTCCTTCACCGGCTCGTTTCATTTAAAACGTTACATGCGCCATTGTTCAGTTTGCTGCAGTAGTGTCCGTTGAAGTGCAGTGTAGATAATATATTTTTCAGTTTTAACTCTGAATAAAATTGTGTATAACAGTTTTCTTATTCAACTGCTAAGCTTATATAATTTAACATCAATAATGTATAGTGAGCGAAACTATTAAAATGAACCAGGTGAAGTTCTTACATACTAAAACCTTAAGTTTCGAAGACTGACTGATTGCTAGCAAAGGAATTAGGACCTCCTAGGCCAGGTCTTTGCATAAACCAGGTTTTTAAAGATAAAAGCAGAACATACAACAGACATTTTAATAAATCTGTGTATGAAAAATGGGAATGGATGTGCGGGTGTTCTGTAGATAATGCACTGTTTTACTTTCCTTGTGTGTTATTTGGTGGGGAGGACACGTGGACTAAAACTGGCATAAAAGACTTGAAACATTTGCCGGAAAAAAGCAAGAAACATAGTTTATCAAAGACTCATTTACATAATGAAATGAACCTCGCTGTACTAGGCAAAACTGATATTAGAATACACCTTGATGATAGCTACAGGGTGTCTGTTTGCAAACACAATGAACTTGTTGATAAAAATAGGTACATTTTGTCATGCATTATTGATGCAATTAAGTTCTGTGGCGAATTTGAACTAGCCCTGCGTGGCCATGACGAAACAGACGATTCCGTTAACCCAGGTGTTTTTAAAGGTCAAATAAACTATACCGCGGCCCTTGACAATGTTTTGAGAGATCATTTAGAAAATTGCACTGTGTTTAAAGGTACATAAAAAATAGTTCAGAATGACATTTTAGACGCAATTTTATCAGTTTGCAGAAATTATAACTTATTTGAAATAGGTGATGTAGAGTTTCTATCCCTTTGGGCTGATGAAACAACAGCCAATTCGTGTAAAACTTTACTGTCCTTAATTGTAAGATATCAAATTGAAGGGAAAATATTTGAGAGATTTTTGGGATATTTTGAAGTGACTGACAGGAGTGCCACTGGTTTAGCAGCAATTATTGTAGAACAGTTACGTGAAATGGGAGTAGAGAAAAATCCAGGGAAACTTATATGCCAAACTTGTGATGGAGCTTCTGTTATGAGCGGGAAGAAGGGTGGGGTGCAATGGTTGATAAAAGAAAGGTACCCTAATGCAAACTACATTCACTGTTATGCACATCAAGGAAATCTTATCCTTCAGAGTGCAACGTCAGCTTCATATCACAGCACAATATGTTTCCAAGACCTACAGGGGATAGGGACATTCTTTTCGAGGTCTCCAAAAAGGATGGATTATCTAACTGAATTTATTCAGAAAAACCTTGGCAGTGTCCCACCAACAAGGTGGTATTTTCAGTATCGCATTGCTAATACCGTTTTCGAGCAGAAAGATAATCTACTAAAATGTTTCGAACATATAAGAGACAACGAATTAAATGATAAAAAAGCGTCTAGAGAAGCAACAGGATTTGTACGAACATTGAGAGACTCTGAATTCACTTTTTGGCTTGAATTCTATCACAAAATTGTGCCTCATGTAGCATTGACTGTATCCAGAAAAAATTTGATGTGTTGCACTCACATGACTTTCTCTACTTTTGTACTAATCATTCTTACAAATTCTTATTCCTATACCATCTTTGTGTTAGTTAAAATAAACATTTGTACAAATTATCTTAATTGCTTATTTCCTTGTACGTTGAAGGGGAATATTAGGATGCAGTAGACTTTGAGCAATAGTCAAATCTTTTAAAGCTTTGAGATTCCGTTCTCTTTGCACACTTAACATAAAAAAATGAACAATGATGTTCCATTTCACGAAAGCTTACAAGTTTTCCGAAACTCACATACATAACAAGGAATATCTCCGAAATGGTTCAACCTACAAGAAAATTTATTGAGACATAAATTGTGTGTTTTAGCAAGATCTACATTTTTTGTATAATTCTCCCGGTCAGGTCGGTGAGACCCGTAAACCAACGACAGGTGTGGTCCTCCAGACATTCTGGGGGGTTGTGAGAGAGCGATGTGACCGCCAAAACATAAAAATATGGTGCTCTCTAAAAAGCGGTTACTATTACTGCTATTGCTCTCTTCAATATCTGTGAAAGATATTGGAGAGCAAGAGGATTAATGACTTCATTGTCAGAAATCCAGCATTAGCCAACAACAACATTTTTTGTATAGTATGATTTGGTCTATCTCTAACGGTTTACCAGTTATGCAAAAGCTGTCCAGAGTAAATACAACTACAGGGGCTATAGCCAGAAAATTCAAGATATACATTTCATTTGTCATAAAAATATCTCAAACATATGGCATTTTAATCAAAATCGTTAAGAGCCATTTTCAAGAAAATCAAAATTTTCAAAAAATGTTGCATGTAAAGGGTAGTTTAGAGTGGGGCTATTTTCTTCCAAATCTTCGTGTCGCATCCTTGAAAGACATTAAACTTAAATACCAACTTTGGTTTTTAACCGACTTTTCGGTTTTGAGTTATGCTGTCCACAGACTGACAGACACACACACACAGACCTTTTTCTAAAAATGCTTTTTTTGGATTCGGGGGGTCTCAAAACATATATTTCCGGTGAAATCTGAACATTGAATTTTTGAATGGAATACAATACTTCCCCTACTTACCAGTAGAGAAAGTAAAAAGACATTGATGTTGTTGAAGTAAGTGAGTTTGTCAAGCACTTAGTTAATGCTATAGTGAAAGTTAGGAAAATGTATGAACACGAAGAAGTGTCTGTATGCGAACCCCCAAGTAAGAGGCAATAGTAGGAGTAATACGGTGGCAGCTCTAGAAGTTTGTGACATGATTACAAGCAATATCAATGATAGGTTTCAGTTCTCAGGTCATTTAAGTGTCTCGAAGCTATTTTTGGTTGACAGGTTTCCCCAATATTGCAATGTATTTCCTGAAAGTGCCTTTCAGACAACCTTGAAATTATATCCCACAATCAATGGCCCGAAATTTTGAACTGAATTAGAGGTGCTGTATAGTTGTGAAGATTTGCAAAGAGCGTCCGGTGCAACGCCTCTTCTGCAGTTTTTATGTGAAAACAACATGACACGGACCTTCTCTGAGTGTGTGATGGTTTTAAAAATAACTGTTACTCTTCCAATGACAACTGTAGAGACCGAACGATCATTCTCTACCCTCAATAGAATAAAGACATTCTTACGAAATTCCATGGGGAACAAGAAACTGAACACGCTGGCGATGCTATCAATAGAGAAGAAGATGATAAACGCCATTCCAGACTTCAACAGACGTGTGATTGAGGAATTTTCTACAGCCAAAAATAGGAGGATTGAGCTGATATACAAAAAATAACAAGTAAGCCTTACATCATAATTTATTGCTTTATTTTCCTTATGTACTAATGCATGTCGATTTTTGTGTGCCCTACCACATTTAAATGTCACGAGCCGCCACTGCCTACAGAGAGTAAGCAAGATTATTTTGATGTTACTTAAACTGCTATTATTTCTTCCCAATAATATTCTCTCCCATAAACTGTGATGAGCTTGCCAAATGTGACAACATGGACATCACTCAATTGCATTAATGAGAAACCATTACAAACTGTGGTATTTGTAGTTGTTAAAGTGCTTTTATATGGTACTTTCTCTGCATTTTTATTATACATAATTTTTGTCTTTAAAGTGTCCTGACAGTTTTAATTAATCTTCAAGTATCTTACGTAATATTTTTTATGTGCCTACAAGAAATGCAAGGCTACTTGAGCAACCTAAGGCTAAATGTGTGGAGTTGGAGTCCAGGAGTTCATAATGAAATCATTCTCCTTCTTGCTACCCAATATTTTAATGTTAGAGTTTCAAAGGCCATAAAGAATGCACCTAAGACTAAATGTTGTAAGGCTAAACTGCCAAATTATGGGCAATACTGGGTAATTAATGAGTCTTATTTGCATAAATTTCTATAGGGTACTAGATAAAAAAATTTTAATACATTTTTTGTAATGGCCCTGGGATGTCATTAGGAAGCCAAGTAAACTTACACATAACATTGTTATAAATTCTGGTTTCACAATAAGTCTTGAATGAAGGGAAACCAAATTTGGGTTGGTTATACTTTGTGTTTCTGAAAATAAGTATTATAAAAGTAATAAGTTACATTATATTGAATACTGAGTCGGATTGAAACACAAAACATCACTTACATATAATTAAGCTTGAGCAGTTTCAAGAGCCCAACTTGCTCCCATCATTAGAATTAAACAACTGGTTCTTGCTGATATTGTTCAATGTATGGTTGGTTGAGATGACATCTAGCAGTGAGTCGATAAACTTCCATAAAGAGTTTTGTGGAGGGAAATCAAAGTTCATTACACGGAGCTCGTTTTTTAGTATATGAATTTTTTCCCAAGCATCCAACTCTGCAGCATGTTTTGTAGCTTTTAAAAGTTTTATGTTCGGTGTATTGTTGTGGTTGGATGTCCAAAGATGGTGTGCAAGTGCAGATTTATCCATTTGTTTGTATTTGACGATCTCATGTGTTCTTTTAACCGGTTTCTGAATTCCTCATTGTTTTTCCTATGTAAATCTGGTCACAATGTGGGCAACTGATTTGATAGATTCCTGCTTTATTGTTCTATGGTATCTGGTCCTTTGACTTGTTGTATATTGAATTTCTCTATGCTGAAATTATTTTGTGGGGCCAAGATGTTTTATTTTTTGAAGATGATATGGAATTTGTAGTGCTTACTTGGATGGTAACTGAATTTTTTGAAAATCATGTTGGTTTTTTGTTGAGAGAGTTTAGTGATCTCTTACAAGTGTTTGTTTTTTGAATTGAGCTATTTTCTTATCAATGTGTTTGTTGAATCCATTAATGATCTCTTTCAAGTGTTTCTGGTTTTTGAATTGTACCATTTTCTTATCACTGATTTGTTTGTTTGTTGGTCGTACTGGTAAGTTGGCCATGGTAGCTTAGTGGTTAAAGCAGCTGCTCGATCTGTGGTTCAAATACCGGCTATGGCATTGAATTTTTAAGTCCTGATTCCATCTCTTAAACATTTCCCACACGCGGCTTGTGTGTTTAAAAACACCAGCAGTAAGCTTGTTGGCATAAATAAATAATAATCTGTTAATACTTTGAATCTGCCCTCAGAGTCATAAAAACACCTTTGCCATAAAGCTGCAGAAAAAGGTTTCCATTGACGTACATTTTATGGACAAGCCCTAAAGGTTGGCAAGTATGTACTTGTGTTATGCAATCATTACAAGTAAGTCACATCTGCTAGTGCAACAACTTGACGTGATATGTACTATCTCTATAAAATAAAACCTATTGTAGA
The DNA here is from genome assembly GCA_030765045.1 of Tenodera sinensis. Taxonomy (NCBI): domain Eukaryota; kingdom Metazoa; phylum Arthropoda; class Insecta; order Mantodea; family Mantidae; genus Tenodera; species Tenodera sinensis. The sequence continues at coordinate 78,884,046 of CM060971.1, forward strand.
ACTAGGTACAATACTGTTACAGCCAAAATGAAAATTCAAAGCAACGTTTGAAGCTGAAGGTAAAAAACTCAATGCTATAATAACTTGTGGTATAATAAAAGTATGCCCATTTATTGCCTGAACTAATATACTGCAAAATATGGTGTACTTTCAACATAAATTCACTCTAAAACAAAATCGTCGATGGTACTACTGTAGACTCACTTATTTACTTCTTACATTAATGCGAAAGCAACAGAATATAAAATGTTATTGAAATTTGGTACTTTGAATGTGAAAAAATACTCTAGCATAGCCCTCTAGGGTGGTTGACCGAAATTATTAATTCTGGCATCAGGACCCTCTGGATTAATGGACCTGACTCTGCCATCTAAGTTGTACAAAAATGGCATCGGCTGTTGGTCCTGATTTCTGAGGTGTTTCCACACGCTATCCTTCGTATTGTTTTCTATGCCTTTTAAGTTATTGTTTCTTATAACAATTCCTATGTAAGTTTGTCTTCATATCAGCAAAGCAAGTGTTTAAAAACTTTTATTTGGGCAGTATAGGGAACGGGAATAAATCTAATAACGTGTGGACTGTGCCGTGTGCTATCCACGTGTTCATGTGTATTCCATCTAGGACTATGGCTACATTAGCCTTATAGTGTGGTTAATTTATATGTTTGCAAATACAATTTGTGTCACGATTACAGTGGTGAGAGGTTGTTGAAGAAAAACTGTTCCAGTAGTGTATGTTATTGTAGTCATACCTCAACCTAACCTCAAACATCACAATGCTCTGTAACTGTTGCATTCCCGGATGCAAATTAAAAATCAGAAACTTTCAGTTAAAACAAGAGGTAAATTGAAACGTAACGCTTGTAAATTCAGTATTTAATTACTATAAACTTCAGCATTATGTATGTTAGTTGCCGGTGTATATATAACATGGTGAATAGTGTGAGTAGTGAAAGACAATAATTTCGAGTGAACTCAATTAGTGACAGCTGCAACACCGTTTGTTTCATGTAAGTAGTATGCTGCTTGTGTTTATACATTATCTTTTGACTTTGTAATTTAAATGTGTAGCTGTACTTTAGAAGAAATGTGTTATGTTGCTGCATGTAAAACTGTAGACTATAGCAAAGTTGGGGAAATGTTTACAAAATCGGCCGCTCGAGAAAACGAATGAAACATAGTGCAATGGATGCAGTTTTTATTGCTGATTACGATTTTGTAAGTTTTATTGTGCGCTCAAGCTTCATTTTTTATTTATGAGCAAATTTCGTACGTGCGATGCAGTGGTTTTATTTCGCTTATGCGGCGGATATTTAGCTAATAAATGTGTATAAACGAGTATAATATATACTAGAATGATTGATTAATGCATTTGCGTTGAAATGATTGCATAAACACTGCCCAAATTGTAATATTTCGATAACACAGGACCCTGTCACCCCACTCATATACACACACTAACCTAACCTAACACGGGCAAAATTTCGATAACACAGGACCCTGTTACTACACTCATATACACACACTAAACCTAACCTAACAGAGGAAAAACGAAAACGAAGCTTGACCGGCAAATAAAACTTTCAAAACCGTAGTCAGCAATAACAATTTCAACCTAAATACATTAATCAATCATTCTAGCGATACTCGTTTATAAACATTTATTTGCTAAATATCCGCCGCATACGCGAAATAAAACCACTGCATAGCACATACGAAATTTGCTTATAAATAAAAAACGAAGCTTAAGTGCATAATAAACCTTTCAAAATCGTAATTAGCAATAAAAACTGCATCCATTGCACTATGTTTCATTCGTTTTCTCGAGCGGCCGATTTTGTAAAGAATTACTCAAAGTTGCTTTACAATGCTGATTTAAGGTTACGTATTTCATATGTGTATTTCATTTACAGTGCTGTTTTACAGTTATTATTTTTAATATTTCATCTGCTTTTGTGGATTCCCCCTGTAAAATAAAGTGTCATGAAGTGCTGAGTAATATGTTGTTGCAATCTGAGTAATCAAAAATTTTCAGTAATAGTAAAAGCAAATTTCCACCCTAAATCTTTTGAATTTAGTAGGTAGCTAATTATTCTAAATGGCAGCATATGTATATCAGCCATCCAGTATATGTTTTGTGTAGGTATATAACATTATGTGCATTGTACAAGTGTGACAAACAGTGTAAACAATGATTAATAATTGAGTTAACTCAATGTCAATAGTTCTATTTTATTTAAGTAACATGCTGCTTGCAGTTTTGTCTATCTTCTTTGTAATTTGAGTGTGTAATGCAGTTACATAATGGCATGTAAAACTGTAGATGCATAAATGATATTTAAGGTTAAATATTTCATTGCCCATGGGTATTATCGTTTAATATTAAATGTCATCCTTTTTTGTTTACTTGAGGTTATGTTTAAGACAGTGTTTTTGTGTTTAACACAGCCCATATTCACAAAATAGGCGTGTTATTACACATCATTTTTATTTTACTGCGTTGAAATCGTAGCCTGTAGACGAGTTGTTTACAAGTAGTTCCCACCATATAGGCCGCCATCTTGAATAACAGTGTCAGGTCTGGTATTTAGGAGGTCCTGTCTAGCATGAGCAGGACCTGGTAGTTCATGCATTTGCATATTTTTTGTAGGATTTATATATGTATGTCTATGCATTATGGGTACAAATTATGGAATTCTCATTCATTTGAATACTATTTAACCTTTTGTTAGGTATGCAGTTTGGAAGAACACGATTAGTCGCACTGGGCCTAGCAGATCCTTGCTACGTTTTTGTACTTATATGCCTGTATTTAATTTTTTTTCTTTTCCTTTTTCCTATGTTTAGCATTATTTAGGTTAAATATACATAGTTGTTTATTAGTATTATCTTACTACACAGAACAGCTAAAATAAATAGTGTTTGTATTGCAATGTATTGCAATGCAAGTAAAGAAAATAAATTGCAACTTTCAGTATACAACTTGTAATTCAAATTCTCAGAATCATCTACTACCTCTTCTGCATTTTCCATGAGTAACCAACTACCACAAATGATTTTGACATATTTGTTCAAACAGAGGGGAGTGTTGCATTTACCAAATGCATATTTAGTTTCGCAGTTCTTTTTGTCTTTGTTACAGGGTTCACATAGTTTCCTTTTCAATAAGGTTGGTGGTGTACTTGAGAAGCCTTGCAACTCGCAGCTATTTTGTTCTATCGTAACCTTGATACAAACACTGTTCAACTGTGCACAGCTTGCTCTGACAATTCTACTCACTCACTAACTCATTAAAAACTGACTCTGACAGTAAAACTCACCAAAACTGGCTCAACACTAATTTCCTGTCCATACCAACTTGTTTATATAGCCCAGCATTAAGTACCAGCAATTTCTCTGGAAATCAACATTTCTCAGGGCTTCTCGTAAAGGCCCAGCATTTGAAGCTTCTCAAACTGGTAGTATTGGCCTTTGTTCTTAACTACATGGTTGTGTCAAGCAATGTAGGGTGCGAGGTGGCTAACCTTGAGCCTCCTTTGATACCCAGCTGATGCCACAATATTAAAGATTGAGGATTTAAGAAAATACCTTTAGGTTATGCACAGAGAATTCTCCTGAACAAAACAAAAATTGGAACATGTGCCACCATGGCTCACTCTTATGAGAGATCACATTTTGAAAACTGTTGAGAACTGTTAGAGGACATATACATCTTCCACTGAAACAGATTTTGCAATGATTGAAAAATATAATATCAGGTACCGGTATTCTCAGCACACTTTTGTTTTGAAAAACAGTTCAATTTCTCCAAGAATCGAGGGTAAAATTTGTGACCCATCAACCATACAGCTGAAGTTTGGTCCAACAGACCTATTCCCACCCAACAGGAAAAGCCCCAAGGGTTTACAGTTGGAAGTCCAGAGGTGAGTGCTCCTACTACAAAGCAGAGACAGTTTCTCTGCAAAGAAGTTGGCATGACTATACTGCTCGCAAATATTATATTGCTTGCAAAAGTTAAAGGCATATGAACCTGGCCAATGCTCAAGCGGAGCGCTGTTGACAAGTGTAGTGCGTGTACCAGCAGAGGTTGTGTACATAAGAGCACGTACACATTTGGCAGTGCTGTTAGGAGGGACAAGCTTAGGATTGCTGGAGTCTGCAGTACGGCCTGCCTCCATATGCCTTTAATTTTTGCAAAGATTATAGTTCCATGAGTGGCTCTGGTGGATTACAAATAACGATGATGATGGTGATAATAACAACAACAATTATTATTATTATTATTATTATTATTATTATTATTAATAATAATAATAATAATAATAATAATAATAATAATAATAATAATAATAATAATAATAATAATAATAATAATAATAATAATAATAATAATAATAATAATAATAATAATAATAATAATAATAATAATAATAATAATAATAATGATAACAACAAGAACAATAGTAATAATAAAAGTTAGTCTATAGGCATCCTGCAAGGGCAAAGGCCTCCTGTTTACAGGGACTACTCATAAGTCCAAAGGTGAGCGAATCCTTGGGAGTTTTGTTGTGTTGCTGAACAGTCTTCCTTTTCCTAATCCTATTTGACACTTCTGCACTGCACTTTTCACAACTTTGGCACTTGCTGTCATCGTCTTTCTGCCCGGTTTGGTACTTGTTGATTGCTATTTGATTCCAGCTGTCTCCATACTTCTCTGTTTCTTGTGACTCTTGACCATTGACTTCCCGCTTTGGTTTGAAAGTAGTCTGCCCATCTGGTCCTTTGTCGTGCCACGTTTCTTTGTCCTTCTCGTGGGTCCCACATTGTGATGCAGTGCATCCATTTCTGGTGATCCATGCATGATACATGTCCACCCCATTTCATTTTAGGTTTTCTGCCCTTTCTACTATATCACACATTTTTGTCCTTCTTCTAAGTTACTTATTTTTAATTCAGTCTCTTAGTGAAATGTTACACATACTTATCAATTAATATCTCATAAGCTCAGAAATTTACTTTAAGGCAAAACTTTTCTTTATTAAAACTAGTAAATTTACATCTAATAAATGATCTACCAAACCGCACTGAACACTCTCCAGTATTAGCTAAGTTACTAAACATTTTTTTTCTTTAGTATAGCCCTTAATAAGTGGATGAGTGCACAGGCATGCAATGATTGATATATTTATGTGATCTTGTAAATACTTAAGTACAACTAACAAATGGTGAATTACATACACAGAAATGCTGCCACCCTGAGGTACCATGCTCCAACATCAACCTATGCTATTGCAATTTGACTATTGTAGTCAAATGCAGATACTGCAATAAACTTACCATGCTGAACTGTTCAAAATGTTGCTGAAGTGAAGTACTGTTGTAAAAATTATGTTCTGAGAACGGACTGGATGTCGGCCCAATGCCTGGAGAACTCGCCGGAGATACTGGACTCTGAGGACCACTGTGTGTTGTATCCCCTGGACTTCCACTCCTATATACCAGCGGACTTCCCTATAAAAAAATACTCCTTTTTAAGTATTAATCTTGTGCAAGATACCAGGAGATACTTCATTTAGATAAAACCTCTCATCAAATGTTTATATACAAGGATGTTTATATACTTCATTTCATCTCCAATCTAAATAAATACAGTACAAAGGTTCTAACTTCTACAGAAATGTTTTATTAAAATCACTGCTTTAGTTGCAACATTTTTGTGGCAAAGTATATAAAAAAATAGATACATACATAAATCGGCTTTGTCAAAATTAATTCTTTTTTCTTCCAGAGAAAAAAGATAAATTCCAAACTAAAGAATGCAATTTTCCTTAATAAAAGCTATATTTTTATTTTTTAATTGATAACAAATAAAACTATATTAAATCTGTTTTAGTGGCTTTGCTAGCTTGTTCCTGGTTGGTCAAAAATATTACAAAAACAAATGCTAATGTACTGTGAACACCAATTCAAGTTTTCTGCAACTTTCTTAATCTTTTCCACTATCTCTTTGCTTGACCAAGGTTATTTTAAAACATCTTCATTATTGTTGTTGAAATGTTTCAATGAAAATAATATTTCCATAGCTTTAACAGTCTGTTACACATAATACTCTGTAAATTAATTCCTTCACCTAAAGAAGCATGAATTGTGCTTAGCAGCCAGTAACACATTTAAACTGTTGCCTCCATTGCTATAGTGTAACACCTTAGAAAACATAGTTTCAACACATAAAGGAAAAATACTTTATATTTCTTTCTAATAGGATATACATGAACAGATTTGAATGACTTCTTACACAGCCAGAGGATTTTAGACATGTACGTTGCACTTATTAGAGCATGTTTAATTTTGTAACAAAATTCCATCATCATTTTCTTTCTATTTTGATAGCATGCTATAGTAATGGGAGACAAAATATGTGTATAGAGGCTGATTACTATAAACTAGCAAGGTGGTACTTGATACAATTTAAGCTCACCAAGTTCTACTGCAATCACATACCTTGTTATGCAATCTATGCAATACACAAAGAATTACTTACTAACCTGCATTATTAAGCCAGGGGAGGTCTGGGGACTAGGCCTACTGAGGGTCTGCTGACTTCGATATGTGCTCAAAGAACTCAAGTGCTGCTGAAACACCAAACATTTCTTTTCATGTAGAAAGTGTCTGAAAGAGAGTCTAAACCAATACTATTCCTAGAGAACGTTCCATTTAATAGCACTGCCTTCAGACACTCTCTATGAAAACAGCCTAGACCATGTTGTTAAACATTGTTAAACTTTACTATATATGGATAATGAGGAAGTTAGGTTTCTCCAAATTTAGATTATAGAGGCCACAGCTACTAAGCAAATGAAGATTTTCAATTAGAAGGTATACATTTCCAATCAACAGCATTTACACTTGCCTATATCATTTAAAAGTAAAACTTAAGACTAATTTGGAGCACAGGATAAAACTTTTATACTACTTCAAAATATTTTTGTACGTCTTCTGGGAGGTTATATAGCAGTGAATGACTAGTACACCTATGGAATTTATTTGGGATGGAGAAATGACAGAATCAATGGCATTGGAAAATGTAGTACCTGAAGAGAACATCACCAAGTGCTACCATATTCCACTTGACATCAAAATAACAATAAAACATGCCTTTTGCAACAATAAAAAAGAGATATGTTCTTCTGAGCCACAACAGTTATTCAAAAGTCTTGTAAGTGCTAGAATTTCAAAGTCACTTAAATGTTTGATAGCACTGATGGATTCAAATGTATTCTTTAACACTGTTCTCTTCTGACCCCGATGCTATTAGGGTTCCTGAGGGCTAGGGAGTCTTTATTTTTCCAACCTCTCCATTTCTCTATAAAACTTTAACCCCTAACATGCTGACCTGTCATGGCATGTAATACATCCTCTGATTGGTAATCAGAGGATATGGTCGGTGAATTTATTTTGATAACTCTCCCGGTCAGGTCGGTGAGACCCATAAACCAATGACAGGTGTGGTCCTCCAGACATTCTGGGGGTTGTGAGAGAGCGATGTGACCGCCAAAACATAAAAATATGGTGCTCTCTAAAAAGCGGTTACATTTACTGCTAAGTCTCTTCAATATATTGGAGAGCAAGAGGATTAATGACTTCATTGTCAGAAATCCAGCATTAGCTAACAACAACATATTCCACTTGTGGCCACTATGATATAATACAGAGCTTCCATTTGGACACACAGTCGTATTATGGGAAATTGTTTGCCCTGCTTTGCACCATTCCTAACTGGATCTGTTTCCCTCTCCATATGCCAGCTAATCTGTTGATGCAAAGTTTTGTAAAGTTGCAGGTATGCTGCAAGATCTTGGTTTAAGTATAATAGTGTCTTAGTGCTGTTATAATGCCAGAAAGTTCATATATTTTACCACATAAGATTCATCATATATGTTTTCAATGTAAAAACAAACAGCTGTAGAGAAAACAGACAGTATTTTATAGATCTGCTACTCATGTGCCTCGTAGAGAAGCATTTCATGATCTTGTGAATAGATTTAAGGAAACCGAAAGCAAAAGTAAACTGTCATGTTCTTAGAGAGGAATAACTCAATCATATCAGAAAAGTTAGAACAAAGACAAAGAAATCTCTGAGAAAGCTTGCGTAGGAATCGGAATTTTGCTAACCTCTCCTTGGAATGCTACCAAACTTTTAAAATTAAAACTATAAGATAATTGTAGTTCAGAAATTGCAACCACACAATAATGTGAATCGAGTTTTTTTCTGTAATTGGGTATAGAATAATATTAATGACTGCCATCTTCATCAGCCTTAATTTCTATTTCTTTTTTAACAGGTGAAGCATGCTTTTATTTAAATGACCATGAGGAATTAATGGGTATTAGTACAATTTCTTTAAAAGGTGTGAGAGATATGGGGAAGCAAAAGGACCTCAGTTTTTTCAACCTCTTTTATGATGAAGTTATATGCTTATTGTAGTTATAATACGAAACATTTGTGCATTTGAATTTATGCGCTACCAATACCTAACCTTTACCTAACTGCTTCTGATTTGCTTATGTAGTCAAAAAACCTCTAAAAGTGATGTAAATCATATTGAATTTTGATTTATTTATAATTACAACATGGTCTAAGCTTTGCTACATCCAACATCAAAAAGCCTTTATAAGCACAACATAGCTGACAAATACCATAGAAGCCACACTCTCATAAAACTAAACAAAAATCACTAATCAAATAAAAACTCATGCATATATACAATTTTCTTTCCTCTTTCTCTTCCCATAAAGGGTAAATTATACTGATTAATTTTGAAATTTGGCTATTAATTCTAATCTATTCTGGGAAATAGAATAATTACTTGATTGCCAAATATTATGCATAAACTTTATCATAAGAACCTAACATGTTGATTAATCTTTTTTTTTTTTTTTTTTTTAAAGCAATACATTCTATTAATTTAATTTATCGCATTATGTGAATGGAAAGGTTCACTCAGCTTTAAATCCTTATTTATGATATTGATAACATTTTTAGTCTTACTGAGGGAGAATTTGAACAACATATTAAACCTGTGAACTGCTTCACCTTTGGTAGGGAAGTCCTTGACTAAAGTTCTAAGGAATGCCCTTCCCCCCTCATTAGATGTTATGGAAGTTACTGTATAAGAAGCAAATTCTGAATCTTGTTTTACTGCTAAGGTATATTTGTAAAACTGTATATTGTAATTATGATGCTAAAACAACTGTTTATGCTCCTAGATCAATTTTAGGCAATTTATTCAAGCTGATTTTAAACAAACTTCAATTTTTAATGTGGGCAACTGCATAATATAATTACCTAAGTTTCACTCCAGCTTCTATATCCATTATGCATAAAAATATAAGGATGATGATAATGATAACAACGATAATAATAATATAATAATAATAATAATAATAATAATAATAATAATAATAATAATAATAATAATAATAATAATAATAATAATAATAATAATAATAATAATAATAATAATAATAATCATCATCATCATCATCATCATCATCATCATCATCATCATCATCATCATTATTATTATTATTATTATTATTATTATTATTATTATTATTATTATTATGAGTGGGTCAACATTGGGTCCTCTGAAGCAGATTTGAGCGAAATGTCAGAAGAAATTCCTACACATCGACCACATCTACAAGACTGAAGATACTTTATCCCAGATGAATTGTAGCCACAACACAAGTGATTGTTTTATATTTTATTAGCAAAACAAAACTGCAGAACACAAATATTGCATAATAAAGTTAACTAAATTACACACAAAATAGAAAAGAAAAATGATATCTTTTAAATAATTTGGGTTATATACTGGATCTTCTCTGCCATTTTTACTTTCTCGACTACGTTTACTTCGATGTTGAGATTTCACTAGAATAATGTTTTGAGGCCCCTGAACCCCGCCCCCCCCCCCAAAAAAAAACACTTTTTAGAAAAAGGTCTGTCTGTATGTGTGTCTGTCTGTGGACAACATCACTCAAAAAGAAAAATCTGTTAAAAACCAAAGTTGGTATTTAAGTTTAATGTCTTTCAAGGATGCAACACAAGATTTTGAAGAAAATTGCTCCATCCTAGACTAGCCTTTACATGGGAAATTTTCTGAAAATTTTGATTTTCTTGAAAATGACTAACGATTTTGATTAAAATGCCTTGTTTGAGATATTTTTATGACATGAAATGTATATCTTGAATTCCTCATTATTTGTGTTATAAGTTTTGGAAAACTTATAGTTCTGTCAAATGGAACATCACTATTGCATTTTTTATGTTAACCATGTAAAGAGAACGGAATTTGAAAGCTTCAAAAGATCTGACTATCACTCAAAGCCTACTGTATTCCCATATTCCCCTTGCACCTACAAGGAAATGAGCAATAAGATAATTTCTGTAAATGTTTATCTTAATTAACATGAAGAAGAAAGAAGAGTAAGAGTTTGTAAGAACGGTCAGTATAAGAGCAAACTCAATTCACTCTTTGGTATATCTATGTCAAAACAAAGCCATGTGACCACTGTACCATGGTACAAGATAGCAATGTGTGCAGAGAAGTAATCTCATATTAGTAATCTGAATTTTAGAATGAATTTATTCTTAAATGATATAATATTCTATACAAATACCTAAGGGGTTAATTAATGCTGATGTAAACTGATAAACAGAGCTACAAGTCCCAACATGCAATGCATGTAAGTTACCTGACATTTGAGTATTTACCAAGTATTGTTTACAGCCAGCAGTTTCTATTTAGGATCATAGTGGACAACAGCGGTGAATTTGTTCTTGCGTCTTCATCGACTTAAGTAAAGCATAAGGCGGGCAAACCATTGACTAGTGGTGAAAAAACAATAGTGTTGAACGCATATTATAAGTTATGTGAGAAATATCCAACTGTTCCCTTCAAAGAAGTAGTGAAATAAACTTCTGAGTGTTTTGAATATCAGTATAAACAGTGCTCATAAAGAAAAAGCTGAAAGGGGAAAAGTGGTTACACCCGAGAAAAAAGAAAGCGTTTGAAATACACCATGCAAGAATGTGACGATTTTGTTAAAAATGCAATTCGTGCAACTGCACAATTTCTTTTTTAAAAATGAACTGCCAACAATTGACAAAGTGCTACAACAGGTTTATTTTGTTGTAACTATCAATGTTATCGCCTTTAACCTCTAGTTACATGTTAGTCACTCTTTAAGTTGACGGAATAAGGGATTGGTCCTTTCTATTATGTACCGCATGCACTCACAATGTGGTTGTGCTGTGACAGTATTTCTGGCGCGAATGGCGGAAGGATACATTATAACTGTGCACTAGCCACCTGGGTTCAGTTTCGCATGGATCAACCTTAGAGTGAATACAGAGTAGATAAAGTCATGTGAGTACAACACATGAGATTTTTAATAATGTATAAGTTAATGGAACACAATGATACAATTATGTTTTATTATTAGTAATGGTTGTAAAACACCTGATTCAGAGGTGGAATCAGGACTGAAAAATGCAATGCCATAGCCGGGATTTGAACCACGGATCTTCCGCTTATTGAGTGGCTACTTTAACCACTAAGCTACCATGGTCAACTTGCTGATTTGTATGAATCAGCTGGGGAATTTAATGCCATACTGGCAAGTTGGCCATGGTAGCTTAGTGGTTAAAGCAGCCGCTTGATAAGCGGAAGATCCCGGCTATGGCATTGAATTTTTCAGTCCAAATTCCATCTCTAAAACTTGCCCACATACGGCTTGTGTGTTTAAAAACACCAGCAGTAAGCTTGTTGGTGTAAATAAATAATAACACCTTCTGATGCTTACCATATCTTTCATTCTTGAAAGAACGTTGTCCAAGATTCCAGAGGTGCCAGGCCTGAACACTACCCTTATTACAATCACAGACAATAACTAACGTCACTAATGTTTACAGCTCTAACACTTACTATATGCATGCTAAGAGATACTACTATCATCTTACCTGTTATGCCTTAATTAGGATCTCACAGAAAAACTAAAAGCAAAATGTAGTGACCAAAACCATTTGTATAAAATATCTAACATACAAACCAAAAGTAGTTAACAATAGTTGCTGCTTCATTTCATCCAGAGAATTGTAATATATTAGACACAGATGTGGTGGCAGAGCTGGTACAATCTGAACACCACCATTAAGGAAACCGTATACTATAGCGCATCTCACCCTTAGAAGACAGTACACGTTAAATGGAGCGCAGTGTTGCAACATGTACTAGTTACGAATCTTTCTCTGTGCACGACCCCGAGGTGGCTGGAGTCCTGTACTTAGTCCTTCAATTGCTGCTTGACAGGCACTTTTAACTTCAGTATCCCTCCATGCCTTTGTCACTATGGCCTAAATTTACAAATGACTCGTCTGTATAAACATTGATTTCCCCTGGTCCCTAAACCTTTTTATGTCTTTTAGATATTTATGTTGCTATCTGATGATATCACCTCTTTCTATTAATATGCACTTGTTATCCCTTCTTTCATACTCGAACCCCAAATCATGTAAGAACCGATTAAGAGTGGCCCTTGAGAAATTTGGTAGGGTCTCATCACTGTTGACCGGTGACAAAATTATATTCAGTGTGGATAGAATATTTGCAAACAGTAAACAATGAACAATTCGCCGCACTCCACTTTGCACTATTCCATCATATTGTGTTAACCTAGCGTTTTTCTTGTTTTACTGCCCTTTTTACTTTCTTTTTCAATGGCATTCTTAGAAGTCCTTTCATTACTTCCTTTTTAACCTACACCCTATAAGCCTTAGCTGTTTCTTTTACTACCTTACTAACAGTCATTTTACTTGAAAAATAATCTAACACATTCATAATTATTTGGCATTCCTTGGATCTTAATTTACCAACATATCTCTTCCTAGCTTCCCCCTCCATCACTACAAATATTTACGGAACATATTAAATAAATAACACAATAACAGCTCACATAATCCACACAGTTACACACACGACTTCTTTCGAACTAATGTTAGTGCTGCTCCTTATACTATCTTCTGTATCAGGCCTGGCACAAGAATACGCTGAATAGATGAATACCTTTTGTTTGCCTTACACGATGAAAGAAAGAGGCTACAGCCTTTTCGTTTATTTTAAAAACTTTCTCCAACCCTCCTCAACATTTGTTCTCGCTTGGTCCCCGATGTAAGCTCACTAACAAAAAATTTTAACACTGCGTAACTTTTGCAGTGCACAGATATAAAATTTTCCAAAAACATTTAATTTAAAAAATTGTAACACTTAACTTTGTAAACATAGAGAAATCAAACTGGGCAGGTAGTAGCACTATAGTTTACTCTAGCTAAGAAAAAAAAATATAGGTGTATTCTAGCAGTTAGTTTGTTAGTGCATGATGAGCATAGAAACAGCAAATATCGGACTTCTATCGAAAAAAAGTTTTCTGAAGAAATATGTGCCTACAGAAATGTATAATGAATATAAAAAGGGTATACCCTGATAGAGAAAAAAATTCTGCGTTGGATTATGTGTTTCAAATCTGAAATTTATAACAACTCAATATTTACATCATGCTATTAGGAACCTGGCAACAGTGCAAGGGTAGAAAAGGACGAGGCTAATGGCAACTTGTATGCACTAGATAGAGATAGATATATCCCATTTAACTCATACTGTCATCTAAGGTTGAGACAAGGTATAAAACTCAGGTTATTATACACCTGGTTCTCGTAACATATATTTTCTTAGCATCTCCGTGTTTAATATAACATGCCTGAATGATACACAATTGTAATATTAATTTAGACAAAACAGGTAACCATAACCTTATTCGCAATTGTGTGTTTTGGAGTACAACAAATTGCTTGCTATAATGGAATTTATACTACCTCTCATTTTAAAGGAAGTTGTTCAATCTTATACATCATGCTGGTGCTGTCTAGTCCACTATACATTACAAAATCTATGATTTCAGTATATTTGGGAAAAATACAGAAACTAGTGAGAACACTTTTAAACCTCAAGCTCTCAAACATTGCTTCTAAACCACTCCTTACTAAGTGAACATCATGGCATATTTATAGCATGCTAAAAAAGCAATCACAAAACACTTACAGCAGAGATATTTTGTGAATTTGAGATCAGACTTTGTGATTGTTGCTGTTGTTGCACCTGTTGCTGTTGTTGCTGGTGCTGCTGATGGTGTGACTGTGGCGAGGACTGTGACTGTTGTGATGGCGACGCTGCAGGCAGAGGCGGAGAATGTTGTAACGATTGCGTAGGAGACTGGTGGTTTTGTACATGTTGTTGCTGCTGCTGCTGTGGTGAAGGTGGCTGTTGAACTTGTTGTGAATGATGCTGCTGCTGCATTTGTGTTTGTGGAGTCTGTGTTGCTGTTTGGTACACAAACTGATTCTGGGCAAAGTCTTCCATTTGAACGGGACCACTATTATCTAAAGTCAGACCCTAAACAAAACAAAACAAAAAATATAAAATAAGCAATGCAGCTTTAATGCTTTGTTTAACATAACATAAAATTTCTCTAATTGCACTGTAAAGAATTTCACCAACATAAAAACAGAGAACAAAGACGTAACTGATTTTATTTAAGCACAAAATTTTAAGCACCACATGCACACCTTCTATACAAAACAAATATTAGTCAAACTTGAAGCAAAATTGTTTAATATCCCACAAGCATGACTTAACCGTACACAGCATGAGAGATGTATGTAAGATCCATGCCCAAATTAAAATCATAAAATTTCCTTCACAGTAATAATGTACTACTATAAAAATAATTGTATCAATCCATTTTACAGTAGCTTAAATTTATTTAATGTATTTGAGGATACCTCAGGCACAGCTGTATGAAAACATTTGACCCAGAATGAAGAAACGAGCTTCATGACTTAAGTCAATAGATATCATTCGCTAATGAATAAGCTAGGTACTTCAGCAACTCGAGTACAAAATAAACAATGAAAGTAGTTTGTTAGGATATGAGTATAGTATTTTAAAATATTAGGTTGCAAGGTGGGTTTTAGAGAAGTCTTTATATTTCCAAGATTCTGTAAAGCAGTTCATAACCATGCAATATAATGTATGTACACTCCCTACACAAAGGCACAGAGAGTGAAACCAAACCCAGGAACAAATTTTGGACATTTAAGGCAAGGTGGACATTATGACCCATGAAAACCATGTAAAATACTGACTGAAACAATGTAATTAATATGTATCTGTAAAGATATTCCAAAAAATTCAAAGCTCTAGCTCTGTTAGTTTTTTAAATAAATGCACCAATGGAGAGAAAAATATAAGTTATGAGGAAAACAAAACAAAATTGTTCACATGCTCTAACTTGAAATTTTCACCCTTAGCATTTTCCATTTCCATTTACCTCATCGATCACCTTTTGATCGAGATGCTAACTTCCCCCTCTGCAAGTTGTCATGAAATGATACCCATATAATTACTGTTCATACAGAATTCCAGTACTCAAAGACTGGTTGTATGCATGGCATAAGCTATTGCTATTGTGCTTGTGGATAGAGAATTATGGGCCCAGTCAAGAACCTCCTCTTTTGTAATCACTGTTTTCAAGTTTCTTTGGTATCCTGAACAATGTGCTTGCTTGTGTAAAGTTCCTGTTTCTCGCAGTCATTCATTTTCAGAGTAAAGGTGCTATTACGCGGCAAATGTCTCCTTCAGTAAGCAGAATGTCATCCGAATGCAAGTAGCACACATTGCAATGGCATCACTCGCTCAGTAATTTGCCATATTTATGCTGATCGTCTTTACTTGACTACCTATAGTACCACTGATAACCTCTTCACTAGCCATGTTATTTTAATGTAAGCCATTAAACATAAATACATAATAAGGAAAAATTGAAGCTATTAACAGTGAAGCAACAAGATTCTAAAGTAAGAACAATTTAGAAACCCAGGGTCAGCAAATAATACTAAGATAAGTGAAGTTTTTAGTTTCTAATTTGTTCTTACTTTAGAATAAATACATAAATTTCCATCCAAGTACTAACCATAACCAATGCTGCTTAACTTCAGTAATTAGATGAGAACGAAGTACTTTCAGCATCGAATAACTGCTGGCAAGAATGCAATTTCAAAAATAATTTGCTAATGTGAGGAATGGGATCTAAAATTGAATCAAAAAAATACAAAAATTGTGATTTTTAAGAAAGAAAATAAATTGAGAAATGGAGAAAAGTGCTCCGATGAAAGAATCAATCTAGGCTGTTGAGCTTAGACAGTTCACACATTTTTTATTATGGTTTTTGATTAAATCAATGGGAAAGACTAAAAAGGTTTCATTTGCTAAGTAATACTGGCAGGGTCGTATTTACGTAAGGGCAAACCGGGCAATTGCCCAGGGCGGCACTTTTTAGGGGGCAGCAAAATTACTGGAAAGCTGCACCAAAAAAAAAAAAAAGGCATAGACATGGAACATCAAGTTCCTTTTGATTCTGGATAAATTGATTGAAGAACTGAGCAACAGAGTTTCTTCCAACAAGGAATTCAGTTAACCATATATGTTTTTGACAAATATGAAGATGCTTAGTCCACTTGAAATTCAGGAAGCATTATCCAGACTTCAGAAAGTCTACAGTTCGATCTTGAAGATTCAGCATTTGTACTTGAATGCTTACACTTCAAAAGTTACATAGAAAAGAATGAAAATGCGACGAACTCTCCTACACAGCTGTAAGGTAACTGTCTAGAGAGTGTTTAACCAAACTTAAACATAGCTCTACAAATATACTTGAGCACTCCTGCTGCCAACTGCTCAGCTGAGAAATCACTTTCTGCTTTAAGACGTATAAATAAGAACATCACAAGTGAAGGATCGCCTTAGTTATCTTGGTGTTCTTGCAACTGAATCTGACTTACCAGTGAAAATGGACTATAACGAACTCATAAACTTGTTTGCAAATGACAGGGCAAGGAGGAAGCCTCTTGTTATTTAAACAGTATATGTTTTGACATCTAATATGGGGTGATGCCTCTTTAGTGTAAGTTCTTTCTATTAAAATGTTCCTACTTAAATTTTAATAACCTCACTTATGGTATTTGCCACTCATACTTAAGTATCTAAACTAGTGAAACCATTCTCTATGTTCTGAAAATTTAAGTAATATATGCATTGCAAGTTGGGGGGGGGGGGGGGGAGGAGGTGGTAGCAAATGTTTCTTTGCCCAGGGGCGTCAGAGGTCCTAAATTCGGGCCTAAGGTTTTTAGGGCATTTTTACTTTTTCTATTACTAACCTTTAGTAAGTAGATGTGTTGTGTTCCACTCAAAATAGCTATTTTGGAGCATACTGAATCCAAAAAAATCAGCATTTTTACAGAAAGGTCCTTTTGTGAGTATTTCTGTCTACGAACAGCATAACTTAAAAATGAAAAGTCAGCTAAATACCAAACTTGGTGTTGAAGTTCAGCATCTTGCAAAGATGTGGCAAGAAGATTTTCAAGAAAATTCTTCTCCCAAACTATCCTTTGCATGGAAAACTTTGTCATTTTTTATTACAATACCATATGTTTAAGATATCTGCATGACAAATAAAATGTATATCTTCAATTTTCTGTGAATAGCCTTTGAAGTTCTCTTTATTCCAAAGGACTTTTGTGTACTTGGTAAGCTACTAAAGGTAAGACAAAATCTTACTTCATAAAAATGTTGTTGTTGTTGTTAGCCAATGCTGGATTTCTGACAATGAAGTCATTAATCCTCTTGCTCTCCAATATTTTTCACAATGATATTGAAGAGAGCAATAGCAGCAATAGTAACCGTTTTTTAGAGAGCACCATATTTTTATGTTTTGGCGGTCACATCGCTCTCTCACAACCCCCAGAATATCTGGAGGGCCAAACCTGTCGTTGGTTTACGGGTCTCACCGACCTGACCGGGAGAATTATCAAAATAAATTCACTGACCATATCCTCTGATTACCAATCAGAGGACGTATTACATGCCATGACAGGTCAGCATGTTGGGGTTAAGATTTTATAGAGAAATGGAGAGGTTGGAAAAATAAAGACTCCCTAGCCCTCGGGAACCCTAATAGCATCGGGGTCGGAAGAGAACAAGAGATGACCAAGGTAAGGTCAGATAGAAAAGTTACAGTGAGGAGCAAAACACCAGTAAGTGGAAGTAATGTTCTGCTCAGCTTGGGTACCTTGTGGTCGCTAATCACATATCCCCTAGACAGAGACCCCTGAGGCCAAATATATAATATGTAACTATATTAACTTTTGATAGGCTTGTTCACTGTGGAGATTATGCTCTTGTAGTTACCCCGTAGTCCTAGACCTCCCCATACATACATATTTATTATTGCACATATGGAATATAATTACATTTGATAGTTGAATTTACCATTTAAATCTCACCTGGTCTTTACTTCCATGTTAGTTCTTAATGTTTACTTATAGTTTAATTCATGCAGCTCTTAACCCATGTGCAATAACTGTTAATAACTTATTAATTTTATTTTTGCTTTATTCTCTATTCACTATGGTCAAAAAGTAGTATGCAATACCTATATGTTAAGCACAAAATAGACAATAAGGCACCTTGTCTTATATTTTCAAATGTTTCCTTATTTTCCAATGATGCACTTTTTATGGAATACACTGTATTAATGCACAAGCACAGTAAGTTTTAACAAAGAGACTGACCATGGTAAAAACACATACAACTTATTGTGAATGGTTAGGAACTTGGCAAAAAATAAAATGCTAGTACTTGGAGAGATGGAAAATGAACTCTTGTGTAGTATCTTAAGTAAACCTAATTACTACTGTAAACAACGGGAATTGCATAAACTTTTGCTCCATATTTCCTTAAAAAATATTTCAGCATGGAAGCAAATGTGGTGACAGTACCAAATGTATAAAAAACATTTGCTGTCCTTAAGGAGTTAAACTTGATACTCAAATTACTTACAAGGCAAAAAATGAAATAAAACAGTAATGCAATAATAAATTTTCCGACATAACTACCAAGTTATTTATAAGATAAAGTATCCTCAGGGCTGCCCCACCGCCGTCCGCCGGAAACCGGTGTCCCAGATGTTTCGTCTACAGCTGGGGTAGACGAAATGTGTGGAACACCAATCTCCAGCAGACCACAGCAAAACAGCCCGGAAGACACTTCATGTTATAATTTTGATGCCAGCCATGATAGTCTATGTATTTTAATACCAAGTTATTGGTTTTAACAAGTTTGTCTCAAAGTGCTAGTTAAGAGAAATTACTAAAATATAGAAGAGGCAGAAAATGATCAATGGGAAAAAGACGAAGTAGCTGAAAACATTGTTTATGCTTTATAAGCTAAATATACTGCATGAACTGAAAATAACATTTAAATTGTGCTATTTTGAGCGGTTTTTTTTTGGCAACATTATCGTAAACATGATTATAAAGCATAAGTTCTGCTTCAGTAGATGTACACCCTGTTAATGCATGATTTATTTGAATAAAATTTATGTGACATTAAACCATTTCCAAACTTCCAAATTCTCAAAAACATGTTTTCAAGTGGCAATGCTGCTATTCATTTTTTCTTGTGGTCATTCAAAGAGCATGGAATTTCAAAGCCATCATATAGGGTGTTTTAAAAAGCTCACCATTGCTTTGGCCTGCTTTTTCATCTTATATCAACAACCGTGTGCATTTTAAAAAGTTGCCCATTGCTTTGTTTGTTTTATTCATCTTATATCTATAATAAAATGCATAAAGAAGTTAACCTTGATTAACAAGAAGTAGAGAACAAGTTTTTGTAAGAGTATTTTGTAGAAGTATGAATGGAGAAAGTCATATGAATGAACCATGTCAGACTTCTAAATGTTGTGCCTGATGTGCATGTAATTTGGCATGTACAGAGCATTAATGCAACTGAGATGGACCTGAGGAATAGTGTTAAGAAGACGGAGGTGGAAGACAGTTGGAAACAGACAGAACACTCAATGTTTTGTAAGACTGCGTAAAATATTCTACTACACTGCCAATATCAATGTCTGTTAGAAATGGGGAAGAAGTGTGAGAGGTTTGGCATTGGAGAAAGTGCTAAAACATCAGTTCAGAGTGCAAATGTTACTACATGGTCATATCCTGAAGGAAAGTTTAAATCTTAATGTACCCAACTTAGAAGTTGGCTGGCGGCGCCGTGTCCGAGCGGTTAGCGCGCTTGCCTACCACCTAGGCGGCCCGGGTTCAATCCCAGGGACCTGCATGTGGTATTCGTGGTGGACGAAGCGGCGTCAAGGTGGGTTTTCTCCGGGTGCTCCGGTTTCCCCTGCCATCTCATTCCACCAGTGCTCCATCTTCATTCCAAGTATCATCAGTGTCACCGCCTGCGGTGCCGTAGTAGTAAAAGTGGGCATTAAACACTACTACAACAACTACAACTAGAAGTTGGCTGGATAGGAAAAGTGAGTCATGAACTGACTTTAATAGAAAGGGGAAGAAATTATTATGAAGAGGAAATTTAAGGGATGATTTTAGAATGATGGTTAGATCCAGCTTTGAGAACACAGACAAATCATGTATGTTTCTACCAGAGAAAAAATGTCTTGTTATTGTAGGGAGAATTAATGCAGAATTCTATAGGGGAAAATTATACTGACAAATGCCATAAGAGAGGGAAGGTTTGGCATGGATTAGATTATGAATTTGGAGACTAAAAGGAACTAAAAGAAACCTGGAACCGAACATTTTGTAGCTAGAATGAAAGTGCTGTTCACATTCTCCTTGAATATTCAGGAGCAACAGATTCGAGAACGCAGTTGATTTAAACAATAATGGGTTGAATTAAGGCCTAAGACAGCAATAAAGAAACTTTTAGGAGAATATTTGTTCCAAGTTAAACATAAATGGGCATGAAGGGTGGAATCAGAACTGAAAAATTCCACGCTATACCCAGGATTGGAACCACAGATCTACCGCTCATGTGTGGCTACTGTTAACCACTCAGCTACCATGTCAGCATGTCAGTACAACATCAAATTCCCCAACTGATTTGCATTTTCACAAGGTAATCTCAAATTCGAGAGCACATACCACAATGACGACTTACAACTGTTAGTACTTAAGTCTCAGGCTTTAAGATTCTTATTATGATTCCCATATGTACGTATGCTACAAAACTTTGCCGGCAGGTGTACAGCCCGTCTCCCAGACATGCACTGTATGACTTGGCTGCCAGTTGCACAGCCTGTCTCCCAGTCACACATGCATGGTCATAAAATCAAATCTCAAATCACATAAAGAATTATCAAAATAAACAGTAACACGTGAGATGTTGGAAATGCTATCCATCTGCATCAACACATCTTCTGAGAATGTTGCCATCACATGCACTAGTTCAGCTTAGTTCACATTAGTTCTGTTCTGGTATTTTGTCTTAATTCTTCTATTACTTTACTTTTCAAGTTGCTCCATAAATAAAGATCACATGCCATAAGATTAGGGGACAGAGTGGGCCATAAATCCTTACTGATAATTCTATTCTCAAAAATTTCTGCAACAAACTATAATGACTCATCACCTGTATGCATGGTGGCAGAGTCCTGCTGGGAATATGCGCACCAGATTCAATAAGCACCAGCTGTTCGAACCATGGTGCCAGTATATTATTTCTTATCTTCCTGCATTTACAGTACACTCCATTTATTGCACACCATACCCCAATTTTTTGTCATGCATGGGAGTTTCATGAATAAACCTGGGCTTGTCTGTAGCATAATATCGCTTGTGTTGTGATGACATATGACCATGTAAATGAAACCATGTTTCATCACTCAACATTATTAACCATGGATCGATTATTCCATCATTAACATTGCTCAAAATGAAGTTAGAAAAATTTACCCGACTCTGGTGATCATGTGGTAGCAATTCCTGGACATCTGTAATCTTGTGTGGTTTGAGTTTTACAAGTTTTGCAGAAGTTTTTGAAATGTCAGTATCTTGTGCAAGGTGCCTAAGATATTTTCAAGGTGAACATTCTAACCTTTCTCTGATTTTGTCTAATTTCTGCTTTGTAAGCGCACACCTTTTTATTTTTTATTTTCCTACCACAAATTGATTCTGTCTCCCTGAATTTATTTACAAGTACACAAACGGTCTCTCTGCTCTGGTGGTAGCATGTCTGCTTCACACTCAAGAGGTACTAAGTTCAAATCTCATTAGGGTGAGTTATGGGATAAGGTTCTTTCTGAGGTTTTCGCTTAGTCTGAGAATAATAATTTCAGGTAACTTTAAACTCTATGGGCCTCGGACTCACTAGAGCACCATTTCACCCATTTCTTTCATTCATTCATTCATAGTCCAATGTGACATGGAGTATGTGAATATATACAAAAAGTCTACTATGAACACTGCGCCAGACAATTTAGTTTCAAATTGCCTTACAAATTCCCTACCAGATGGAATAAGCATATAAGATGAACGATGATGTAGGTGTAAGGGCATCAACTACTAGGTCATCAGCATCCTTATAGAAAGGATCATCGCTCAACAATTGTTACTAAAACTTCACCCAGAAGATTGAGACCAGGCCACTGATAATGTTCACAGCAGATGTGGACGAAATGTCTGGACATCAAAATGCCAGCAGACCACGGCTTATCAGCCCAGAAGAGTCCACTATTCATTATTCTGATTCCGATCGTGAAAGCTTACAATTACTCGCTCCTAACATTATTCACGTGTGAACTGAACTAGAGCAGAAGTATGAGTGACACACGTGTGACGACTAGAACGGATGTAGAACACATGCAAAATGCAGTGAAGGTCGCACAGGATATGCACCCATCAGTCAAGTTTTGTAGCATACATACTGTATAAGTTCAATCAATGACAACTGGTTATCCCAACACACACATGTGCAAGCAAACTTTGACAGGCAGAATCAGAACTGAAACATTCAATGCCTAAGCTGGAATATGAACCACAGATCTTCTACTCTACGTGTGGCTGTCATGGCGCTGAATTTTTCAGTTCCGATTTTACCTTTCAAAGATTGCTTGCACACAGTTTGTGTGTGTTAGATAAATTATTTATCACTGATTGTCTTTATGGAAACTATAAATGGGCACAATAGGTTAATAGATGACTGAGAGTTAGCTTCATGGTTGTAGGCTTATGGTGGGAATTTAGTTACAATAACAGGAATATTATACTGTTAAGTGTGTTATCTTCATTAAATATTAGAGGGGTATGGCCTGGAATAGAGCCATGGCTGAAATAAAGCAATAAAGATTGTAATATTGTAATTTGCTTAGAACTTAAAAAAAGTATCAACAAGATACAGTTGATTAAAAGACAGTTTTAAACAGAACTATGTGGTTTTATGACCATTAAGACAATCTTCCCTAAAATGGTCAGTTTATTGAAAATTAAACCAATTTTCAATAGGTTAGATCTCTTTTTGGAGCAGCTATTTTTAGTACAGTTTCAGTCTCCTAAACTGTAAAAGGAAAATGGGATATCCCTATGGAATTTCAATGGGTATATATAATAAAAGGAAAAAGGCAACATTTTTGATACTCAATCATAATTTCTTCATGAATCTTCCAGGACATCAACAAAGCCTAAGAGCAGATTCTTAAACTTGCTTCTGTTTCAATAAAGCTCACGGTTTCTTAGCTTTCTTTTTTATGTTCCATTTCTTTTAAAGGTAAACTTTAACTATTCTAACCCACTTAGTCCAATTTTTGCAAATATCAATATTAAAATAGCAAAGATACTTTCGTAATCAATTCTTCACGGGTGATCAGCCGTGTTAAATTTAAGAAGGTCATGGAGTATACAATGGCCGAAAGCTCGACCTTAAATTTAACACGGCTGATCACCCATGAAGAATTGATCACTAACGTTCGCCGTGAAAGCTTCAAATCTTACAAAGATACTTTCCTTAATTAAGCATGCCTTTGGCTACTGTAAAGCATTTACAATGCAACTATTCTTGCAAAGCCAAGCTTGCCTTTTGACATACTACATATCCTAACTTAAAATGTCTTCCACTTTAAGAACTCAAATGAATTAGTTTTCTTCTTCTAGCACAACCTTAGCTGATGATACATATATCTTGGCCATAACATAAGAAGCTCTGGGAATCAAGAGGAGGAGTAATTTCATTAGATACTGTGGAATTAGGCCAACCAGCAGAAGTGCAATTTGGAAACAAAATGTTTGCTTGGCAACCAGAGATGCAAGATGCAGTTTATGATAATTACTTCAAAGTTTTTTGTACAGTGAACTATTTTGGAGATATTTCTTGTTATTTGTGTCAGTTTGGGAAAACTTAACTTTTGTCAAATGCAACATCGTTGTTCATTTTTTTATATGTTAACTGCGCAAAGATAATGGAATCTCATAGCTTTGAAAGATTTGACTATGGCTCAAAGCCTACTGTATTGCACTACAAGGAAATAAACAATAAGATAACTTCTGCAAATGTTTATCTCAACTAACACGAAGAAGATATAGGAATAAGAGTTTGTAAGAATGGTTGTACAAGAGTAGAGAAAGTCATGTGAGTGCAACACATCAGATTTTTAAAAATAGCAGTTACTTGTCGTATTATTTACTTCAGAGAGAGGAGTAGAAGGGAGAAAGAGAGGGGTGAGTAGAGGGAAGGAAAGATGAAGAAACAGGGGAAAGAGAGGGAGAGAGTATGCTATCAGTGCGCACACTCATGTATATACATATATAATCTTTTATTAAAAGTCATAGTACCATGTTAACTGCAAATAGTACAAGACATAAAAAGGCAAGAAAGAGAAAGCTTTTCTAGGGAGCAAACAAAAAGAATTCAGGCGATGTATCCCATTAAGATAAGTACATAAAGTTGCAATCCTGCTTGAGAAGGCAATTCTTTATTTGTAGTTTATTTTAATATTACAGTAAAGCATAAATATTTACACATGCTACTTTCCTTTGTTCATTTTTATTGACATAGCTTCAAATTCATTTCAACATGGCTATAAGTTTATTCCTGTGAAAAAATAAGCATTCAAATACAATATGCTCACACTTTTTCTTAAAATATCTTTGTGCACGGCATTGGTTACTTTATAAAAGATGTTTTCTATATGAATCTAGTAACAGATGAACACTATACAACAGTTAAAGCTGTTATCCTTCGTATTCTAAAATTCACTACAATTACCAAAGCTAAAAATGACAACACTGTGATCCCTGGATTATTTGTCATTAACTACGGGTGTGCAGATAATAGAATGCAGAGATAAGTTAGAAAAAAAAAAAAAGAGTTCTGTTCATCATGGTCTGATTTCTAATGCAGATTGCAAGCATTTCACAAGTTTTAGGAAGACTTTCTCTATATTAATATTAACAATGTTAGCTGATTATAGAAAATGAGCTGATGATACTGCTGGTCTGTAAATTAAGAGCCAATTTAATTTTTATCCTCACTCTGGAGTCCATGGTTGAATATCAGATATTTCTAGATAGGTAGCCAAGTCTTCTGAAATTTAGCTCCCGAAATATTTATTCAGTTATACAGTGATTAGAGATTCCATTCTAAAATGTTAATGCTACAAAGGTTTTTATTGCATTCATTGTAATTTACAGTTTTTCCCTTAAGACACTACAGATACAAGCAAAGAGAGAAATAGATAGGTGTTGGTATTTGGGATACAGAGTAAGAATAAAGCTATTTGATATAAAACAAATGACTTGCATTTCAGCAGAGAAGACAAAAGGGTTGATTAATTGTGGTCAACAATTGATAATACAAGAACTGAACCCAATCCAGGATAAAAAGTGAAACAAAGTTAAAATGTTACACAGACATGAAGAGAATGTTTATGTTCCTCTAACCCATTAAAGAGTACCTTTGCCTTCTATTAACGACCAGCTGAGCTCTCTTCCATTTTCATCTTGACATAAATTATCATTATTATTAATGCTCCCCATATGGTCTATGATCTTTGGGAATAATTTCACTTCAAGCGAAGACCTGAGGTGGAGGTACCCAGAGGGCAGTCTGTTACCTCCAATGGTAGGGTGACGAGGATTGCGGTGGAATGAGAGAACACAGCTTTTACTGTAGACTACAAACCAAATTGGGCTTTAGGGACACTTCATTTGAGTTAGAGCTGAAAACTTGGATATGGGGTAATTAAAAATTGTTGCTCCAAAGCTGGGAATCAAATCAGACTCTCAACACAAGGGCCACAAATTAAACCACTAAGCTACCCAATGTCCTCTTAATATTGAGGGCATGCAATATTTTTAAATGTGTTTGCAAGTAAGGTATCCTCAACTGCTTCAGGAGCTATACACTGGCTGCAAATGGCAAAGTGCATTTTCCAAGAAATGTCAGTTGAATTTACAGAAGATGAAGATGAGCTGAATGGTTTATGCAAAATGGTGTCAAAAGTAATCTAACTATACTATAGTCTTAACAGATGGTGGATAAAACATTTAACTATATGTGAACATTATCGTGTTGAGCAGATATTTGGTCTGCTGAAAAGACCTGCATTCCAAAACTGCACATGGCATACAGATTATGGAAGGAAAAATTACCTCAGACATTTGTATCTTAAGTCTACTCAAGTTTAAGTCTGTAGTCACCCTTTTCATGCTGTTCTCTCACTACCCACCCTCCATAAAATAGTACTTTTGTTGATAGAAATAAGTCACTGAACATTTTGAACAACCAATTTCCATTCTCATGTTCATGTAAAGCGTAGTTGTTAGAAAGCAGTTAGGTGCATTGAGGTTCAGACATTTCAAGCCAAATGAACTATTTTTATTATGTAGTCCTGATGGAAGTTCATTTTTCTATACCAGGATTGCATCATTATGGTAAACTTGTCCAAATGATGAAGCTTGGGAGGTAAAACATAATTCAAGACATAAGGTCTGCCATAAAAAAAATTACACAGTACCTGAAGAGTAGAAATTTAAAGAAACATTCACAACTTATGCTCTAGTAAGACAATAATGGAAGTTAGTGAATTTAGTAAATGGGATATTGGATATATACATATCCATGAAACGACACCTAACGAATATATAGAAGTAGTTACTCAGCTTCTATGTGACACACATATAGTTTTTACCAAAAATATAGTCACATAAAAAAATGCTCCAGAATGAGCGTGGGTTAGGAACAACGCCACATGCCTCACGGTATCGGAGGTATTGCAGGTAGGTGACACACCATGCCACCTGCTGTAGCTGTTTGTAAACATACCGGCATACTCCACGGTAGCTTGCTACTATTACGAATTTCTTTAGCTTATGAAACCGCAATAAAGAAGCTATTCCTTATTTATTTACGGGTGTTTAACATGTTCCAAAATCCTGTTATAACAGTCCATGCCAGCAAATAAGCTGGTGGACATATGCAACTTATTACTACCTTTTAGAGGGAAGTTAGTGTTAGTGAGGTTGAGGATGGAAGCATTAAATGATAAACGAAACAGAGAAAAATATCAAAGAATTGTAGATAAAGTTAACCAAAACAAAATGCCTTATGCAATGAGACAAGTAGTTTATTTCATGGTGTTTAATAATACAAAATAAAGCATTTGTAAATGAAAAGGAAGTTAATATTTACATTAAGTGGTTGAATGTATTGTACAATTAAGATCATAACAAAATGCTCGGAAGTTAAATAAATATCATTGATGTAACTATTTTTACAATACATATAGTTAATGAAACTAAATTATTGCACTCTTGGAGATACTCGAACAATTTCTCTTGAATATTTCCATTTATAACATATTAAAGCACACGCTCAAACTGGCGACCTTCAGATTCTAAACAAACCTGACATCTTCGTAAAAGTGACCTATGCACTCGACATACAACTGCTGGGTTTAAACTCACTTCTTCCCATGCAGCAAGAAGTCACGGGTGTTGTATACACTAAAGATTTCAAGTGTTCCCATAAGTAGAAGTAAAATGGTGAAAGATCTGGGGACCGAGGTGGCCAAGGGACGGGACCGCCACAGCCGATCCATGTGTTTGGGAATACAGAATTCATATGTTCCCGAACCTACAGGAAAAAAAGCAGAGCTGTACTGTTATGTTAGTACATCATGTTTTGCCTTCTTCCTAAATAAATGGATTTCAACATTTCTGGCAAACAATTCGGCAGAAAGTGAGATACTTCGGGCCATTTAGGTTTCCAGGTAACAGGTATGGTTCGATAGGAGAAACTGAGACTGTACCTCCTCATAAATTTATTGCAAATAGATGCTGGTGTCCTCTTTCAATGAAATGCTGCGGGTTTTCTTCGGTCCAACAACGCTGATTGTACACTGTAGTTAGCCCATCTCTGGTCAGTTGCACTTCATCCCAGAATAAAATTGACTTTGTAAAATTTGGAACAGCTTCGCATTCCTGCAGTAACCATCAGCAAAATTCCTGTCTCCTTGGGTAATCAGCTGGTTAAAGAGCTTGAACTTTGTATGGACAACAGAGATGCAGTTTCCGTTCATGTACCACACTCTAAATAGCAAGATGATCTACATTCATTTCGACTGCTAATTGTTGAGTACTAATTCCTCAATACTGTTAAGCACTTGCTCCTCAATCGGCACAGTCCTTACAGACCTATTGTATCCCGTGTCATACAGCCGTGATCTGAAGCTACCAGATTCTCTTAGGTGCTGCTCTATTGCCGTAAATGTGCCAAGATGAGGGACACGTTCGTTGAACTTCCTTCAGCTCTTCCACACATCGAAACCATGTCATTTCGGTGTATGTATAGCGCTCCATATTGCTTGAATTTACTATGTAAGTATGCACAAAATCCTCCCTGTTAGGATGGAATGCATAGCTTTACACTGAAGAACAATCTTGGAACTGTCCAAGTCATTAGTCAACTTTTGCACAAGTAACTGCCCTTTGCCCCATTAACTGAAAGCTAAGCTAGAGTCACTGATAATGAGCAAGGAGTAATGCTTTTGTTTTTGTGGCGGGTGCGTCAGAATAACAACTTTTGAGGTTCACACACCAGTGGTTCCTGCGCTGTCTAATCATAAAATAATGTAATATTTAATGCTGCATAAAATTATACCCAGAAGAATTTTGAAGCTGCCACACTGAAATTCGGACTAGTTAAGTAATAAACTACGAAACAGCTATATTCGTTTGATATCGTTTCGAAACAACCTGCATATACACTGCCACTTAAATGTTTCCAGACACGCAGTGAAGGTGCTGCAATTCAGCATTTAACTTGAATAACCTCTGTTTAGAGATCTTAGGCAAGCATATCTTATCAAAAGTTCATAAACATGTGTCAGGATTGTAAACAGACATTGACACTCCATGCTGTTGTTATACATGCCGATCAAGATCAAGCTGAGTCATTAGTGCACAGGTGCAGAGTGAGAATAATTCTGCTGACATGTTAAGCTGCATATTCTCAGTTGTTGCAAATCACTTTGTCCATTTAAGAGCAGCTCGTAATAGTACAGTGATTCCTGGATCTGTAAAAGGATGAGTAAATGCCTATTTCCAGTTATTACATGATTTATGGAATCATAGAGTCCAAGTATTTTCAAAATTTAAGCAAGTTCATAATATGTCACGAATTAAATTTATTTAATTCCAGGATATGGGCTGTAAGCAGACATTAAGTATTGAAAATCGGTCAGCAGTGAATACCCTTTGAAAAAAAATATCAAAAAAGCTTAAGACTCCCAGGACAACAGCTGCTAATGCCATACAGAGATTAAGGGAGACAGACAAATAAGCACAGAGAAATAAGAATAAGAAGTGGGAGACCTGCAGTTACAAATAAAAATGAGGATAAAAACCAAGAGAAATAGAAGCTGACAGCAGATAAACTCACGCTGGATTTAAGTCACAGTAAGGAAATATCAGTTTGTACTGTCAAGATAAGACTTAAAGCAGCCAATCTGTTAGGGAGAGTAATTGTGAAGAAGCTTCTTCTCAGGAAGGTGAACAAACAAAAAAGACCAGTGGGCTTTGGAACACAAAAATTGGACTACTGACAACTGGAAAAGGATGCTTTCGACTGATGAATCCAAATTTGAGCTTTTTGGAAACTGACACCAACACCATACCTGTATAAGGCGATCACCAACTGAACAGATGCATCCAGAATGCGTAATCCCTACAGAGGAACATGGAGAAGGGTCTGTAATGGTATGGGGCTGTTTTGGATTCAGTGGTGTAGGTGCCCTGCACAATATTAAGGGGACATTTGACAAAAATGGCTAACACAACATCTTGAGCAGGTATGCAGTCCCATCAGATAACCATCTGGTAGGTCAGGACTTCATATTTCAGCAGGATAATGACCCAAAACATACTTAAAAAGTGCGCAGGAAATACCTGGAGAATCAGCAGAGGGCAGAAGAACTGAAAATTGTGGAGTGGCCGGCTCAGTCTCCAGATCTTAACCCCATTGAGTTACTTTGGGATGAACTGGCTTACCAGGTAAAGAAAACTTTCCCTACATCTCAAAATGCACTGTAGAATGTACTACAAGCCACTTGGAATGACACTTCCACATCCACAATTCAAAAACTTATAGAAAGAATGCCAAGAGTGGTGAAGAAAGTGCTTTCAGTGAAAGGACACTTTTTCAGTGAGAAAAGAGTTTAAAAGACTTTCTCTAATGTCATAAAACTTTTAACAATATTGTCAGTATTTTGTAATCATATTATTATAATCACATTAAATTTTGATGAAACAATAAACCATGACAAAAATGTTGCTTCTTTATGTTCACTTTCTTATTCTGTCTTTAAATAAAGTCTGTATTACACTTACGACACTGAGAGTCCGGAAACTTTTGAGTGCCAGTGTATATATAACCTAAAAGAATATTGTGATTTATAAACAAATAATAATGGTTGTTTGAATATGATTAATATTTATTTGTATTGTATTAAATGAGAAACCTAACTTATGTTAATTTTGCTTATACCCATTATATTTCAAATGAAATAATGAAGCATAATTCATATTATCAAATACAAAGAAAACGCTTGGCCTGCATTGATAGGATTACTTCATGTGTCAGGGAAGAATGACAGTTGCTTATTTCCAAGTAGATCATATCTATGTACGAAAAAAAATCGATCTCAAAAGTTCTTCATGCAAGCCTTGTAGGTTCAAGTGCCCTGCATACTATTTCCACAAATATTCTGAATAGAAGTTTCAGTCTCAGTACAAACTGTAATTAGGTGGTGAGTTCTTGTACTTGTTTAATTAAATAAAAACTCATGCTTTGCTAAAATTGAATGCAAATTTCAAAAAAAATTCTTGCCCTCATAATTTTATCCAAACCCACGATGACCTGAAGATTTAAATATTAATAAAAAGAACTGTTACATATGGAGCCTCAATGTGTAGCAATCAACTAAAAAGAACCATCACAGGGGTGAAGGAATAAATAACGTGCCTACTTCAATACTTGTCATTATTGATAGTGCCTATTTGCCTGCCTATTTTACATTTTATAGTGCTGTTGTGCCGAGTTCTAATTATGACATTACAAACTGACAGGGGTTAACCAGAACTATATCAACAGTCCATACTTAACTCAAAAGATATTACCACCATTGACATACTCTTTTATGATATTAAATGAAAATTATTTAAGAAAATGTTACCTCATGTATCCAGTCACTGTTCTTGAACCACTCAAGTTCTAAAAATCTTTTCTACAGATGCAACTCATGCTTGCACAAAGTCAACACATAGCTGATTACAACACTACAGCAAAAATGCCTTCCTTCCCTAAATCTCTGAAATAGATAACCTATACTCTAACTCTTAGCAGCAATTACTATACAAATGGAACTGAAAGGAAATGCTATTCTGATGTGAAGTGGCAGGAGTCTAAATGTAATCTTAAGTGTCATTCCTGCAATGAAACTTCTGCCACAATCAGCAAAGTTGGGCTAAAAGTAATTTAGACCCAAATTTTTTTCCGGTCACTATTTCCAAAGTATAATTTCATATGTAAACAATCCACTTTTTCTCTGATTTTGCATTCAAAATCTTACCAGGGCAAACATCTCTCAAAATTAGGAAATGAAATTTATTGACAGAGAGAGTCTGGATAACAACTCGATCTGCTTTGTCTCAGATGTTTAGACAAATGTTACCACACATTTTGCTCATTGTTAATTATTAGATTCACGTCTCCAATTTAATATCTATATCAAAATGCATTACTCTGTTCTAACTTTAAAAATAAATGTAAAAGATAAATTTATTTTGTTGTAGGATGCAAATGTTTGAAGTATTATAAAATTACTCTTATAGGACTGTGGGAAGTTTGTTTCCAAACATGTGCAAAATGCCATTTTATTTCATGTCAATGTGAATATAGTGCAATTAGATTTTCTTCTTGCATCCAATTTCCAAACTAAAACTATGGGAAGATATGAACTAAATTGCTGCATGTAGTTTTGTAGACTTTCACTGCCGGTACTGATACTAGTTAAACAAAGTCCTGGGCTTGTAAGCTGTGCACTCCAGTATGCAAGGTGTTAGGAGTATGAGTACACAGACTTTAGCGGCAACTTCTTACATAAAGCTAAAGCATAACTTCCTCTACCATCTTCCTCTATGGTGCAGGTTTACATGAATAGAAAATTAAATTGTTCAAATATTTGGTGTCAACATGTAACCAAATATTTTTTCTTATGTAACCACTCCTTTATCATTTACTTTTACAATAAGCATAGAGAGGTAGACCTTTAAAAGGTGAGTTATTCGTAACTTTTCCATTTGTGGTTAAAATGAGTCATTAGGCCACAAAGTGATATTAAATAATCCAATTCCAGTGTGTCTATTGGAATAAATTTGTGAACACCTGTTCGGCACTGTGCAAAAGGGAAGGTCACCACACTGCTAAGGTCTTGTGAATACTGCTCAGAAAACCATCCCTCCCCTCTTTACTTGCAGTATCTGATAAACCACAGACATATGGCAAAATGGTTTTCTAGGGCTGGTGTGGTTTGTACTTTCATCCATCCATCATAGGTGCGAACATCTACTTGACAGCAGTAGCCATATTAGTAAAAAACATTTGCTTCTTCATTCCTGCTTTACTGCCAGAGTATTCAATGATGTTCAATTATTTTCTTTACCTTTCACAATCGACAAATTTGTTATTAAACTTTTTTATTTGTCATATTTTAATCTACCATCGCATAAAATATGCGCACTCATACCCCTAACACTACATGAAGCAACCCAATCACTCCATTCTTTTAATTTACAATTTCCTTGTTTTTATATTTCAGTTACCTTCAAATAAGAATTAACGTTGAATACCTTGTGAAAGAATTATTAATAAATTAGCAGAGCAAAATATTTTGAAACTGCTACAAAAACATATACCTAGTGTGTGCTATAAACTGTGCGCTTACATCCAATAGAGCAAATGCTTCTACTTAATACTGCCAAAATAATTTTATATCCTTTCCAAACATGCACCCTTGCTTTTCTTTCTCCGCCCTCTTTTCTCATGCAAAAACTAACCTTGCAGGTATGAAGGTACCTTGAGTTCATTAGAGATGGCACTGAAAGATGATTCTGAAACAAACATGAAAGAACAGAACAAAATACATAAAAACTAACTACAAAACAAAACAGTAATTAAGCATGCCTAAGGTGAGAAATTTTAATTAGCACAAAAGGGTATTTACTATCCACAGCAATTTAAATTAAGTTACCAAATATATTTGTTGTTACAGCAAACCCTAGAAGAATTACTTTTGAAACCAATTATTTATTAGGTAGTTTATAGCTCTATGTTAGAAACTGCTGAAATGTAAGACCCAGAAGCATTTCAAGACCTTTAAAGATTTCTTAAGATAAAGTCACAGAAAATATTTAAATTAACTGTTTAATTTAAATGATCACTATTTTAAATAATAATGTACAACAAGAACAAAGGAGAGCCTTATATGAGCAGACGTTAAAGGTATGCACATTTTATCAGAAAATTTCACGGATTTCAAGGTTGACACCGCTTCTCCGTTCACAGTCTCCACCTTTGCCAGAAAATTACATAATTTGTTAATTTGATACCTATATTTTAGTCATTTTATGTCCTGAAGAAACTATGATCCGATTTTGTGGCATAGTTTATTGCCTTCTCTACTATGTGTAGTAAGTAGAGGAAGTTTTGTACTCCACCCAAAAATCGAAATTCGGTGTGTGTGCGTGTGCGTGTGCGCGCGCGTGTGTGTGTGTGTGTGTGTGTGTGTCAGTCTGAGGACAGCATAACTCAAAAACAAGGTGATTAAAAACCAAAGTTGGTATTTAAGTTTAGCATCTTTTAAGGATGTGACACAAAGGTTTTGAAGAAAATTCCTCCACCCTGAACTATCTTTTCCATGCAAAATTTTTTGAAAATCTTGATATCCTCGAAAATAACTAACGATTTTGATTAAAATGCCATATATGTTTAAGATATTTTTATGACAAAAGAAATTTATATTTTGAATTTTCTGGCTATAGCTGATGTAGTCCTGTTTACTCTGGGTGACTTTTGCGTAACTGGTAAACCATAAGGAATAAACTAATTAATATTACCATACAAAAGATGTAGATCTTGCTAAAATACACAATTTATGTCCAAATAAATTTTTTTGTACAGTGAACCATTTCAGAAATATTCCTTGTCATCAAATGGAACAGTGTTATTCACTTGTTTATATGTTAGCTGGGCAAAGAGAACGGAATTTGAAAGCTTTAAAAGATTTGACTATTGCTCAAAGCCTACTGTATTCTTATATTCCCCTTGTATCTACAAGGAAATACACAATAACATCATTGTTGCAAATGTTTATCTCAACAAACACGAAAAAGATATAAGAATACGAGTTTGTAAGAATGGTTGCAAGAGTACAGTAAGTCACGTAAGTGAAACACATGTTTCTTTTATTTTTTTTTTAATTTTTTTTTTTTTTTAATGTTTTAACATTACTGTATGCAAGGCACTATTATTTTTTAATATTACTGTTCTGTTCAGCTTAATCCAATAAATGCTCTCTTGAGGTTCTAAAACACTAAGAACTATCTTGAATAAGCAATGATTTCCTGCAATTATTTACCTCAGCTGAGAGAAAATGAATACTGCTCACATGGCAACGTAGACCTACTAAAAGCCCTAGAAGCCTCCACTGATTGGTCCGGATGACGGATGGCAGGAGAACGGGTTAGGCTTCATCCAAGGTGTTGCTCCCTCCTGATTGGTTCACTTCAATTTCTCCTGTTATGTGTCATTTCTTGCCTTATATGACAAGATACCAGTTGCTATTGAGCTTGTGGGCTTCTTCTATCTTATTGAAATTGTGGGGATGTTTATAAACTTCAATAGCTTTGCGTTGTAGCCAGGCATGGTGGTGCGTTATGGATGACAGAATGCTCGTGTCCTGGAACTTAATTATGTGTTCACCCTCCACTTCAATGGCGTGTTGGGCAACTGCGGATTAATCTGTTTGGCCCATGTGGCAGCTTCTTTTGCATTTGGAAGTACGCAGTTACCCAACATGCCACTGAAGTGGAGGGCAAGCATATAATTAAGTTCCAGGACATGAGCATTCTGTCTTCCATAACACACTACCATGCCCGGCTACAATGTGAAGCTATTGAAATTTATAAACACTCCCACAATATCAATAGGAAAGAACAACTTTGAAACTCAACAACAACTGGTATCCTGTCATTGAAGGCAAGAAACGACACATAACAGGAGAAATCTAAGTGAACCAGTCAGGAGTCAGGAGGGAGCAACACCTTGGATGATGTTCGCCCCCTCCCTTCTCCCAGCCGCCATCTGGACCAATCAGTGGAGGCCTCTCGAGGGATAAATACAGCAGCTCGGACAGTCAACACTTCATACACTATGACCGTGCTACTAAAGATGTCCGCCACAGTTGTGGATGAAACATCTGGAAACCGGAACGCCACCAGACCACGGCACAACAGCCCAGAAATAACTTCTAGTTATATTCACTCCGGTCATGAAAGCCTTCATTCTCTCATTACATTATTTACTTCGATGAATTTTCCTACACATTAATTTCATCATTCCCAGCTTTGGACTGCTTTTCCACTCAATACTAGCAGTGATTCAGTAAACACTTGCTCCTTGACAGGTATTTGATCCACAGCATTGATGTTAAGTGCTTCAAGGTTTAAGTATCAAATGAGGAGGGTAATCTGATTAAGAGAGAAAATAGTTCCATACCTTTGATTATAACAGTATACGTGTAAATTATGCATTAAATTTATCTTTTGGGGGATCATGAGTATAGATAAGATAAACGAATGACATTCCAATGCTTTCTAGAGGAACAATGGCTTTAATTGTGCTGACTGGAGACCTGGATGGAGCAATTACGAGTAGATTAATATTTGTCAATTCATAAACACAAATCATCATTATCATCGTCACTGTCATCATCATTATTATTACAATTATTATTATTTTGTGTTCTATCCACAATTTTGTTGCTTTTAAATTTACTGTTATATACTTGGGACATCCTTTGACTACTAAATAAATAGAGCAAGATGAAACCCCTTTATTATAGCTTTTAACCAACGATATGATCATAAAGGCTTTTATAAACTGGAAACATCTAAGTTATCAGAGTACTTATTAAAATCCAATTATTAACTAATCTTGATTTAAATAAACACTTAAAAGAAAATCTTTTAACTTAAACACAAAACAATTTAAAATGTACAGATAAGAGAACATTGTCACTCAGAAATTCTTTAGGCATTTGTGTTTTGTTTATGTCTACCATCTCTTTGAAGATATAAAATGATCCACACAGGAAGGCAAGCATTGCTCTGTGTGATTTGCAGTACCTCTGGTAAATCAGAAGTCTTCTGAATAGCTTCCTGAGTTTCCAACGTTTGGAAATCTAGCTGGGCACTGAAGTTTGAAGACCTGACTTAAGATCCCTCTTCATGTGTAGGTTTTTTACTTTGGGACAATTCACATACACTTTCACAGTTTGAATACCCTGCCAGTCAAAATATCTTATTAAAGACGAGGGTGGTCTGATAAGCCCATAATTTTGACGAAAGATTGCACGTTAATCCCAAGTTTCTTGTTGGCACCGAAGTTGTACATCTACTTTGTGTATAATTGCAGAATTGTCATCATCTGTTTCTTAGAGCATTGTTGGCTTCCCCAAACTTTGCAAGAAGGCATAATTGCTTATAAATTCAGTGGTCACAGAATTGAAAATTAATTTGTAATTACTGTATATTGTTACGCACATACCATCCTTGTGCATATATTACTTTTTCCACTAAATGACTAGTTTCTACATGCACAGAAACTGCACTATAGAAACTTCTTATAAGAAGTTTATTAAAAATAGCAGATGGATTGGCTGTTCGTATCTACTTCTAAGCCTCTTAATGCCATACTGCTTAGTAAGCAACACTTTGTTGCAAATCAGTTAGTTGTTCTTATCAAATTCAAAACATAAAGCAATATGCTTATTGGTTTTCTCCTTGCTTTATTTATCAGGTTCTAGTTCTAAAGGGCTTCACATGCAAAATTCTTATGCATAGTGAACAGAATTCAAATGGGTATTCTACTTTGCTTTTTGCCCCTAGAGGCAATGAATTTCTTTGTCATAAAAAGTAAAAAACTCAAGGGTTTGCTGTATTTAACAAACATAACCTATTTCCTAAATTATATACAAAACTGGCTGTTGTCAAAACTAAATTGGACAGGTTAAAGTCATGGCTTAAAGACATATATACTTTATTAGCATTCAAACAAATAAATATTGCAAGACATATAAAGCACAATATTAAATGTAAATCTAAAAGAAGTGAAACATAACATGCCTAATTTTTTTCAGCTAAGCAGCACAATTTATGAGATACACGCAAAGCAGCAAAAAGCAAATTCTTGCAAAAGATTCAATTCACAAGACAGAACAATGTTCAAGAATTTTAATTAATACAGAGACTGTTTACAATATTATTTTGTGTCACTTCAGTTTACAGTTAACAAGCCAGCTGTATAATGCAAGCTTATGTCTTTGCTCTTGCTACTCACTTACCATTCTACAACTTACGCTGTTCTGAATGTTCTACTCTGCTTGTCATTAAAATTTGTTAACAATTTCAGGTTACTGCCTTGTTTGGAATTCTATTGTCTCTATTCATCTTACATTGCTATTACTATTGTATAATCTAAGGAAGTACTCTAAGTGAACTAAGTAATCTCACTTTAAGACTGTGCAGTTTTCAGCACCAGAGGAACAGCACGTAACATAATGTGTGCTCACATTTATAACAATCAATCTTAACTACAAACATCTGAGACTGTAGCACTACCAAGAAATTAAAGAAATATTTATTTCCAGTCTTCATTTTTTTGAAAACTATATTTCTTGCAATGCCATGCAAGAAGGTTGGTTTAAACACCTCTAAGATCCACAACCACTAATACCCTCAATTCTTTCAGATGACACAGATGTAATGTGTACAAACTACACAAAAGAAATGAGCAAACTCTAAAAGTGTAAATCTGTCCAACTTCCGTTCAGCTCCATGGTAAGTTTACACTGATGTGCCTGCACATAGGTCTTTAGCTTCTTTCCGTCATCATCACTCATTTCAAGTTCTGAATGAGACATGTGTGCCGATAGCTGAGAGATAATATAAGTAGGTACCTAGTAGAGATAACTAACAAGCTTTGAATCTACCCATAAATGCCTTTCTTCCCCCTCCAGACAATGTTTATTACACATATGATTATACAATTACATTATTTAATTCTAAGGAAATTATGCCCACATGCAAAAAATGGACTCTTTTTTGTTCACAAAATTATAAATCTTAAGTGGAAAATCAAATAAAAAATATCAATTACTTTAATGTCGGGTATATAAATGAAGCTTTAACATTTAAATATATCTTGCCCATTAAAAGCATATAGCAATAAACATAAATTTTGCTCATAAAAAATTTAAATACAAGGACAATTCAAACTTGGGTAACTGTAATTAGCAGACACATGCACGTGACCACTCAATCAACAGAGCACCAGACTAGAATGATATACACTTTCTTGTTTACACACATCTTGAAAATGAGGCATGTTGGTACTAAGTCATATAGTAGCAACACAGGTCATCCAACTCCTCTGTTTTTTCAAATCAGACTTACTTTTTGTGTTGCTCATTTTCTCATCTTGGAGGTGTACCACAATGCATTCAAAACTCAGGTAACTCTTAAAATCTTTCATATATATTTATTGCACCATAGAGAAAGTAAGAAAATATGAAGAGGAAGTAAGTTTCATGCAAACATTCATAGACATTTATAACTCAATTGAATTCTTGCATAAAGATCCATAAGAAAAAGAAACCTGTCAAAATGGTGTAATTATTATCTTAGCCAATGCAGCAGACAGTGTGTCTTGAACATGCTTAATTACCCTGTAACATAATATATGCATGAAATATTTCATTGTGCAAAAGCATACATCAGTAAGCTATTGTTCATACAGCAACTTTAACAGCCTTCTGAGCTTTTAAAAGAAGACTGAGTGTATCACACACATATTACTCAAAACTACGGAATATTACTTTTTCTTTTCAGTTACTGCAGAAAATGTTACACTGTTATTAATGATTTTATTACTAGTTTGCCTTAACATATTTTGTCCCTACAACTGTAATAGCAATAACAGCAAACTGCTGCTATTACATCCCTTTTGGAAAGGAGTATGATTATGATTGAAAAACTAATCAATATGCATATTTGCAAAGAGTAGCACACTTTACAGATATCTAAAAAGTATAATTTTCTGATTATTGGGAAAGTCTTAATCTGGCAATAGAGCATACCATTTAACTTCATGTAAATGTTCTTTTGAATGTTAACGTTACAGTGGAAGATTTTCCCTTTACATTGCACTCAAGTGTAACATTGGCCATTCCATTTCATTTAATGTGCAGTTTAATGTTGGACTCGCAATCTGCTGTTGTTGCATTAATGGTAATATATCCCAATGTTAAGATGAAAAACAGGTGGGAAAGGAGGTGGCAGCAAATGCAGCTATATAACAACTGAGGCAAACGATCGCTTCCTATCGCTTCCTATCTTCTTTATTAGAAGAGCGAAATATCAGTAATTTGGAGTGTAGTCAGTGATAAAACACAAATAGATGATCTCTCGCGCTTGCCAATATATTAGACGTTGCTGTCCTGGAGATAATGATTGCATCTGAACAGAGAGTACGCACACCATCTAGACATGTTTATGCGATAAGCTTGCATAAACAACTGGGCAGTTTCACTTTCCAATACGCTTCATGGCTTTGCCAGGTAATAAAGTACGGTTTTTGTAGTTTTAAGGAGACATAAACAAAAGCTGAAATCCATTTTCATTGTGCCTTAATTTTTTTAGCTCCTATTACACATTTAAAAGCACTCTGATAAAATTATATTATTTTGCCCAAATAATTCTGAGTGCTTTCAGAGGAAACAACTAAAGGGTCAACAATAATTTCCTTCACACAGTGCTGATGCCTATCACATGAGATAATGTTGGGGCTCCTAGATTTTCTCCATTTCACTGCGACAGACCAGGTTGTTCTTGCTTCCAGCATGTTTGTCACAAATAATCACTGGCTATCAATTGACAATTTGTGACTGTGATGCAAGTCTTGATGGTAACAATGTGTGTATATTGAGGTGGCACAATGTATTCTATAGAGGAACGTGTGTTTCTGGTGGCAAACATTTTTAATAAATGAGGAATTTACACAGTGAAAGTGAAACAAAATTTTGTTGCTACATTCCCTCGCTCAAAACGATCATACTGAGATAAGGTGCATGATTTAATTAATACATTTCAAGAGAGAGGTTCAGTGCACAATGCTGCGAGGAGTGGTAGACCGAATGTCTTAACAGAAGAAAAACTGGCAGAGATATTGGATAGAATGCTTAAAGTCCACAGAAATCAATAAACGAATTGGCCCAATAAAATAATATTTCTTAAAGTTCCACATTCAGGTTGTATCCCTATAAAGTGTCAGTCATCCATGAATTAAAAGTCACAGATTACAGGAAACGACTGCAGTGTTGTGAATGGTTTCAGAGGTTGATTGTGTGCCTTGGTATTGATGTATTAGATGGGACACATTTTATGGATGAAGTTTAGTTTTATTTATCTGGATGCATAAATTCACAAAAAACATGCATATGGTGTACTGAAAATCCTAATGCTATCCAGGAAACCCCTTCTCATTTGGAAAAAATTGGTATAGAATCTCCCACTTGTGAATTATTCAGTCAATTTTTTTCTAATGCCTCAGTTAATTCTGATGTTTACTGCTCGGATATTCTATTCCCATTTACTTCTTTGCTAAATGAAGATGAGATGAACGGTACATTTGCTCAACAAGACAATGCCACTGCTCATACATCATATCAATCTATGGGGTTGTTGGTAGAAATTTCGGGTGAAAGACTAACTTCTCAAGGTCTCTGGCCACCGCAATCTCCTGACCTGACCCCTTCCAACTATTTTCTTTGGTAAGTAGCTAAAGCTTCGATCTACAACAATCCCAAAACAACTGATGAGCTGAAAAAAACAACTGCAGATTACGTAACATCTATAATGAAAGAAACTTTAATTACAGTGTTTCAAAATAAATTATGAGTGAATCTACATCTTCAACAAAGGGGCAAACACTTTCAACATCTTCTTTAAACAGGTGAGCTTCATATTATTTATCCACATTACATTTCTTGAATTCATAGTGAATCTATCAGAGTTTTAATTTGCAGAACATTATAACCATATGCTTGCGGCAGACAGTACTGCCACCGGAATTCCTATCTCTAGGGGAATCTTGGTTACATATGAGGTGCAGAGCAACTTCTCGATAACTTGATTTCTCATTTTCATATAAAACCTGATTTGAGCCATTCTGCCCTAGCATCTTGTTGTAAAAAGCCCTGGAGGCAAAGAAATACTTGACAGTTTCCATATGATCCTCAAGAGTTTTACTTAAAGTGGAATTAGAGTTCTTTCTGTACATAAAATGTCTATAACATAATAATAATGCAGATGCTTCAACACACACATTTTGATATCAGAATACTCAATAATATCTGGAATCACACAACTTCTACAACATTTCTTTTTATTGCTCAGTAATCCTAATTAATACAAATGTTGGCAGCTTTATACATACACTGAATCTGTAATAAACTTTCCTTCCTATACAGATATTAATTTCAAATCACAACATACAAATACAAAAATTAACAAATGATGCATAAGCATAAAATTCATGTGATGCATGCATTTCACACGCATGTATGCACACATAGAATGGAAGGAGCACAGATGTCGTTGTTAGCTAATGCTGGATTTTTGACTATGAAGTCATTAATCCTGGGGGCATAGATGTTAAAAGCTTTTATGCTACTCAATCTCTGCAAAACCATTTACTGTAATGTTTAATTCAATGTGTCATGCAGAATCACCATTAAAGGGCATAGATGTTAAAAGCTTAATGGTTTCGCAGAGATTTGAGTAGCATAAAAGCTGCTCTGTATGGGAAACTTGTTGTGTTGTTATTTTGTGATAAATTGTAGAGTAAAAGCACACTTAAAGGTATGAGCAGTTTTGAAGAAATTAAATTAAATTTTCAGTTCTTTTGTTTGTTTTCTTTCTAAGTAAATCTAGCATGTTGCGCTCAACTTGTTATTGAAATTTCTACAGGTTAGCTTTTTGTACTGTTCAGAAGTATTTTTTAGATGTGGCAAATGACCTTACTAGGATCTGCGCAAGTGACATCAGACAAATTGATGGTTGGGGTATGTCTATGTTTCCTTTCTTGAAGTAAACAAGACATTGCTGATAATGCGAGTGAGCACTGTATTTAAACAAGCGATGTTGACTAAACAGAAGCTGGAGAGATCCTAACCTGACACCCCTATGGTATTATAAATACAAAAGTGAACTCAACCATAAACAACTGCGCAGTTTCATGCCATTCACCACATCACCACATTCCATGACAATAGTATGGAAGAGGTACAAGGTCGCAACACAAGTGACTGACTAAATTGGCTGACACAATCTGGTTACACAACTTCCTCATGAAGGGAGTTGTGCAATAAAATGTGTCAAGTGATAGGTAAGGGCTTAATCTCCTGAAATTTGTTTATTCCACCAGCAGTTTATTCATACCACCACTGTAATAAAACAGCACGAGTTAAAAGAATGCTAAATCGTAGAAGGAACCGAGACATCTGAGAGATAAAATTGTAGCCTTGAGAATGGGATTCATACTCTTATTCCTTGGTAGGCCAACAAGACCAGGTATCCACACAAAAGACCTACGGTTATATCATCAGAGAACAAGTGAAGGCAATCCTCAATGCATTGCATGGGTGGATGATAACTGTACACTGACCAACGGCTGTGGAGTGCTCTTAAGGAATCACTGTAAATGACAAACCATTGTAGGTCTTGCCGGTGAATGTATAAAAGAGCTTGGAGACTTGAGCTCTACATAAAAAATTAATAATACTGTACCAGATAAAATCTAAAACTCCATCCCTCAGGAGTTAGAGCATAGCCTATTCTCAATTCATTCTTCAAGCCATCAGTATAAAGAAAATCACATTTTCCAAAATGCTCTTTTAATTATAAGAATATTGAACAAGTATCTGAAATGGGAGGTCCTAGACTTCACCATGGATGCCAATCTTAGATTGAGGTGGGTGTTGGCATGGAGCCAAGGGGTAAAACTGTTTCCCTTCTGATAAACGTTATGACAAAATGACACTGAAACACTGAAGTAGTAAATGAACAACAAGAGGAGTAAATCCATGGAGCTTGTTGCATATCATGATTTGTTTAAAAAAAGAAAACAAATAAAAGAACATGACTGTCAAGGTAGACGAGAAAGTCTGCATTCATTGCTACAAAGAACTACACTGTTTCTGCACACAGGTTGATAAACTCATAGGAAAGGTGATGGTACTCAGACTTATACCAAAATGATG
This sequence comes from Tenodera sinensis, assembly GCA_030765045.1. Taxonomy (NCBI): domain Eukaryota; kingdom Metazoa; phylum Arthropoda; class Insecta; order Mantodea; family Mantidae; genus Tenodera; species Tenodera sinensis. The sequence continues at coordinate 78,928,178 of CM060971.1, forward strand.
AACTGAATTGGTGAAAAATCAATCCTAACAGTGAAAGGAAGCAGATCTTGTTCAAAATGTAGAGAAAGCCTTCCAGTCCAGGTGATGTTAACAGAGAAGTTAAAACCATTTTCTAAACTGCAATTTTAAAAGCAGTCAAAACAACATTAGAGTCAACATTCTAAGAGATGAGTCTGCTGAAAACTAGAGTACTGTATTTCATCCCATAACCATCACCATCGCATAATTGTCGCACATTGATTTACTGACAACCAATCAGGATTTAAGCATTTCACCACATAATTGCTACATTAATATTCCAGGTGTTTACTAATGAAAAATCTTGAAAAATAACATGCCACCGCTGCAACCAGTTAGCTTCATGGGAGATAGAGTACAGCAGGGACTGCCAACTGATATGCATTGTGCCTATATAGTTCACACAGTGCCGGCGTGCCTGTTCGTTGCTGGCGAGTGCTAGGGAGATATACCAATCACTACCTCGCGCAGTGGCATTCCGTAATTCTGCACTTCCGTTACCATTAAATAATTAAGGATAGGGTAGTAATGAAGGAACAATTCAGAAACTGTATAATACATGGTTTAATTTCTCTCTGGTACTTGTTATTAAATTATAGATAAAACAACCCAATACCAGTAAGATTATTATAGTCTTGAATCCTATACAACCAAATGATGGCATACAAAAGCAATATTTTTAACTATAAGAACAAAACAGTACTTTGTGGAAATTAGCACAATTTTGATCCTGAAACAATTGAAAAATATAAAACAACAAAATAATATTCACTATACAGTGCTAATATTACACGGAATACTTCAAATTAAATGAATATAGATGTTTCAATTAAGAATTTTATACAGTCAGGTTTCGGTAGACACTCTTGCCTTCTGACATCTTTTGGTTTTCACAATGTTCGCCACATTTGGAGACAATGAAACATAACTCTGGCTGATGTTAGCTCTCTGAGGATTTTTAATGCATTTCATAGCTGAAAATAAGGATTCACATACATAGGTCAAACCAAACATCGCAATCATAGATGCTGCACGCTTGTGTAATCAAGGGAATCTTGATTTAGGAAATCTCCTGTAGAGATATAGCAAACTTCCTCTGTTTCTGTAACTATTAGCTAGCTCAATGTCACATTTCAAGGTGATAATCTCCAGTTGAACATCTTTGGGAGTACCATCAATATTCATGCTAAATGGTGTAGCAAATAAATAAAAATCCATTTTTAAGCTCGTGAGATCATGAAATCTTTCATAAAACGCACGGGAAAGCATGTGCAGGTTTTCAACATAACATCCCACTTCTAGGGAATCACAATCACGGATCACACTTTCCAACCTGGGAAAATGACAAGGATCACCATTTGACAGTTGACATTCCCATAATGAGAGCATATTTTTAAAAGCTTCAATGATACAGAACATATCTGTGATTAATTTGTTTTTCCTTTGAAGTGAAACATTTAAAGTATTCAAATGTTCACTTATATTGGCCATAAATGCAAAATCACATTTCCACTTCACATTCATGAGCTCTTCAATAGATTCTCTGCACATTTCCACGAACAAGCATATCTCATCCAATAATTCAAAGAATTTGCTTAAAACCTTGCCTCGGTTGAGCCACCTAACTGCTGTATGATACTGTATATCACCATACTCATGCTCCACATCTCCTAAGAAGCTTTTAAATTGTCTGTGTTTTAGACCGTGGGACCTCAATTTGTTTACAATCTTCACAACCAGACTCATTACATTGTTTACACTCAGTGTTTTGGCACAAAAGTTTACCTGATGAACTATGCAATGAACTGCTGTTATTTCTTTTGTTAGTTTATTTTTCAGGATGGTCACAAATCCATTGTGTGAACCAACCATAACTGGGGCACTGTTGGTGGCCACCGATATGAGTGTATCCCATGGAATCCCTGCATTCTTCACAGCTTCTACTACACAATTCAAAAGGTCTGATTCTGTTGTTGTGCCTTTTATTGGCATCAGATCTAGCATTTCTTCCACAACTTCCAAATTTTCATTTACTCCACGAATAAAAATACATAATTGAGCCATACTTGATAAGTCAGTGCTCTCAACAATGGCAATAGAGAATGCAATGAATTCTCTTGCTCTTTCAATAAGTTATGCGTAAATGTTGTCTGCCAGATCTTGAATTCTGCGTGAAATAGCATGAGGTGACAGACTGATACTCTCGAACTGGTGAACGCTGACAGGGGTGAATTTATTTGCAGCTATAAGCATACCTCGTTTAATAAGAAGACCATCAGAAAAACTACAAGAAGACTTGGAATTTTCTTGTGCTATTTTGTAACTCACATAAACTGAGCTTCCTGCCATTCAGCCATTCCCTCCTTCCTGTTCCTCTTCCTGCGATGTTATCTTTTCTCTGAGTATCTCTGCGGTGCGTTCTCTTTTTCTAGGGCTGAATAATCATTAGCTTGCAATGTATTAAAATGTTGCTGAAGATTAAATCATTTCAGCACTTGCAATTTTGCTGGCAAATTAAACAAATAGCACCACTGCTACATTCCATGAAGAAGTACTCAGCTTCCCATTCGGGATTGAAATAATGTGTTGGCGTGAGTGTCCTTCACTTTAATGAGTACCCTTCCATATCAAACTGACACTGAAGTACAGACCGCCATGCTAAGGAAGACAAACCGACTGCTACCACTGCGAAGCACGAACTGAGGCAACAGTGTTTGTAGCCCAGCACATGCACAGCGGCAAGCGAGTTAGATGTGGCTGGAGTACAGGACATGCAGCATATTGTAATATATTACTCAATGTTGATGCCATCAGTTTGCAGAGTCCCAAGATGGTGGCTAATCCATCAATGAATCTGATTGGTTCAATTGCTCAAAGCACAGAAATTAGCAGGTGTGACTTAGCAATAAATGAGTAGAGGGGTAAGGCAGATGAACCATTCGGTTAGCACGAGCCAAGTCAATAACCATCTTATTCTTCAATTGTGTATGACTGTTTATTTCTACAGTTACTTTAATGAGTGCCTATGCACACTAAATGTTCACGCATCCTGTTACAATGACCTTCACTTATATTTACCTATCTTAACTTTTTTCCAGACCAAATTACACACTTGCTCAATAGTCTGATAATATCGACTCCAGTTGAAAAATGACCAAAGATAATGACCCATTTATGGAAGGTACAAAAATTACCAGTCTCACTTTGTCAAGGTAAAAATGTATAAAATGTAACAGTCTCTGACTTACTCAGAAATGACTTCATGAAGTATGTGGATAGAGAAATTATGAGGTCAATGCAGAACAGAAGTGACGAAAACCATGCCAAATATCTGAAGCAGTTTTGAGCCTAGCCAACATAACCACCCATTGATCAAGCACTCCATCAACTTCAAACACAATTGGCAAGGGAGGCTGATCAGTACCTGGAAGTTAGATGACTTTTTTTAAGGTTTTAGCATTAGGATAATGGTGGTCTTGCATCACATTTTGACAGTTTATCATACACCTGCATGAGAAAGGGTTTACTGCTGGAAGAGAGATGCTGCAGTATTAGGTAGAAACTTTATCCAGCCCAGAAAACAAATGTCTAGAGAAGTGCCTTCTCCAGCTTCTTCAACTTTGAAAAACATGTTTAACTGTTAAATTAAAATACTTAAAAGACTAAACATGTTCCTTAACAGACCAAAAGACTGGGTGATAATTAGATGAGCTAAAAATGTCAGCCACCAATGGATTATCTAGTGTCAGCAATATGAACCACATCAACCATGATGACATCTAAGGGTGCTCATCCACTAGGTCATTGGAGCTCACATCAACCATGGGATCATTATTTACCATAAGGCTGGTAGATGGTGTCACTTTGCCAACCACAGGTGACGAAGCTTAGCCATACCACAGAAGAGATAATGTGTGAAACAATTAAGGGAGTGCAAACCAAATCCAAAATACTTTCTTCCTAGTTCAAATGATGTGTGAAGCTCCAGCACACAATTGTTTATAGAAGATCAGGTATTTGACCGTTTGGGTGGTGCAGAAGCACAACCTAGTGCATTAACAGTCACCTGGCTATCATAGGTTCACTATACTGTGTCTCAGCCTAGTTGAGTCCTGTTGTAAACAACAAGGCGGGAAGAGAGACAGAGACAGAGATATTGGGATAGAAAACGGTTAAGCTGTTGATTGGTTTGGCGAAGATAATGGGCGTTATCTTTTGTTTGCGTACGTACGATAAACCCCTCCTTTAAGTACAGTATTGTACGTAAGTAGTTCTCCGATCACTGCTCTGCGCGAGCTAATTTCGGAGATAGAAAAGTATGCAAATGTTTCGATTCTTATAAACGTAAATAGCCCCACATTTTATCTTTCTGCTTCACATATCGCATGTGTTCTGGGCCCGTGAGTTCGTAAAGGAATATATGCATAATGGTAGACTATATACAGATTAGATAGAAGACAGGTGAAATTATATACACCATTAGCTTATTATGTTAAATTAAGCTGCATTTTACTTAACAATTACTGAAGGACACTGCTATTATACGTATAACATTTTTGCATTCCTTTATCAGACAGCTCTCTCGCAACGAGGTCTGTATCGAGTTGAATGCTGATTAAGATGTTTTTGTTTATAGTGTGGGGTTGCTTCTGATATTTTACACTGTATTTCCTGTACATCTCGCGGACCTCACAAGGCCAAGGGCACTTATCTATATGCAATATAAAATCAGTAAGCTTTTCATCATGGAGCAGGCTGGTGCTTCAGCCGAAATGAAACACAATCGAGGCAAACCGTTAAAAAGTGGTGAGAGGCGAATGATCGCGCATTGTTTCGCAGTACTTAAAGAAAGAAACCCGGAATCGTCCACAAAAAACATTGAAAAAGAAACTGGTGATCTCCTTGGTGTTTCCGCAAGTAGTGTACACAGAATTAGAATAGAACAGCAATCATCCGGAACGCTAAGAACACCGGGAAAATCGCGTAAATGCAAACAGCGTGTGGAGAAGTACGACGATTTTACGAAAAGTGCTATACGCAGTAAAGTTCATGAGTATTTTTTCAGGAATGAACCGCCGACTCTAAACAAAATTTTGCATGCGGTAAATTCTGACACAGACTTGCCGAATTTTTCGCGAAGTACTCTCCACCGTTTGCTGATAGATATTGGATTAACATTTCAAAAGCGAGGGCGGAAATCAGTAATAGTGGACAGAGAAGACATTGTAATGTGGAGACGTCAATATCTGCGCCAAATCAAAAGTTTTCGTAGTGAGGGCCGAAAAATTTATTTTCTCGATGAAACTTGGCTAAATGAGGGGTACACAACATCTGCAGCTTGGTGTGATACAACTGTGAGAGATAAGAAACAAGCATTTCTCTCTGGTCTCTCCACTGGTCTAAAAGATCCCACAGGCAAAGGAAGAAGGCTCATTATTGTTCACATTGGAAGTGAAACTGGATTTGTAGACGGTGGTTTATTGACTTTTGAATCCAAAAGCACAAAGGACTTCCACGAAGAAATGACTGGTGCTGTTTTTCTTCAATGGTTTCAATCAGTCCTTCCGAAGCTTGATCCCAACTCCGTTATCGTATTAGACAACGCTAGCTACCACAGTGTTAAAGCAGAGCGCATCCCTAATATGTCATGGAGAAAAGGTGACATTATTAAGTGGCTACAGGATCATACGTGTGAGTTTAGTGCCGATATGGTTAAACTGGAACTAATTGGCATTGTAAAGCATGTAAAAGCACAATTCGATAAGTATGTTGTGGATGAGACAGCAAAAAGTGTAGGTCACACCGTTCTGAGGTTACCTCCATACCATTGTAAACTCAATCCAATTGAGCTAATCTGGAGTCAGATGAAAGGCTATGTGCGTAGGCACAACACTACTTTTAAGCTGAATGAGGTTCGCTCCCTGCTTGCCACTGCAGTAGAAAATATAACGGCACTTAATTGGTTCAACTGTGTTCAGCATGCAATAAAGGAAGAAGAGAAGATGTGGAAGCTGGATGGACTCACTGATGAAGTTGTTGAAAGACTTGTAATCACCGACGGTAGTAGTTCAAGCGACTGCGAATATACATCGGGAGATGACAACGCATCTCTATCGGGAGTTGAACTTCTGCAGGAATCCGATTAAAGGTAACCATTATGTCACTGCATGATTCTATTAATACTCCAACTCATATATTTAATAAGTTAATGTGTAACCCAACTCTATTTATTGTCTAGAAGTTAGCGCTACTAGTGTTGCAAAACTTTTGTGCGTGCCTGTACGTCTAACACGCGGCGAGTTGAGTCAGCTCCGCCTTGTTGTTTACAACAGGACTCAACTAGGCTGAGACACAGTATAAGGGACTAGCAAATGTGGTAAATATCTTGAATATGAGGATGACCAGAAACATTCATCAGTGGAAGGGATGGCAGATGTAAAGTGAACCACCATCTGGATAATATTTTTGGGAAGGTGGCCTGCAAAGACAGCTAGGCTGGAATAAAATCCCAGTTTGCTTGTTCACTCAGCAGATGATGGATGGATGTGGTGTAAAAGCAAGCTGATAATGCAAGGAAAACAACTGTTTGAGACAATGGTGAGGAAGCTGTGCAGAGTAAATAGGTAAATCCAAGTGTAACAGAGTGCCAAAACAGCTCTAATGAACCCAAAAGAGATGATGAGCATTAAAATACATTTAAATACAGCTAAAATGAATAGAGATATCACAACTGATGCGCTACTCTTGGGAAAACAGAAAGGAATTCATGCAAAATCCAGACCACTGTCACTGTCATTGCCACTATCTCCATCACTTAATAAATATAATGCCAACAAAAGTTCTTAGCATTACCAATGTGTGCAATATCTCAGTGATAGGAATTTAAACTACAGATAGGATTTATCAACATGTACTACAACAGAACTTAAAATTGGGGTGTCAGATACCAGAGACAGGCAGTGTGCACTTTACACAATGCAGTATCCTGATCTTTTATATGATTAGATAAGAATATATGTGCCTAAAGGAAATGAATTTTCAAGATCAATTTACCACACAGTTTATAGATTGTTCTAAATATCCAATCTGAATTTGTCTTACAATAACATTTTGAATAGGACTCATATTCATGTATGTGGCTTTCATGTAACTGTTTTCTTAACGGGCACCAGTTTTACAATGTGGCAGTTACATCACCTGACTTAAACCCCCATTTTGCAAGGGGGACCACACCTATCGTTGGTCAACGGGTCCATCGGACCTAGCCGGGAGGACTAAATAGTGGTATTTAGATCCACCGACCTTCCCCTCATGTGCCTCTAAGGGACGCTGTTGTGCTGTGATAGGCCAGCACATATGTAAATGACATTTCCTCCATTTTAGATGAAACAGTTATACCGCTGTGATTCGGTCCCCAGAGCCTCATCTGTTAAAAGCAGGGTGTACCACGGGCAGGAACACCAGAGAAAATCTATTTATAAGAGAAAATCCATTGGAATTATTGCAACCTACCTTCAATTTGGAATTAATAGAGGAAATAAGTAAATCAGACACACCAAAAGAAATACAAAAACTTCTAGTTCTGGAAACAATCAATACTAGGTATCCCACAGAAGAATGGCTGCACATATATACTGATGGATCCTCCAAGGAAAACCTTACTGGAGCTGGAGTTACGTGTTCACATTTTTCCTTTTATCATTCTGTTGGCAGAGACACAACAAATTATGATGGAGAAATAGAGGCTATATACATTGCTCTCCGATAATTATTAAATCTTCCCTTAAATAAATTTAACAAGGCAGTAATTCTTTCGGATTCTAAAGCTGCAATTCAGGGAATATGTTCAAATACTACAAAGAAGTCAACAAAAATTAGAGAATGCTACAAAATGTTAACACAACTCCAAAAAGTTAATAAGACTGTTCAGCTCCAATGGATTCCAGTACACTGTGGAGTCATGGGGAATGAAGCTGCAGACTCACTTGCAAAGAAAGGCACAACAATAAAACAAAAGTCTAAATTCAATTTCTCATATTCCTCAATAAAACGCTTGATCGTTAAAAAATTTTCTCATTCATCCCTACAAGAAATAGAAACAAATGCCAAAGATAAAAAATGGATTACACTACTTTCCAACCCAGATATAATCCCCCAGAGACCACGGAAAACAGCGGTTGCAGCCTTCCGACTATTGACAAATCACGACTGCTTAGCAAGTCATCTCTACAGAATAGGTATCTCAGCCTCACCAATATGTGTCCTGTGTAACGATCCAGCAGAAATGAATGAAGACCACTTGAAGACCTGTGAAGCATTAAGATCAGAAGAAACTACAGTTCAAAAGTATTGGAAAGCACGAATGCTAATGACTTCATTGCCGATGCAAGGCACTAGAAAACAACAACAACAACATTTTGAATAGAATCTTTTTGTTAATTTATTCATGATTAAATATCTATGTAGATATATTTAATATATACGAATGGCTTTATCCCTACTCCATCTTCTTTTTCTGAGTGAGACTCATCTTCCATGGTCTAGGGCAGCATTGTCCAACACTGCACCCATCATGTATTTTTCTGGCACCCTTCATAGATGAATTTTTACTCTGACTTGTAATATTAATTCAAATTTTGAATCCAGACTATTTTCTTCCGAATATTTTCCCAGTATACACCAACAAAGTATGTTTTTGTACACCTAAAGCTGTATTCATTACTTCCCTAACCAGTGTTACCCTTTTTCCTCTCAAAAGAAGCATAGTTGCCCTAACGGTGGTCATGCGTCCTTAGGCATGAGTTAAATGTGCCCAAGGACATAAGAAAGTTGGACAGCACTGGTCCAACATGCTAGCCTCAGGTGTCTGAGTTTGCAGGTTCATACCCGGCAGAAGGCTATGGATTTCTTTGGGTATAAAAATCCTTAACATGCCTTCTTTACCAGTAGGGATCAAAGTCTCTGCTGGTGGTCCCAAGTCACAGATTTACAGCATGTAAAAGAACCTCAAGCTTAATAAAGAAGCCTCTGAGCAAAATTAAGCAGTCTTTTATGCTAATATGAAATGGGATGCTGAGAACCATAGCAGTTAAAGAACGTCCATAAATAAAAACTCATTGAGAGAGGATGACGGTTAGCATACTGCCATTCTTTACTTAATTTCCGACCTTGATACCCTGCCTGTTCATTACAGGAATTGTGCAAACGCACTAGGTATCTGTTTCAGTAGTTCAGTGTTACCAAATATTGCACTGTAAATTGTTTATTTTTAGCAAAATGCTTGAAGATGGATCAGCAGTCACTACAGATTCTTGCTCTTCTGAACAACATGACATCTACAACCCTTCCACATAGTGTTACATGTATATTAGTTTCAATAAGCCACATTCTTATCGTAAGTCGATTTGCTTAAGGCAATTTAAAACAATATCAAACATAATGCTTTTAAGCTGTGAAGCGTACCCAATTTGCACATAAAATAATTGTGAGCAAATGATAATATAAAGGTGCATATAGTGCCATGCACAGAAAACAATACTTGTGCTACTTTCATTATATGATCAATAGATGAATGTACTCATTTTGTTTACTGAGAAGTAATTATTTTTTAAATGAACTGAGTTTAATATGAGTTGAAGATTTCCTGATGATAAGCAGTAAACAGGTTCTTTCATGATTCCAACTATGTCAACATCCAAGCTCTTCCATCAGGTACACAAGAGTGGCACCATTAAAGTAGCCTATTTCACAGCTAATGTTGACTTTCAGTTCCTGTATTGTATGTGAATTTGTATCATTAGACTTGCTCTTCAAATATACACGTGAGAAAAAAATCACACATTCTTAGATCCAGGGAACATGGTGGCACAATTGTTTTGCTAACAGTTTGTTTCACTGAGAAGATATAATGGCCTTGTCACAGGGATACATTAGATGTATGACATGTCAGTCTGTCTTGCTGGAAGAAGCAGTAATGCCTTTCATAAACAGCATGTTGAGCACAAAATGCACAAAAATATTCATATAGGCAACTGTGTTGCATGTAGTGTAAAACGTATCAGTCCTATGATGTACGTTGCCATTAAGCCATACCAAACACCAATTTATTTCTAACATGGAATGGTTGCTGGTATATAATGTGAGGGTTCTCCATTGCCAGTACCTCATGTTCCACAAATTTGCATGACCGGAAAGAAGAAACCATGCTTTATCACTTTATCACTAATGATGTACTGGAAAGGGTCTAACAGACTTTTGATGTTATTGAGAAACCATGTGCAGTATTCCACATGTTTCTGATCGTCATAGCTTGTCCTGTAGTTCAATTTCAATGACCAATTTAAACAGAAATTTATATTAATATGCAACAGAAATATCGTATTTGCATTCAAATGGAACAGGAACCAGCTTTATATGTGTCACCCTGTATAATGTCTTAAGCTATTATCACATTTACACATTTATCATACTATGTTATAACTTCTAATGAACCTTTCTAACAAAGCTCCATTGACAATCCACTACTAAATGTGTAACTGTTTCTGACAAAGTTTTTCTTGCAAAATTGTGATATGCAAGTAGTAGTGTTTTCAAATGCACAATAGTGGTCTGAATATATTGTGATTACAGAAACAAAACAGCTGATTCTCTGATGTTTGTCAAAACATTTATTTATTATTGGGGAACATACTTTCGTACAGATTGTTTTTTCTTCTCTACAATATTAAACAGAAAAATTGTATACAAGAAACAGCTGTACGTTTCTTAAATGTGGTGCCATCAGATGTCCAGCATAGTCTAGAAAAATTTCTCCCATTCTAGGATAAATGTATAAATGACAAGGAATGTTAGGTAGTAAGCTGTTTTAAGATACAAAAGTGGATGAAAAGTAATTTGCCCAGATTGCATTTTGTAAATTTTATTTAATTTAATTTTAAAATATCTCATATTTTACCCTAGATTATGTTTCTGCCGATGGAAACTGCTACCTAAGAATTGATCAATTTATTTGTTTTACCTGTGTCAATTTGCAACCGTTTCCATGATACCTATCAACAATTGCTGCTTTTCTTTCTGAACATTTAAAACAATTCCATAACCTCTCTTTCTTCAACTTTAATATTCCTCTGTTAACCACCAGCGAGAGTGGAATTCTTGTTATACAGCTAGAGATACATGCATGATGGGAACTTACTGCTGCTTGAAGCTGTGTAGGGCTGGGTGGACCACCTACCAATAGGTGGTGCGTATGAGCAGGATAATGTCTCCTCCTCATATCTGGCGAGTGTCCAGGACTTGGACCTTGCGAGTCTTGTGGTGAACTAAATGAAAACCTTCCCATGGGCCGGGAAGATATACTTGTTGGAGAAAGCGTAGAAGGACTAGCAGCCTGTGGACTCTGCATCAAAAAAATATAATTAAAAAAGATGAAAGCTAATTATTTCATTGCAAAACATGTCAAGCGCTGCAGATATTAGCAATAAATTCACAAACATAAGGGTTCTTTCAAGAAATGAACTCCATGGTTTACTAAAACCAATTATTTAGGGAAGTTCTTGTAATGTACAAGCTAAGCAGCCATACATATTTCCAGGAATTATTACCTCAAAAAAGGTAAATGATTTTCATGACAAACGTCTTACCTATAAGAGAAACCAACTACTCACTGTGCTATAGGGAGAACTGCTTGGATCTTCTTGGTCCAACGGCGTAGGTAATGGTGGAGGAAAGTGAAAACTGGTTAGGTCTGGAAGTGATCCCGTGTTGTTACCTATAGGAATCTGTACTGTACCAGGTTCTGGCTGTGAGGGGAAAATGCTGAAAAGCAAAATTCTTTCTCAGTATTTCTTATATTCTCATTGTAAAATAGTTCCTTCAAACTAAATAAACCCATTCCTTTCCAGAATTATGGCACAGTACATTCCTCAAATCTGAGTTTCACAGAACCCTGTGTTTTAATTCTACTGATCACATCCTTCCCTTTCTATGATATTATCTTGATAAACATCTGCCAACTTGTCATATGCTTAAAACAGTCAATATTTTTTTCATTTTGAGTTATATAAAAGAAATATTATATTTAAAATTGCTGTTTAGCCATCATTCCTCACAGTAACTTAATTTTGATTTTGAAAAGTGTGTTATCCAAATACATTTTATCTAATGAAGACCCGCACAAGATTAAGATGTAAAGAAATTGAGCTAGAATAAATCTAGGCATTGCTAATGTAATTCTTAAGAAGTGATTTTCCCTTGTTTCAAATAAAATATTGTTGCTTCTAGAATTATTTCTTCATGCTGTATGACATTAATGTTTCTATAATTTTGTTAGACTAATATTCCATTACAGTCAGATAACAACTAGGTACATGTTTTACTTTCAAGAACAAAGATAGCATTATCTTCAAAACTGAAAAAACCTTCAGTTGCCAGAGGTTAATTGCCTAACGCAGGAAGTCTTAACTGCTTCTTTTGTGTTCTTATCATCATAATGAAGATATTTTCTCAAATTATGAAGCAAATGAAAACCACTAATACATTGTCTAAATGACACAAAACTTCCCACTTAGCTCTTCTACAGGTGATAAATTACTTTGAAAATAAAACCAATTTGCAATACCTCATGCAGAAGGTTTTCAATTTGATGCCACCATTTTGGTTGCAAATTTTTTCAATTAAAATGTGTTGGAAATAAAGAGTCATGTACCAAGATTTCCAGGTCTTGAAACTTAAAGAATTTGGCGGTATTATAGTCTATTTAGAGGAATCTGTTATGTAATCAAAGTTCTTTCAATTACAATAGGTATAAATCTGTGATTTGCTCCACAAATTTCTCAACATTGTCCATAAAATACTCCATAGGGGCACTTACATTTTCCAGAAAAAGAGAAAGAAAATTGTTAATCACACTCAGAAACAAATGAGAAGTAATTAGAGGTGGAGATAGGAAATGATGGTCTCATTTCAATTCTGACGTTGAGATTTATTCAGAATTCCTAATTTTTAGTAATATACCATTCAACAGGGCTGAAAATAAGCATAAAGATGTCCAAAAAATTTATTTCTATAATGGTTTGATCCATTTAAAGTGTGTCAACTGATATATGATCAGGCCGACGAACATGATTAAACTTTCTTGAATTTACTAAAACTGTTTAAGATGTAATTTACTTAGTAAAGCCATTGTCAAATTTTACCCCCATTATATCCTTGTCTTTCCATTAAGACAATTAACCTGTTACTTAGAATGGAATAATCACTCAGTCCTTATCTCATATTATTTTATCAGTACATTCCAGATCTGCGAGTAATATGGAAAGAACGAATTGTTACAGCACCATACATTGTTTTTGCTTGCATATATAATTTACGGCTCATAATCAAGTTGTTTTTTATACCAAGTATTGCAAAGTTTGAATCATAGGACTCAAGAACATGAGGATTCAAGTACGCTTCCTTTCTTTCCTCTTTTTTTTTTTTTCTTCTTCTTTTTTTTTTAAACTGAAATGGTGACATCTATGTGAAAGCCTTTTCTTGTCAGTTAGTTTTTAAGTCTAACTTTGGCATTATAAGGAGCAATAGGTTCTGTGGTGAATGTATAATACTATTTGGATCTGTACCATAATATTTGATTTGTTTGGACCATTTATACAGGATTATTTATGAATTCCTCCATGACTTGAAACATTAATAGTGCAATAGCCAAAAGAGGTTCATATATTAGGGCAGTTTTGTCACATTCACTGTGTGATAGACCACAGGCAAAAACTGTGATTCAGATGTAAAATAAAAAAAAAGGGTTGTGGAAGAATGAAGGCAGAGTAGATTACAGTTGCGACGATACTTCTATGCCGGTGACCTACTTTCTTCACGCATTGAAGAGAGCCTATGCTCAAGCGAAATATCTTCTACTAGCTGCTGAAAGCAAGAGGGCTAGAACCCTCTTGGCTGGAAGATAACAGACGGAACGCAGCTGGGATATATTTAACATACACATCTGCTTGGCGCTGATGCTCCGTCATGTGTAGGATCGCGTGTTCGACTCCCGGCTGCTACTGGCAGGCAAAATCGCTGCTCACATGAGTGTATTGTATTGCACTTATCATGGAACAGCAGCTTAATGTAAACAATTTTAAATATTTTGGTCCAGTTTGTTTCTCTTCCCTTCCAACACACGCACACACACAAAAAAAGAATACACACAGTTTTGTCAACAAGGCATTCTAATTGTCTGGCAAACATTCAATTCCTGACAGCTCACTATCGCCATCGTGTTGTTCTTCCTCATTATCGTCTTCTGTTTCCTCTCCTTCGCAAGAACTTTCACAGTCTCCTGGTACTTGTACTATAATGCTTTCTAATACATTTTCGAAGATTCCTTCTTTTTCAATATAATCATTTTCAATCTTTTCAACATGCAGACATACATTTTTCCACTTTTCTTCACTAATATTTGCAACACGTTGTTCACACAAGTGCATTACGTCCTGCAATTTAAAAGTTGTGTTACGACCTGCTACCCATTGTTTTATATCGGCCCAAGTAAGTTCTATGGGGTTTAGGTCAGGAGAATAGGGTGGTAGCCTGAACACTGAATGTCCGTGCTTAGCTAAGAGGTCATTGACCACGTAGGTTTTATGGGATGGCTTATGCACCTTGATGAGGCTGTAGAGCTCTACTTTCAGCATATGTTCTTGAAAGGGCACGATTCTTGATATAAGCCATTCCTCCATAGAACTTTTTGTGGAGCTGCTTGTAGGTGCCTTGTCCAACTGCACATTGTGATATGGAGCATTGTCTATCACTAAAACTGACCTAGGAGGCAAATTAGAAATTAGTTTTTCAGACAGCCACTTTTTGTAGTTCCTGCCATTCATCTCGTGATAGTCTTCGGTTTTTTTATTTGACTGGAACATCAAAAATGCACCAGGAACAAATCCCAATTGGCCTCCTGCATGGACTATAATGACTCTTGGTCCCTTTGCAACAGGTGCTAATAAACCAGAGGAACTGTCATCGCATCAGTTATTTGGTCTTGTGTGACTGCTATGAAGGTATGTTCTTCATAGAAAATGGGCCTTCCTTCGTCTCTATACGCTTTTATGGCATGCAAATATGACACACGCCAATCTCTAATATCATGCCTTTCCTGTAGTAAAATTTTATTGTTTCTTGTTTTCTTCCACTTGAAACCCATGTCATGTAATATAGTCTTTAAACTTGTGCTTCCCCCTTTAAAGTTAATGGATTCTTTATGTTTCAGGAGCAGATTTCTAACAGTAGGCACAGTTTTCTCCAGAATATAAAAATTGTAAATTGTTTGGCGAATTACACACCTATCAAAATCATCAATATCTGTGATCCTTTTTGGCACAAGATGTGTCTTTCCGGGTGTTCCGAAGGAAGTCCCTTGCTCCTCACATTTTCGCCCTTCTTTAATTATTTTTTGCATTGTCCTCTCAGGTATCTTTGTTGCTGCACTCGCCCTCTCTTGCACTTTTTTCAGTGGTATTAGCACATCGCCAGAAGCAGCTTCTTTTTTCATGAAGGAATGCACATTATTAATAACCTCACTATGCAGCGTTTTCCCACCAAGTTTGCTTTGAATGGGAGACATTTTAGTCCAATAAACAAACACTTACACGTGCGCGCGCACACACACAGATTCAAGACACTAATAACCAATAATTTCGATTAATCAAAGTTTCCACTGGTAAAATCTTAATGTGCTGCACCGAACGATAGAAGACGGACGGATGTTATTCAGTCAAGGCTCTCAACCATACTGACCATTTCAATATAATGCACATGTGCGGGAGGGCAGACTCGGCAACTGGAAGTTGTACGAGTGTGCACACAGTCTTCACCGGCACAAAACCATCGTCCCAACTGTACAAGAAATGTGTTAGCACCAAGAACTGTGGGTGATTTTTTGAATATACTAAATGATTCAGAAAAGTGCAGTACCTTTTCTCTATAGCTACAGATGCCTCTAATCATAAAAACAGAAAAATGTTTCCAGTGGTTATCAGACTCGGCAACTGGAAGTTGTACGAGTGTGCACACTGTCTTCACCGGCACAAAACCATCGTCCCAACTGTACAAGAAATGTGTTAGCACCAAGAACTGTGGGTGATTTTTTGAATATACTAAATGATTCAGAAAAGTGCAGTACCTTTTCTCTATAGCTACAGATGCCTCTAATCATAAAAACAGAAAAATGTTTCCAGTGGTTATCAGGTTATCAGGTACTTTGATCCTTTTATTGGAACACAAAACAAACTATTAGACTTTTTGGAGCAATCTGATGAGACTGCTATTGGCATTCACAAATTCAACTACCAACTCCTTATGTATACTGAGGGCGTACAATACCTTACATACCTTGTACATATGCTCATTAACACACATGTTTGATGATTGGCAAATATAAAAACTTGCACTTGAGGATTTGCAAATAAAAAGAAGATGAAGAGAGATAAATTAAGAGATAAAATAGTAAGCTCACATTTGATGCTGGAAAAAAGTAAAAAGCCAGCCGATAATCACAATTTTCAAGTTTACGTAGCACTTTAATTTTTGTGGGGAGGAGGGCAGAGGGGTGTGAGGTAATCATCCTTTAACTTGCATGTTAATATCAAATGGTAAATGAAATAGATAGAATGATGCTTAAATGAGCTCGAGTTCCACAGGTGCCAAGAGTTTCCAGAGATTTGTCTGCTTACGATTACGGAATACAAAGGAAAAGTCCCCTACAGGCAACTCATCCTAACCGAGATTTTAACTCAAGTCCTCCTCAGAAGAGAGACATGCTACCTTCACACCATTGAGATGGGCAATATAGCATTAAACTGGAGGACACCAGGTTAGGTTTTCTAAGTAAAATTATTTTCCATTTGACACCATCTATCACTCTTGGACTGTCATGCACTTACCTAAACATCTGTGCTACCTAAGAACACCTTTCTTTTACATACTTGATATGTAGCAATTACTTAACATGTGAAAGTTGATATGTTTTTTTTAAGCAATCATAAAACAGTAAATTCCATGTTAGTAACATTTTTGAACAAAAATAATGGTACATACTTTATTCCTGGAACTCTTTCACTACAGCTTGACCTAGGTCGTCCGTCAGGTGAATGTTTTCTGGTTGGGTCACATGGGTCCGATAATCCGATGCCCAGTAACTGACCATCTGTCACTGAAATAAAGAAATTACTATCATCCATCTATTTCCAAAGGACAATTATTATTTATGTTTATAATATATTTATCCATGAAGATATCACACTGATGGATGTAAATTCAATCAATAACTATGTGCATGTGTTTTTGAAAAGAGACATTGGTAACTTGTAAATTACATACTTGTGTTGATATGTTAATGATCAGCAGTATCATTATTATTATAACACCATTTTTCGAAACTGAAAGGACCATAACTAAAGGACACACTTAACCTAGCTCAGATCATACATGGTTGCAAGAAAAAACCACATTTGAAGTTCAACTTGTATATCTACAACATTGGTATAAACCATGACAACAATGGCAGCTTCTGGGAAATTCCCACAGTCATATTGTTAAATGAATGCTGAGTACTATGGCAATATATGATACGATTGATGTGTATTTGATAAATTGTGTTTTACAGAATTCAATGGACAAATTCTCAGGGATTACAGAGGAACAGTATAGGAACACCTTGATGCAGAACATCATGGTCTGTGATAACAAACTTTAAAGCTATATAATGATTTTTCATTTGCATATTCATACCATTAACTACAAATAAACACTTTAGATTACTAAAATACTGATTTTGACTCTAAATTAGTTAATTTGAGCACAAGAGCGAAACTAGTCACCACTGCAGTATTTTCAAAGGTATGAGCTTTACTTTTTCTGAAAAAATGCTACACCAGGAAGGGCAGTGCACCACCACTCAATTTTCACATGGAGAATCATACATATCGAGACACAAACAATAGTTTTAATTATAACTCAGTTATGGATGCTCAGCTGTCAATTTGGTGGTGCAGGACACATCCCTCAACAGATGAATGGGAGAAATTTTGATTTTACCCAGTTTTAATTACCTTCATAGTTTAAGTAAAAGTTATGGAGGTATTAACATGGAATGTTTGAACATAGCATAGCCATGATTACCTACAAGTAGCAGCAAATTAGGGAAATTTTATCAGTGGCATATTGGCTCCTTATTGATTTTCATCTATTGCAAGCACCATGAACTCAAAGGACCATAAGTGTCCTATATCAAAGGGTTCGTCTACCATTCATCTTAAATCCCTGAAAGCTTGTTGGTTAAATTCTCTATAGCCTATTTCTATATCGCTGGGTACCAAACTGGCTGAGGCACTGACACTTTCATTGTAAATCTGGCATTATAATACTTTCTGCATCACATCAATAAAGAACAAAGAACGTTTAAAAAGCCATATGAAAATACAGATATTTACTATTGCAAGCAAAAATCACAACTTAACAAGCATTAGCCTTCTTAAAAACAGACGAAAATATAACAAGTTTGTAATACAAAATAATTATTATAATAAAGTAAAACACAATTACATAAGCATACTCTTGATGACTACAACATTGGTAGCAAAAAGCTGAAATACTATTTCACAATCAGCAAGTATTTTTCTACATTTCATGAAAACATTACACTAATCAAGTACTTAGCATCTACTAATTACAAATTTAAATTTAACTCAAAAGGCAGCAATATGTTCATAAATATTGCTTAATTTTTAACTTGGCTCTTTACAATGGGAAATAAAAGAATACATACATCAGAAGAGACAATAGCAATGACTTTCATTCAACAAGTCAGAGAGTTTGAACCATCTGCAGTTCTCTGTCTTACCTCTTTTCCACTAGGAAATGTAAAAGTTAAGAAACAAGTGCTAAAACTACAGAGCAATAATTAGAAACAGTTGCAGCTCACAAATAGGACCTGCAGAGATGCTTTAATCCCTTTCATTTTCAGTGCATCTTACATTTTGCATTAACAGTAAATCAAGAACATTTATATTACACATAATATTTGATATTCATTTTCCTTTATTCAGCAGCGTATTAACTTTTAAAAAAATCTGCTTTCTGTGCAAAACAATGTATCAGAGATTCAGCATTCAGAGCAGATTCAAAAGTAAGCAGGGCAAAGGGAACCATAACTGCACTGTAAACACTAACCAAAGATTTGCAGAAAGTTTAGAGCCAAGGCCATCAAGGATAACTTTTATAACCTCACTTTGCACCAATCCTCTTGTGGAGCACTACATAGAACAAATTCATTTCACCATAAAGCTTTATTATTTATAGTATTATTTATAGAGTTAGAGTGAAACCTCTGGTTTATTTAAGTAATTATCTATGTTATTTTATTATGACCATCTCTGTAGCGTAGTGGTACTGTGCCCACCTCTGGCAGGTTTGATCCCTGATATTGGCATTTTTCCCTGTTGGGAGGTCTGGCACGGGGTCCACTCAGCCTCGTTAGGTCCTGCAGGGGCCAATTGAAGAGCTACTTGATAAAAAAGTAGTGACCCCGGGTCGTTAAGTCTACATAACCAGTCAAGAGGGCTTGGAACACTGACCATGCCCCATCCTGCAGTTCTGTACCCCACTCATGAAGCCTGTAGTGGGCAGAGGTGCGGGACGCAGTGGCCGGGCATTAAACCTTGGTCTGTGAATGGCTGTTTTGCTAGAGATAAAATTTTATTCTTAAAAACACGTAAAGATGTTAAGAACGATTTTAGGTAGTGCAAGACATCATTATATCATTTTTTTCCCAGTTTTTTCATCAGAAAATGCTGAAATGAAAAGAAAACATGGCTAAAATCTGATTTGAATATAATTTATCTGTAGTAACGTTTTTGCTCAAGAACCTTTAACTATAAGACTAATAGCAAGTTTGAGTGGTTGTGGCTGGCCTGATTAAGAGTTAAGACAGAATAAAGGGCAGGGTTTCTTTGTTTTTCCAGATTGAAGCTTCTAGTAGCAGCTGACAACTATTCCCCTACCCCTTTCAGATTTGCATATCCCACTGGTGAGGGGGGGGAGGGGGGCCTTGGAGACTACCCTGTTACAGAATTTTCTGAGTATCTGTTTTCCCTATGATACAATGCCAAGACTCTTGCCAATACTTACTACTACCCTGAAACAACCGAGCAGACGAAAGATAAAGTAAAATGAGAAGAGAGATGAAATGAAGGGACAGAAAATTCAAGGGATGTGATCAAGCTTCCCATAATTTGCCTAATGACACAGGGAAATCCCCAAAAAACCCATGGGTCAGGTAGGTTGATCATGGGAATCAAACCCATGACCTCCAGACTTCAAGTCACATATGCTACTGCCTGTGCCACTTCACTCAGTAAAGTGTGATCAATCCCACTCATAATTTCAATATATCAGAAAAATTGTTTTTAATCACTTCCAAAAACTTAACTGTGTAATTTCAGGTCCATTCATTCCAAATTCACCTGAAACAGTGGTCTCATTGAGGGTAAACAGGAGGTTACATTTCCTCCTTGCTAGTTACCCATTGCTGGTGATGTAAAAGATATATGAGGGGAAGGAAGAATGCTGGGAAGTATTCCGGTTAGAATTTGTAACTGGACATACTGATGCCCGACACTGACTTTCTTATATTGTGAAACTCAAAGGAGTGCAGATATACATTAGCCAATGCCATATCACCTTTACCCTGCATGCCACGCCACTGAGCCAAAGTGAGTGGAGGGGGGGAAAAAGAGGAAAATGATCCACCATGTTACTTTTTGGCACCTCTGACCTAGAGACTAACTCTTGGCTTGAGCTGTACATTAACTTATATCTTAAAATATGCAATGTAAAACAACAACAAAATTATTATTAAGCTTGAACTCAATCACTTGAAGAGAAAAACTATCCTGAGGTCTTTCATTACAGCAAACTTGGCACACCAGTTGAAATCTGGAATTTCCATAAGGTCCTTTCTTCATTGAAAGCATAATCAATGCGGCCAGTCTCTCTTTAGACATGGAATTCCTCTTCAGTGTAGAGAAACACCTATCTGCTTTCACAGATATATCATGTGCGAGTTTTATTCTATACAACAAATTGTAAATCGTACAAACTTTCTTCACTACTTCTTCTGTGAAATTGGCAACACACTTATAAACAAGTCACGTAAAAACAGATTTGATGCTAGAAGATGTCGCAAGAAACTACATCGGGCTTTAGCTTCACTTATTTAAACACCACAGACTTCTTAGGCTTCTCTTTTGCACACAGTGAGGTCAGTCACTCTTCTTGTTTCACTTACTGGATTCTCTTGACATATCCAAATTAACATGAATTTCTTCTCAACTGAATTTAAGGTTCTTTTCAAAATAGGGCCCTTTTTGCAGTAATTGTATCGATACCTCATTTCTGAGTGCATGTCATAATTTTACTCAAAAAATGTAACCAAAAATTAAATCCTGAGCTCACAAGGATTCTCTTACATCCAGAATCCTGGTCCAGTGCTTGTGAATATTTAATTATGTCAAATAGAGTGTTCACACTTTTAGACAAGAAGTTCCAACAAGTGTTGTTGGTCCTGGGTACCCTTCCTGTACTACGGAATCTAGAACAGTAGTGCACTGCAGATTATTTCAGCAGCCTTACCTTTGGCAAGATTTACCTGATAAGCTTAATAATGTACATATTCAGCATTATGGTAGGAGTTCTTTATTAATGTTTGTGCACCTCTGGATGAATGGATATAACTGAATGTTATGTATGTTTGAACTGTACATATGAATTGTATGTTTGTGCAGTTCATTTCCAAGTTTTGTAATCTTTCTCTAGATTCTATTTCTGTAATTTGCTAAGAGTGCAAGAAGCCAAAGTTTTGGCATCATGTTGTGAAGATGAAATAAAGTTCCAAAACCGCTCAACCAGCTGGTCTTTCACTATGTATCAATAAACAATGGCCATTTGATTAATATTTGAAATGCCACATGTTTTATTTGCAATCACACCTATGAAATCTGCCTCTTTTGTTTAGAAATTTCCTCTTGACATACTTCCAACATCACTCAAAGCTGTTTGTTTTGAATTGTATTGGACTTCCCTTGAAAACTGTGGGCTTCTCTAGGTGACTTTTCAATAGTCTAATTCTGAACTGAAGCTGATCCTTTATAAACACCAAGATTTCATAAAGATTCAGTTTCGTCATGCCCCTGTAACGCTAATTCAAAAACACAGCAAAATCTGTTACAATTAAAATGTCCAAAATGTATCTTTCACTTTCATATTTTTCTCATCTCCTGCAATTTTTCTCCTGTATACAGAATTCAACTGTGAAGCCACATTTACTTTCCCATATAATTTAATTTTAAAACATTTCTTACATGAATATCTGAGGATTCATGTTTTTTAATGCTAGAACTTAAATAATTTATATTTCTTATGCCAGTTCTTGTCCATTAATCCAAGCAATATATGTGGAAAGTAGAACAGAGAGCTTTTTAAATCACAGCCATAAAGCCATTCATGGTTATCATACTAAATTCCTCTCCTAAAAATTCTTTTACATGTTCTTTTCCCTATCATAACAGTTTGAATAATGTTAATATCAGGCAACAGTATACCAAGGTCTTTAATTTTTTTGTCAGGAAGTTTACTAAAGATTTTGTTCTGCAAGCTACTTACCAAATTCAAGATTCCAACAAGTATTCTCTTAATTTGACACAAATATGTTAAGAAGTCACATTCACTCAAAGCACATAATAAGGATTATTATTTATTTATGCCAACAAACTTACTGTCGGTTGGAGAATTCAACATATCGCAGTAGCCAACGGTTAGAGCACCCACCTAGTGAGCAGAGGGTCTGAGGTTCAAATCCTCACTGAATTTTTCAGTTCTGATTCTACCTCTCAAACATTGCCCACACATGGTCTGTGTGTTTAAAAACACCAACAGTAAGTTTGCTGGC
This sequence comes from Tenodera sinensis, assembly GCA_030765045.1. Lineage (NCBI taxonomy): Eukaryota > Metazoa > Arthropoda > Insecta > Mantodea > Mantidae > Tenodera > Tenodera sinensis. Next base: position 78,951,192 of record CM060971.1, read on the forward strand.
ATACATAAATAATAATTACCATCTTAAGGTTATTTAATCCCGGGATATAAAGTACTCTGAGGTAACTGTCTCTGATGTGAGATGCCCTGTGTGGTTTTCCGGGAGAAATATGAATTGGTTGGAGAATTCAATGTCATTCGGGCAAGTTGTCACAGTAGCATAATGGTTAGAGCGCCCAACAAGTGAGCAGAGTGTCTGTGATTCAAATCCCGACTGTGGCATTGAATTTTTCAGTGTCGATTCTACCTCTCAAACATAATGAGGAGTTAAATAAGAAAAATTGAAGCTATTAACAGTGAAGCAACAAGATTCTAAAGTAAGAATAAATTAGAATGAGGATTTACATAATACTTGCAAACCATGTGAGTAATATGTGGATGTGACAATATTACCATTAGATGTCATACCGGTGATATGTTTTCCTCCTAATGCCTCTTACTGAAGAGCTCTGTTTTAGAAATACATCAATTTTCAGCCAAGTAAAGTTAGTTTGTTCTCTCTTGAAGTTGTACACATATTTTTAAATAATCAAAACCAGCTGTAATAGCTGAAAGTATTTGAAGTTTATATGAGCAGAACCTAAAAACATTGATTTTATATTCCTCCCTTTATGTAAATTGACATAACTTTTGTTTAAATAAAATTTAAATAGTTATAAGGTTAAGTTTTGGCATAAAAATCCTGCATGATTGCACAAATTGAAAACCTAGAAATTCTTGTCATTTTTTAATCAATATAGTTGCACACTGGGGCAAGTTTTACTGTTTTTTTTCTTTTTGTTTTTAATTTTCCCGATTTCAAGAGAATATTTGATTGTTTAAAAAAATTTATGGACAAAGACGCATATACAAACAACTCTGCTAACTTTAGATCTTAAAGCCCACCTCGGTAGTGTGATGGTTAGCATGTCTGCCTCACGTTCAAGAGGTCACGAGTTCAAATCTCGCTTAGGGTAAGTTATCTGGGTAAGGTTTTTTTCGAGGTTTTCCCTTATCCTGAGAAGACGAATGATGCGTAACTTAAAGCTCCATGGATCTTGGGCTCACTTGAGCATCATTTCACCCGTTTCATTCATTCACTATCCAATATGACATTACGTTGGAGGACGTTAATTTTAAAAAAAAAAAAAAAAAATAGATCTTAAAAACAAAATCTCCATCCCTTGCTTGTAATGATGTAGTTATTCATTCTCTTCTCTTCACATAAAATATAGCAAAGATATATTATAGTCATATGCTGGATATTAAGTTCAATGTATGTAATAAGTAATGAGAGTATCAGGTAGCAAAGTCACAACTAATGAAAACAGCAGAAAATACAATGCATACTACAAGCTTGTTATTATCTGGCTGCTTCTATGTTAACCAAAGCTCATAATAGTTTACAAAAAATTGATAATACTGAAATTCATAAATAAACGGTTTATAAATAAACAATTCAGCAGACTGAGAGACAAGTAGTTGAAAGAAAACATGCTCATGTCGTGCATATTGAAAAATACGCAGGCTTTCGTGACTTCATTTCCTTAACTCACCTTTTATTATGCAGGTGTGCTGTTTCAAATGTTTTCTCGTTGATATTGCCTCTGCAGAAGAAACACAAAAAGAAATGGATAACCACACAATCACCACAGAGTGAATGTTGGAATTTTCAGAAAAAGCTAAGTGTATGCTAAATTCCTCTACACCCCTGACATTGTGAACCAGTATGCATCTTGTTTCATCCCTTTGTTACATGTGTCAAGTGATATTAAGGAAAGCCAAAGTAACTTGGAATTCCAGCTATCATCAAACTTCCATTTTCTGAGAGTAACCAAGATAAATTAAATCAGCACAAAAGCGTTAGCTTTTCTTTCCTTTACATGCTGTGTTGAGAGTGTATGTATATGTGGTGATTGCACTAAAGACAAGGCTGCCTGTAAGATAAGGGGAACTTGACTGAGTTCCCAGGTCTTAGGAGGCCTTAAAGTTTGAATGGAACAGCTACTACTGTGAGCTTGGCAAAAGAAATAACTTCACTAAATGCATTCATATATTAATACTTCATTTCATCACACTAGTATCTATTGATATAAATAACACTGTACTCATTAATTCTGAAGAATACTATGAGTAATTTGATAAGTCTGGTAAATTTCCATGAATTGACAGAAATTTCCATAAGCTGTTGGTTGTGTTAGCTGATTTGTGTAGCACTTTTGCACAAATTTTTAGATAAATATGACATTTAGTTAATAGTTGACGAGCTATCTGAAGTGATGAATGTCACATGTGCTGTAAGGAATAGGATGGGGGATGAATTTCTTGTTGCAATTAAACATTTCTATTTAAAAGGTAGGTCTGAAAAATAGATCAAGACAAAGTTGGATTATGTTCATGCAGACTAAGTACCAATCTGTGAAGACTGTTTTTTTCTAGATGAAAGAGTTTAAATGCAATCAAAGAAGCAACAAGATAAGCACGCTATGTCTGCAAAGAAAACCATTGAAAACATCCATCACATTGTAATGCATGAATACTGAGTAAAAGTGTGCGAGATAACTGAGAATGTTGACTTCTCAAACGAATTGGTGCACAATATTCTGCACAAAAAATTAGAAATGAAAAAAAGCTGTAACCACATTGGGTGCTATGATTGCTGAGCATTATAAAAAATCATACTAAAGAACATTTCAACTCAGCAATGACACTTTTTAACCCATTTACAGCACAGTTTGTGCCAATTTGTGATTGTGGATGAAACTTGGTTACACTAAGAGGATGATTCAAATATAAATAGTAATTTTTTAAAAAGTATTTATTGATTAATCATATACACAACTGACACTTTCAGTTTTTCTCTACATAGCCTCCTTCATGCTCTACACACTTTCACCAACAATTAGGAAGTATGTACTTGTTTAAAAAAATGTTTAAGAGTGGCACTGTCAATCAAATGTGCAAACGCTCTTCAACATCCTCATTGTTTTCAAAACATTCCTCTCCAAGGATCCTTTCAAGGGTTCAAATAAAAAAATTATTGGGGGGGGGGGGGGGGGGGGGGGGGTGGAGAAATATGGATGTAGGGAAGGTTGTCAATGGTTTCCCAGGCATATTCTCCAATGCACCCTTGTCAAATTCTTGGTGTGAGGCTTAAAGTTGTCATGGAGAAGGATGACATTTCTCCTCTTTGTTCTGTGATCCTGGGGCCAATCATCCACATACGAGGTGCATCCAGAAAGTAAGTCCCGATTGCTTCCAGAGATCGCACCACCAATCGGATAGGAATGTGCGTGCACAAGAGAAGAGAGGAAGTATATGGTAACATTGCAGTAAAGTTTCAGTTTTGTGACAGCAGTAGTTACTGCTCTCTGCTAGGAGAAAATGGCTGCTCCGATATTGTCTCCCACCAAATGCGAGGTTCGTGCAGTCATCCGATTTTTGCATGCTCAAAAGCAATCTTCAGCAGAGAACCATCGCCAATTGTGTCGCGTGTATGGACAAGACATTGGTGACAGTAAGGTAAGACGATGGTGCAGGCAATTCACGGAAGGAAGAACCAATATTCACGACGAAGACCGTAATGGCCAACCGTCCCTGGTGACGCCAGAAGTGTTGGAAAGTGTGTGGCAAGCAATTGTGCAGAACCAGTGCTTCACAATTTCAGAACTCTGTTTCCCCAGATGTCTCGCTCGCTTTTGCACGAAATTGTCTCCCAGTGGCTTGGTTTCCACAAAGTGTGTGCAAGATGAGTGCCTAGACAACTGACAGATGAACACAAAACCAAACGTCTGGCCGCAGCATTGACATTCCTACAGCGATACACAGTGGAAGGTGACCAGTTTCTTGGCAATATTGCCACTGGGGATGAAACATTGGTGGCAAATGCCACACCAGAGGCAAAACAACAATCAATGCATTGGCGGCATAGTGGTTCACCTGTGAAGACCAAATTCAAGCAGACAATCTCTGTCAAAAAATCGTGTGCATTGTCTTTTGGGATAGAAATGGGTGCAGAATGAAGTGACTTCGTGGCTGCGGACTTTGGCGGCAGAATCCTATGACTTGGGCATACAATTAATGGTGCACCGTTGCGATAAATGCCTCAACAATGGTGGTGACTATGTTGAAAAGTAGTAGCCAGTGAGTCTATGTAGTTATTCCAATAAATATTTCTTACTTAGTGATGTTTTTGTTTTCTTTATGGCACCTCGTACATTACTAATGTAGCTCCACTCATCTGTCCAGTATGTGCTGTCATGATGTTGAATGCACTGGACTTAGTGGGTCACCCTGCATGACTCCCATTTGTTTTAATTATATCCTCTGATACTGTCACTTCATCCAATATCTGGATCTAGTTGTGCCTCATAATATTCTTTATTATTCTTGCTATGGGGTGTCCATTTCCCATCACATCTTCCAGCTTTTGGATTAGTTTTTTCCTACTTATGCAGTCAAAGGCTTCCTCGAAGTCTATAAATACTGTATAGTATTTCTCATTTGGCTTTCTAAGGATGTCTTCTATTTCATTCAGTACCACTGCTGCTGTTTGCAAAGTGAATTTTCCATTCCTGAATCCAAATGACATTCTGGTATGAATTTCTGTGTAAGGACAGTCAGCTTGTTTGTTATTTTCATGAATATTTTGAAGAGTGTGTTCTCTAGCGCTATTCCTCTATACGAGTTCATGTCTACAGTGTTTTAGTGCTGCTCTTCTCAACTAATTTGGTATAATACCTGAACATGCATTCATTGAAAAATAGTCCATGTTCAGCTAAATAGCTCTGTTGCCTTTGAGTGTTCATTTGCTATCTGGTCTGGTCCAGTTGCTTTTTTGCTTCTTGGATGTAAGTTATTACCTATCCCTCTGTTATTTCTGTCACACATTCTGACAAGTCTGCATTCTTGGGTAGTTGCATGTCATATGATTCATTTTGTTTTCCTTTGTTCAGTATGTGTGAAAAGTGATTTTTTCCATTTTTCTATTGGTATCTTCTTCATTGTGCTTTTAATCTTTCTTTTTAGTGGCAGGAAGGGGTTCATTTCTGCTTCTTGTGCCGTGTTTATGGCTTGCTCCTCCATATGCCTACCCCTTTTTGTTTTGATTAAAGTTTTGTACTTCTTTTTTGCCTAACATACTGGTCTGTGTCCTCTGTCTTTTTGTGGTTTTTGCCTAGCTTAGTGTGCCATTTCTCTCTTCATAGCATAAATTGTCTAATCATGGTTGCGTGCATCTTCTTGTTGCTGATTTGCTGGCATTACTCATTAGATTGTTAACCATATCCAATGCAGTGCCCTTTTCTACATCTTTTATTCTTCCTCTTGCTTCTTTTATTATTTCCTGTTTTTGCTGCAACTTTTGTCTGTCCAGTATCCTTGAATTCCTGCTCGGTATCTCTTTCTTTTCCTTTTGTTTTCCCCGCTTCATTATTTCAATTTCCATTGCTATAGGATATACTTCCTTAGAGGTGTTATGTCTGAATACCATGATACTTTTGTTCCCTCATTCTAATGTTCTTACCTTTGTAACAGCAAGTCAGTGGTTCTCGTTCCACTGTGTGCTATGTATGTAGGCATGTCAGCTTTATTGGCTGACATGAAGACCTCTTCTCCCAGTGCCTCCAGTACAATATCCACTTTATTATTTTTCTCAGCTATTCTGCAGTTTATATCAAATGTTTCCCGCCTCTTTTGTAACTTCCACTGCTGTCATTTCCATTTCTATGACCTCTCCAGTACTTGCTTGCAGTCTGATATGCACTGCTATGGATGTGAGCTATTTTTAAGGCCAGCACATTCTCGTTTCTATTAATTACTTTGAAGTTCCCCATAGTTGGCTTCAGGTAGCAGGATACGCCATCTGTTGGCCTCCCTTCTGTTTTCTTCGCATATGAATGCGGTCCATAGAACCCTTCTATGCCAATTTGTTCTGTTGCAAACATTTCCATAAAGACAATGAGATCGCATTTCTGTAATTCATCCTTTGATACACATTTAATGCATTTTTGAGCCTTTCTGCATTCCGGTTGAGGACTAATATTTAAGCGTTGCTCCTTGGTTTCAGTATGTTCTCCGAAATCGAAATCTTCCAATTGTTACTCCTTCTGACCTGTACTCCAAATTTTCTACTGTCTTCAGATAGCAGAAAAGTATTTCAAGTATGAGTTTATTAATAATGTAATAATATGTTGCTCAAGAGATGATGGAACATCTTGTTCACCTATGGTTGTACTGAGGCCAGAACACAGCAAAGCAGCTAACCCAGCTGGTTTCCTCTCCCTATCACATTGATCTTCATCCCTCCCACTGCAACACTCCCATTTGAAACTCTTGCTCAGTATACTAGCTCAACTACTGTGTATATTTGAATCACCTTCACATTACAAACCAGGGACAAAGCAATAGTCAAAATAATGAATAAAAAGTTGGTGAGAGCATGCCAAACAAAGCTAGGTCTGTTGTAGGCTGGAAAGGCAATTACTGTTTTTCGGGGATTCCCAGGATATAATCCTAATAGATTATAATCCTTTAAAGTCAAATCTTTTTTCTTGCATTTTTACCGGGCTTTTCAAACGATCCTCAAACCCTATTGCTACTGATCTAAGGTATGTGCAGATGATGGCTATTGTGCAATTCTATTTCCACATTTTTAATGACTGTAAAGAAGTAAGCATCATTTTGTGAAAATATGTCAATCTCTGATTGAATGCTTCATACAGCATATCATACATTTCTTATTTTTTATCTGCTTGTTTACTGAGATTAATTCTCTCAACACTAGCACATTTATGTCAACTGAAAACACCACTAAGTAATCAACAGATAATTGGTAAAAAATAAGAGAAGAAAGCAACAAATTGGTGAAACACAAAGTATATAATAAATTTGAAGAAGAAAGCTATTAGCAGCAACTGGAGTATAATATAGAGAAATGATGGGAGTGTTTATCTGATGGAGACTGTGTGGCAAATTGTGACAATTATAAGTAGCACAAAAGTATAAGTAGTACGAAAAATTAACATTTGAACTCCTTAAGAAAAACATGTAAACATGAAAAAGCCAAATGCCTCATTCTCTATTGGAAAAAAGTAACCAAGAACACTAACAGAGTCACAGAGTCATCTAGAATCTAGAGTCATAATAATAAAACCTTTCATTCTCAACAGCATCGTTCCAGTTATCTGCACCAGTAAATCTCAATGGTTGAGTGCTATTCACTCATTGTTCAGAAAGCCTTAAAAACAACTTAAGTCTAGGGTCCTACACACGGCTGTTGTGTGGAAGAACATTAATTACAGCTTGTCTAAAATGTCCTGACATTCCCCCACTCCCGACTCAAAGATGCTTAATAGCACTGAGCAGTCCACTTGCATAAAAGAGAAGTGGGGGTTCAGTCTTCCAGCTGCAGTGAGAGTGATAAGTTCTTGTGTTGTTTATGTAACTGCCTCCAACTTCTGATAATCTTGTAGTTAGTTGCTCCCCACCACTCTTGCCACTTCTCCACATTTCTCCTCAGTTGCACATATGGAGTGTCACCACGTTTTAGACAAGCTGTACATTAAACTTGAGTCTAATTTAACCACCTGAAAAAGTATTAAACATCAGATTTCTAGTACCAGGTAGTTCCCATTGTGTAGTATGGATTGATATACATCTTTCAGCATTAAAATGTTTAGCAATTAAAAGCTACAACAGCTAATGCATCAGCAGTAGTCTAAATCTATTTCACTTTTGAGTCATTATGAACATCAACACTTACCTCACACTGCATACAAACTCTGATTAAAGAATCAAAAGTAATATATCAACTAAGAACAATATCTTCTATATGAAGACAAAGCCTTTGTAATAAAGTTTGTGGCATCTCTTGTGCTTCATAAGAAAAATGCTGCATTTATTTTTTAGTCTCGCTGTTATGTGTAAATATTTCAACCAGTCAGGAAGCTGTCTAGAATTTTATGTAATAAATATTCTTACCTCTTCTCTGTGATCCCGGACTGTGAAGTGATGTCTCACTACCCATATTCATGGCGCTCTGGTGTAAGGCTGAGTCTGAATTTGTGCGCCTCCAGTTACTGTCTAGTGGAGGTGACAAGTATGTTCCACTGCTATATGGCGATGTGTCAATACGTTTTTCGCTAGTCCGAGATCTGACGGGGCCTATGCCCCTGCTACTTCGTTCACAACGATACATAATAGGGCTTTCACCTCGCGTTTTCATTTCTTCCAGGTTTACGAGAGCACTCTGTAAAAATAAAAGCACATATATAAATATATTTGCACTGTCCTAAAGGCAGCAGAAGCAACTCAAAGAACATCAAGAATAATGCAAATCTGTTACGTTTTGGCACAAAAATAATAACATAATCTACATTTACAGCACTTGAAGATGAAAAGAAAATGAGTAAGCCCTAAAGCTATATGTGAACAGCGAGTTCAATGTTCTGTAAAACTAGGGCACATGTATTTCCCGGCACAAACTTTAGATTTCCTCCATTCAGTTAGCCAAAATTATGAAAATGTATTTTCTCAAGCTTAGCTGATGTATTATAATTTTCTTTGCATGAATATATGCCTTCAGTTTCTTCAAGGCAGTTTCTTCAATAACATACTTCTCTGTTAAATGCATAACAATTTTTGAATTGTAGAATTTTGATATTGCAGAAATTCAACTGAAAATCACATTCACTGTACACAAGGCAAACATTTCATTAGTTTGCCTAATATAGGTATAAAAAATAGATTAGGTTTTATTTGTGGTGCCAAAAGTTTTCTCTGCAGATTGGCATAAAAAGGGCACAGGGCAAAAGCTGTTAAGTCCACTTCAAAACCTACCATAGAAATATATTTTTTTTTTATTTTGACTGCTTTTCACATTTACAACTTTTCCAGAACAGATTTAAATGGACTATAAATGTTTTCCCATGTGCTGTCATGCTGGAATCTGGTAAAAGACACCTAAAAACAAGAAAATCCTGAATTTTGCAAAAATTATACCTTATTTTTATGTTGTACTCATTATATGGCAAAACAGAATATTGAATATAAAGTATAAGAAGAAATACATCTTTTAGACAAGCGTAGCTTGGCATATTTTAAGCATAGCTTTATTTTTAACAGGTTAATGGCACAAGAAGTGCAATTCAAAGTTCTCCAGTTAAGCATGTCAGAGACTAATATTACTCATTGCCCACAAACTACTTAAAGAACTGCAAACACCCTAAAGTTTCCCAGTCTCAAGTTAAAACTGCCTTGGTTGCCACATACACCTAATATCTGGAGTATCCTTTAACCACCTCAACTCATGTACTAATGATTTGTTTTAACTGATGAGATAGTTAAAATGAGTACAGTGACAACTGTCCCAAATTTTTCAGGGCAGTCTGACATTGAGTTCTTTCACATTCTCTTTGCAAGACATCATTTGACCACAAATAAGATTTGTTATGCCTAATGTTCATTTCTCTGTTTAAGTGAAGTTTTTGTGATTTTGATAAATTAATAACGCTATGTTGTCTCTGTTATCTGAATATAACATTTACCTAAATTTATATCCGAAACATTGGCAGATTGCCTTAATTCAGGGCCGAGTAACCGGTGCTCAGAGCACACAGATTGCTCACAAACTTAACTGATAACTGTGTTTACAGGGAAAAAATATGAAGGTCACTCAAGGTAACGTGTGTCGTCAGGCTTGCCTTAACTGAAATATCACTTGCATTGTGTCTCCTACTTCAGATTTCCTTTGATGGCACAGAAGTTGGCAGAGCCAAATTGTTGTTTAGTGAAAATAAATCCATAAAGCTAATTCCTACATAGACAGGATTAAGAAGAAAAGGAGGCAATCAGAAAGTATTCCACCCTATAGAAATTTTGGTATCCAATAAGCAATGCACATTTTAACAGAAACAATAGAATATGCTTCTGAAAATGTCAATAGAGTGAGTGAATGAGTGAGTGAGTGAGTGAGTGAGTGAGTGAGTGAGTGAGTGAGTGAGTGAGTGAGTGAGTGAGTGAGTGAGTGAGTGAGTGAGTGAGTGAGTGAGTGAGTGAGTGAGTGAGTGAGTGAGTGAGTGAGTGAGTGAGTGAGTGAGTGAGTGAGTGAGTGAGGTTTAACGGCCTGAGGTCATTTGGGCCCAATGCCAATATATCCACCAGTAAAAGATCTCTTTTTCTCTCCCCTTCACATGGTATACCGATACAGGAAGCTGAAGTCATAAAGTTACAGTCTCATGAATACAGATCTGTGATTCAAATTCCACCAGCACCATTCTTCCTAATATTTCTTTCTTTTCTCTCAGGCTTTCCTCACAACTGGCAGATGCTGGGGAGATTCTTAAACTTCAGCCTGGAACACCTCCTTCTCAATTATTATTTCATATGTCAGTGTCCAGGCCCAAATGACCTAGTTGTTGATGGTCCCTTAAACTGCACTCACTCATTGTATCAGTGGCCATGAAGTATGGTGTCTATTCAGCAAGAACGGGCATTAACCACTACTAAAAATTAATAAAGTATTAATCTACTACAAACATTTGTGCAAACCTACAGTTAAATTACTAGTTTACATATTTTGTGATCCAAATAACGACAAAATACTCTCCTTCACTAATTTCCAAGTGAGTAAACATTTAAATTAGATCTACACAGGTCACAGATTTCCATGTGTTTTTAAGAGAATAAAGACATAAAATTGGGACTCTATTTCCAAATGTCCCACTTTTTGGCACTCTTGCTCTTTTTTCACCTATGGAAGTGGTCACCCTAGGTGTATGGAAATTATTAATATCCTTAGTCCAACCATGGGCCAATACATCCAAATTCTAAACAGATGCAAAATGTAATGCTAATTCATGGGAAACATACAATTATATTACAAAGCTAACCGATGGTTAACCAAGTGGAATGGCTCAGTTGGTATTGTCTGCAGCCTGTATCCAGGAGGTGCAGGTTCTATTCCCGCAGCCGACCTTTCTGACACTTTTTTTTTTTCCCGGAGTTTCCCCAGGTCGCTAGGCAAATTTTGATTAAGTATAACTACATCCTCCTAATTTCCTGTCCCGTCATTTCATTCTGGCTGGCTATTTCTAAGTGTTGGCAGGGGTTTGAGCCTGCATGGGAGCAAATTTGCTCTCTGCAAATCCTTATCCTCCGGATTGGGGGAAGTCTCCTGTTCCAACCCCTGAGGGGATGTGTAAGAAGTTAATAATAACCCTTCATTTCAGAAAAGTTTAAGTACTGCACAAATGACAAGGAATATATCCGAAATGGTTCACTCAAAAAAAAAAAAAAAAAAAAAAAGGGGGGGGGGTGTTTTACTGAAATCTACATTTATGTATGGTAAGATTTGGTCTGTCTCTTACGATTTACCAGTAATGCAAAAGTCATCAGGAGTAAACAGGACTACATGGGCTATAGCCAGAAAATAAAAATATAATTTCATTTGGCATAAAAATATGTTAAACATAATTATGGCATTTTAGTCAAAATCGTTAGCCACTTTTGAGAAAATCAAAATTTTCGGAAAAATTTCCATATAAAAGGTACTTTAGGGAAGAAGAATTTTCTTCAAAAGCTTCGCGTCGGTCTGGGTGGCTCAGTTGGTTAGATGCTGGCTACTGATCCCAAGGTCGCGGGTTCAAATCGGCCCATACCGGTGGTTTTTAAGTGTTCTTAAAAACGACAGCTCCATTTCTGCAGATTTACTGGCATGTAAAATAATTCCTGCGGGACAAAATTCCGGCACACCGACGACGCTGATGTGAACCTGGCAAGTGACAGCATCGTTAAACAACAAAAATAATTTAATTTAAAAGCTTCGTGTCGCATCCTTGATAAGATATGAAACTTATATATTACTTTGGTTTTCAACCGACTTTTCGTTTTTGAGTTACACACGCACGCACTCACGGACCTTAATCCAAAAATGATTTTTTCGTATTCAAGGGGCTTCAAAACATTTCCGGGGAATCTCGACATCGAATTTTTGGGTCGAATGCAATACTTTCTCTACTTAATATATGTAGTAGGGTAAGTGAAAATTCATTTGGACATAACTTGTGTGTTTTAACGAGATCTGCATTTTTTGTAAGTAGTATTTTGGCTATCTCTTACGCAAAAGTCATCAAAGAGTAAAGAGGACTATTTCCATAAAATATCTTAAAACATTTTAATCAAAATCGCTTAAGTCATTTTCGAGAAAATCATAATTTTCGAAAAATTTCCCATGTAAAGGGTAGTTTAGGGTGGAGGAATTTTCTTCAAAATCTTCATGCCGTATCCTTCAAAGATATTGAACTTAAATATACCAACTTTGGTTTTTAGCCCCCCCCCCCCCTCCACACACATAAAAGGCGCACGCGACCTTTTTCTAAGAATTCCTTTTCTGGATTCAGGGGGTCTCAAAAGATATTTCTGGTGAAATCTCGGTACCGAAATTTTGGGTCGAATGCAATACTACTTACTATCTATACGTAGTAGAGAAACTAAAAAACAATGAACAACAAACAGCTTTAATGTGTAACATGAAATAGTGTGCAATATAATACTTAATCCGGAAACAGTTACGGATCTGCAGCTCTATTGAATTTTGACGTTGGGTAACTCATGTTGGCTGAACTGGAAACAGGTGAACGAAAAAAAAAAAAAAAAAAATCCATGCACAATTTAGAAACAAATAAAATCCACGTAGGCAAAGACGACTTTCCACTAGTTATCGATATACATTTCGGCTCTCGTTACCGCAAACCAAAATATGCTGTTTTCCTTGCCATTCTCTTTTCCCTTTTGGTTTCCATCCTCGAATTATTGTGAACGATTAGGCTTCACTGACATCCATGGTATACACTTCATCGTTTGTACATGATCTCGCTTATCTCGTTTACGTGTTACAGAAATTAAAGACGACCATACAGGTATGCTTAAACCTAACGATCGATTTTCTAGAATGGCAGCTCTATTTCACAATGAACTTTCATTCACGTTAAAAACGAAACGGAATTTGTCCTACAATTGTATACAGCATTAACCGTTCGCCCGTCATCAAGGCGGCCCGGGTTCGATCCCAGGGACCCGCTTGTGGTACTCGTGATGGACGAAGCGGCGTCGGGCGGGTTTCCTCCGGTTCTCCGGTTTTCCCCGCCACTCACTCCAACTGCTCCATCATTACCTTTCCAATCATAAGTTTCGCCTGCATTTCACATTCTCCTCTTTCTCATTCTCATGCCTGGTGCTGGGCTGACCACCTGCTTTCAGGTTTTCACTCTGTCCAGTCCATAGGTTTGTCTGCTCCCCAACAGGCGTCTGACCTTGGACACAGGCTTGTAAGTCCTACAGAAGGTAAGTTCTCCATACGGGGAGGTCAGCAATATTCAACTTCAACCATCACTTGATTCAATGAACAAAAGAAAAAATTTCCATTTGAAACACTCTTCGATATATTTAGGAAGTCTTGAAGTGCGTTACTGTAATTTTTCGGAAGGAACTTGGTCCTGGCTTAGAGGAATATAATTTTCGCTTCCTTTACCATTTGCCAAGTAGGTAAAGAGAATATTATATTGCACCCACAAATTAGATATCGAGACTTTGGCGGAAATTAAGTTTTGAGGCATCGTGACTCCGAAAAACAGACTTTAGAAAAAGGTGTGTGTGTATCTGTGAACAGCACAACTCAACGAAAAGTCGAATAAACGCCAAATTTGGTATTTAAGTTCAGTATCTTTCACAAATACGACATGAAGATTTTCAAGAAAATCCCCCATACCGGACTACCAAAGATTATTTTTCCATTTTTTTTTTTTTTTTTATTTTTTTTTTAAATTTTAGTTTCTCAAAATGGCTCTGACGATTTCATTTGCACATTTGTCATCGTACATACCAAATAAAATGTGTGCCATTAATTTTATGTGAATAGCCTCTTATGGCCAGTTCATTCGGAAGAAAGTTTGCCTGAGTGGTAAAGAGACAGCAAAAAGGTACTACACAAGAAATGGAACCCTTTAAAACACACGAGTTATTTCAAATAGCTTTTTTGTGATATAAGCCATTACCAAGTTGGTTTCGTTGTTCAATACTTTGTAACTTTTCTTAAGTCCAGTCGCAATTCTCTTGTTTCTGGAGATGTCATGGAAAGAGTATGGGATTTTAAAGCCACAGGGAGTCGCTTTAAAACATTTGACTATCGATTAGGTTTCTCCTACACTTCGTGTACGATAACGAAATGGTAACGAAACTACTCGTATATCGGTAAATGTTTAAGTCGATCAAGATAAAGTAACATAAAAATAAGCTTGCGTAAGAATAATTTGTAGAAGCTATGCAACAATAAATGATAGAGGGTAGAGAAACTCAAGTGAATATAACACATCAGATGTTCTGTTTGCAAAGAGAAGTTTGAATATAAATCTGAGCAACATGAACTAATGGAAATTTGTTCAACACAATCACACACTTACTGGGTTTTCCGAGCCGGATGCTGGTGGGTGCGCTTCGCATCTTTTCATGACACTTCCTCGTGAGTGCTAAAACCGCAATTGCAAATGGATTTTCTTAAAGGGTTCGTTTTCCTAGAGACATTTATTCTATTTGTGCTGCTCCAAACAGCTACAAATATTATGTCAAAGCTAAAAGAATCCTGCTCTAATTAGACATCGTCACATATTCCAGAACAAGACCCAGTCATCTGCACATGCCTATAGTCGAAATTTGCTCAAAATATTAAAAAACTCGCAAATGAATTTTTTGTGCTCAAAAAATGCTGACACGACGGCAGCGGCTGCACGTCAAAGGCGCTCAAGGTCAAGCTACCTCACAACACTGCGTATCAATACGTGAGTGACAATGGAGCACAGCAGAACAGCGTATCGAGAACGTTACGAGAAAGGTTAATTTCGAGAAAGATTCGTGTTACGTCATTCTCGTCTATGAAAGAAGGTGAGGAGACGACGACGAAGTAGTTCTTATTTAGAGAGTAGTAATGTTGGTTCGTGAACGGGACAACCGTTAGCAGTGCGTGTGTGTACTGTCGCCATGCGATAACTGCATGTGTCGACAGAGACAGTTTGGGATACGTCGCGTTGGAGTGAAGAAGTTTTAGTGAGTGTTGAGTGATTGTATCGTCAAAGCCAGCTGTTTGTGAGACAGAGAACTGAAAGACAGAAAAGTGTGTGTCATGGTTACGCGAAGACAGAACAGTTGTGAGTTGTAAGATCACAAAAAATTTTAGATTGTGCTGACGACGGTAAACGAGAACTGTTTTGTACTTCAGTTTTAGAAGAAAAATAAAGTGACAGAAAAAGTAACGACTTCTTGTCATTTTGTCACACTGGTGTCAGAAGTGGGATATGCTAAATTGTCATTTTGTCACAATACTTTTAACATTTAACTTCAATAAAACTTGTATCAGACTTAAATCCTCAACACGTGGCCCTTTAGATGCCGAAGAGCACAGGGCCAAGTGGCCTGTATTTACTTCCAATGCCTTTTATTCGATGATTTTTCTTACAACTTTGCGTATTAACATGCTTCATACGACGTAGTTACCAATTCTGTTCGAATTTTCAGCACAAACTCGAGATAGAATGAACTCAAAAACTGGTATATGGGTTTTGCTACACTTTTCAACTGCTAAAACTATGACATTAATTCCACACTGAGGCTAAATCACATTTAAAGGTTTAATCTTTTTTCGGAAATAACTACAAGAATGAATATTTTCTTTAATATGCCAGTTTTGTATATTAGTATTTAAACAATGTGATACTATTTTTAATGGGATTTTTGTATCGTGTGGGACACCTGAATAGTTAGCTTAATAAAAGTAAAATAAACCTTTTTTTTTTCTAAAAATATTATCAAAAATATCTGAATGAAATTCAAAAACATTTAGATAAAAATTGCAGGATTTAGAGTTTGTAGTTATGAGTGGGTACTCTTAACTGCACATAAAGTAACAGTGAATCACTGGAGTATAAAATGCACGGTTGCTTTAAGGAAGATAGATTTTGATGCAGTGACTTGCTTGTTACCTATAAGGCAGGCTATAACTTATTTTAGGCTGTTCATTAACTGCAATTGGTTATAAAAATGTTGGTAAATCACATAAATGGTCTCACGCAACAGTGTTATGACTGTGAATCATTCAAGGAACACTGAAAAATACCAATACGATGTTTCTAACAGCGTATAAAATGTAGAACGTGCCTGTATCAAGAAGGGTCCTGCCTGCGTGGTGGTAACCATGGTTACCGAACGACATATTGGAAAACGTACTATTGTGGTAGTACAGAAATAGCAAAATTTAGAAAAATTACAAACAATACGCCATTTAAAAGAAGTGAGTAAAGCTCCTACTTTTCTCTAATGACGTGACAGATTAAGGAGGGTTGCAGTTGAATGGTGCTAATAATCCTGTAGCTTCAGGAGTCACTGTTCACGTTGTCTAATTCTTTTGTTCAACTTAGCCATACAGAACTTCATGCATATGTTAGGTTGTATCTATTATGCTTTCTCAAAATTTAGGCGCGTATGATCTACTGGAAACTGGATAAATTGACAACACAGCAATGTTTATTAGAAAAAGCAGGGAAAGAGACGGGTTTTGCGCGAACATATAGCCAGAAAACTCCCAGTTCGTTCTGATTGCAGGATACGTCCTGTACAAGAAAGATGTGTGGCCTTTTGAAAATTTGTACTTATAGCTTCTTGAAAAGAACGACGACGAATTCCCAAGCTTAAAAGATCCCCAATAATAGAGTCCCTTTGCATTCTATCCAGCAGTGCTGACCACAATGCAAAAGACACACATACGAATGAAAATAAGTAATTCTTTCGTACGTGAATGCGTAAAAATTGGCCTAAGGTAGTGTTACCGATAGGGCACAGGGAATAGAGCCTGTGGTTCGTACTCGGGAGTGCAGAGGGTCAAATCCCATGCGCCCGCCAATCTAAAGTTTTTTTTCATGATGACTTCAATCGCCAAGTAGCTGTTTGCACATTCAGCACTACCACTCGGAGTTCTAACCACAAAATAAGATAAATAATACAGGAAAGCCACTACACAACTAAGGTCATACACAATATTTTACGCAATCCGTTGCTACAGGAAAATGACCACCCAAATAACGCGGTCTCTCCACCTGTACATACCCGGGCAATAGCAATCAACTAAATGGCACAGGAAGTTAATCAGCAACTGATGTCTTTTATTACCAAATTACTCAAGCAGGTGATAAAAGGAGATTGAGCTACAAAACTCGTTTGTCTGAAACGTGCTGAATTATTTTTACCAAAGAACCTATAACTTACTGCCGTGATATAGCCTAGACCAGTGAAGTCCGACGTTGGCGAAAGATGGGAGGTTAGATTTACCTTCTCCCACTATACGCTGACTTTGCCATTCTTAAACATTCGGACGTGCATTGTGTTGGAGTGGTGGGTTAGTTACATGCACGTTGCGTTTGATTAACGAAAGCAATTTCAAATCTTATGCGATAAACATCTGTGCATTAATGTCTTCTTTGGTACTGCTTACTTTTAAGAAGTCTTAAAATATTTGGCGACAAAGTCGAAGTGCATAGCCTTAGAAGATCTATCAACTGATCATCGCGTGACCTATTGCGACACAGACTTTTAATATACCTACTTCAATATGGAGAAACTCTGTTCCCAAATATATGTAGAGCTATACCCACTTTCATGCAAACTATTCATTTCTCTATTTCATTTTAATCGACATAATCACTTTCACAAATTATCTTATTGGTATCTACTTCTCTTGCAGGTTTGCAAGGGGAATATGGGAATGCAGCAGGCTTTAAGCGTTAGTGAAATGTTTAACAACTGGTTGCTATGCGATGCCTTTGAAATTCCGTCTTCTTTTCAAGGCCAAGAGATAAAAAAAAACGAACAACATATTCCTATTTGAGAAAGAATATCTCAGATAATGGTCCGCTCAAAAGAAAAAAATATTTTACACATGTTTAACGAGATCATTCTTTATTTAGTAAGTTCTTGTTTGTCTCTTACTGTTTACCATTTATGCAAAATCATCCAGAATAAAGAATGACTTTGAAACTGCCATGGAATCGCCTATTTGTGTAGACATTCAACCATTTCTCATACCTACTATATTTTTCATTCCTGTAAAATTGTATCCAACACAATGACCTATTTCATCACTCCGCCTTACAAACGCTTATTTCTCTGCTTCATGTTCAATGAGATAAGCATTTGCTAATTGACTTTTAGGTGCCGGGGGAATATGGGAATACAGTAGGCTTTAAGCGTGTCAAATCTTTTAAAGCTTTGAGATTCCTTTCTCTTTGCATGGCCAAAGTAATAAGGATTACCCATTTGAGAAAAGAAAATAATTGGAAAATTAATTCAGATAAATAATAAGGAATATATCCAAACTGGTTCACTTCTCAAAAAAATGTATTTGACGTAAACTGTGTGTTTTAACGAGATCCATATTCCTTGTGTAGTAATAGTCATCTCGTATAGCTTACCAGTTATGCAAAAGTCATCCACAACGAACAGGACTTCTGGAGGCATTGCCAGAGAAGTTAAGATATACCTACATTTTATGTCATTAAAATATCGTAAACATCAAAATCCTAAGAGCCATTTTTGAGAAACTCAAAATGTTCGAAAAATGTTCCATGTAATTGTAAAATATAGTATGGGGTTTTCTTGAAGATCTTGTCGCATCCTTAGAAATTTGGCATTTAACCGACTTTTCGTTTTGAGTCAGGCTGTTCACGGATTAGACATCCCCCTAGCGCAACAGCCCTTCGCGGGCCAAAGCTTACCGCCCGGCCGCTGTGTCCTCCACCTCTGCTCACCGCAGGTGTCATGAGCGGGGTACAAAACTGGAGGGTGGGACGTGGTCAGCACCGCGAGTCCTCCTGGCCGGTTATGTGGCCTTGGCAACCTGAAGTTGCTACTTCTTTATCAAGTAGCTCCTCAATCGGCCCCTCTGGGAGGCCAGCGGAGGAGGAAATCCCTGCGCCGGTACCGGGAATCGAACCCGGGTCGTCCGCGCCATAGGCAGGCGCGCTACCACTGCGCTCCGGATGCGGTCTGACTAGAAACAGACATTTTTTTCTAAAAATACTCTTTTTTTAACCAGGGAGTTCCAAAACATATTTTCCGGTAAAATTTCCATATCCAGTTTTGGGTGGAATACAATACCTCCGCTACTTACTACGTGTAGTAGAGAAAGTAAAAGTTGTATCTACCAGAAACAAATCCTTGACAGTGGGTACTAGGAACTGCAGAAATGCAACTGAAAGGTATTTCGAATTACATTTGCTAGAATCATGCGCAATTGATATTCTCCTTATTATTGGAACTAAATTAGTGTACCCATTTCTTCATTCCTGGCTATCCAGTATGCTCATCCTCCGGAAAAATAAATGAGCAACAGCCAGAGATTAAGTTCGAAGCTGTAAACATCGAAAATATTTGCTGCCAAATGCTAAAGTAAAAGCTAAATAAATGGCGTCTTTTACTATCTACAGAAGTTTGTGGGATGGACGCTGGGTCTGCTTCAGGCACTTAGTATTTAAAATTGCTGCTTACATTGGTTAAATTAAGTAAACGGTATCATAACGCAAGAGAACAACAAAGGTGAAATGCACAGTGGTAACACTGGAGTATGGAGAACGATGCTCAGTTATTACTTTTGGCAAAGCACAAGCCTCCTTGATTCGGACAGTTCGTACCACTAGATTTCAGGGCTCAAGATAAAGCATGCGAGTGGTACACGATTTGATACCACCATGCGTCCATTTCAGTTATGCGATAAGCAGGAAGATTCCTTTCAGTGTGGTAGTATGCACTGTAGCCGAGCGGTGAAATACATGTGTCTCGTAACTGGAACAATTGGGGTTCAAAATTTAATTTGTTAAACATATGGTAATGCTGTATGGTTTCCATGTATAAGATTATATTAATTTTAAAGCATTCACGCATTAAAGCTCAGTCAAATTACTCTTTTCGTTTTCAATATATATGCCATACTATCAAGAAGTCTAAAGTGAAAAACCAAACCAAATATCTAATGACATAATGGATGTGCAAGCGTTGCCTTACTCTTCAATTATGAATGACAACGCGCGCGCACCTCATAAGCCTTGGACTTCCTGGATATGTTAGCAACCATGCTGACTTTCCTTATGCCCCCCCCCCCCCCCCCCCCAACAAAGAAGCAGCTACGTGGAAATCTCTCCTTACGTTAGAGAACGTTGCTGGGTACTCCGTCTTCAAGAACACTTGAAGTTCCTATATTTACGGACACGAGGTCGACGCAGTTACCGAACAAACCGAAAACGTTTGTTCACTCCTCAGTAGGACATTGCAATAATTGTAGAAGAGGCAGACATTAACTCATTCCAGCACGTGTCTACAGTGAGAAGTAATTCCAATGTCCCTAGGTCGAACCACAGTCGTTTGACTACAGCAGGGCTCTTGGCTCGATCAGCAACTAAGAAGCACACTCTTAGTTAGAAATGACCACAGAACACGTCGCCTCTCATTTGCAGCAGAAAATGTCAACCATAGCAGGAATAGGTTCAGACAAAGTGACATTTTCATCCAGGAAAGTAATTGTTTACCGCCCCAGGAAAACGTTATGACGCAAAATGCGTGACACAAATGGGCTGCTAAAGCTGCACATCTTTGCGTATTGGGATTGGATGTCATGAGATGATCTAGGTATGTTGTGGCAGCTTGACGGCAAATAAAATAGCCCGCAGTATAAAGGCACCCCCGAAAACATAATTGTTCCTTTTATAAGAACTGTGAGTATGGAAAACTGAATTCCAGCAGCAAACCACCCTGTACACACAAGTCAGCAAGTTAAGAACATTTTTCGATGTAAAGAGTAGTTTGAAGCGGGGCAGGGGGGGGGGGGGGCATTTTTCATTCAAAAAATTCGTGTCGCCTCTTTGGAACATCTCTTTTTACTTTCTCTACTGGTAAGCAGAGGAAGTATTGTATTTCACCCAAAAATTCGATGTCGAGATTTCACCGGAAATATATGTTTTGAGACCCGCTGAATAAAAAAAAAATCATTTTTACTTTTTCTACTGGTAAGTAGGGGAAGTATTGTATTCCACCCAAAAATTGAACGTCGAGATTTCACCGGAAGTATATGTTTTGAGACCCCCTGAATCCAAAAAGAGCATTTTTAGAAAAAGGTCCGTTTGTGTGGCCCTCTGTGTGTCTGTCAGTCTGTGGACAGCATAACTCGAAAACGAAAAGTAGGTTAAAAACCAAAGTTGGTGTTTAAGTTTAATGTCTTTCAAGGATGCGACAGGACGATTTTGAAGAAAATAGCCCCACGTTAAACTACCCTTTACATTTTCTTGAAAATGGCTCTAACGATTTTGATTAAAATGGCATATGTTTGAGACTCTTGATGACAAATGAAATGTATATCTTCAATTTTCTGGCTATAGCCCCTGGACGACTTTTGCATAACTGGTAAACCCTTAGAGATAGACCAAATCATAATATACAAAAATGTATATCTTGCTAAAATACACAATTTATGTCTAAATAAATTTTCTTGTAGGGTGAACCATTTCGGAGATATTCCTTGTTATGTGTGTGAGTTTCGGAAAACTTAAAACTTTCGTGAAATGGATCATCGTTCATTTTTTTATATGTTAAGTGTGCAAAGACAACAGAATCTCAAAGCTTTAAAACATTTGACTATCGCACTGTATTCTAACATTCCCATTGCACCTACAAGGAAATAAGCAATAAGATAAGTTGTACAAATGTTTATCTTAACTAACAAGAAGAAGTTATAGGAATAAGAGTTTGTAAGAATGGTTAGTACAAGAGTAGAAAAGTCATGTGAGTTCAACATAGCAGATTTTTCTATATTTATTCCAACGTAATGTCATATCGGACGATTTGGAACATGCTGAACTTAAATTTCATGTTTGGTATTTATCCGGCTCTTAGTTTTCGAGTTATGCTTCTGTGCTCTCTCTGTCCCCCTATTTCTTTCGTTCTCTCATCCCTACATCTTTCTAAAATAGTTTGGGGGGAGGGGAGTTCAAGATATATCAAATCAGGTATTTCCGGTGGAATTGCATTATAGAACCTTCCTATGCCTACCACAAGTTATGTGGTAGAGAAATTAAAATGGGTCAAGTGTCCTAATTCAAGAAGTTGTACGTGTGCAATCTAACATTGCTACACTGGGTTTTGGAAGTCCTCACTACGTGAATAGGAGAGTGAGAACTGTGGGAAATTAATCCATAAAAGTTTAATGTACGGTGCAGTAATGTGGCAGAAAAGCACATTAGCGCCTTGTCCAGTGCTGCAACCACACATGTGCACCAGATGCTCCCTAAGCGAGCGGTTAAGTTAGGCAAGTTAAACAAAAGCCTTGGACATCAATACTGCATCGTGCTGCAGCATTATCTAACGCCATCAAGCTAGACTGCAATTAAATTCACCTACTTCTTAAATAGCTGGCTATTATCTAAGTTTACAGAACGAATACTACCGCAGTATTACAAAAGTACCTACTTACTTAAAATCATGCAACATGTGCAACACGAAGTATTAGGGAAAAGATCTGATGTGTTACATTTAAACGACGAAAAGTTGATTAAATACTTGTACTTGATATTTACGATATCCAGTGTCTTCCAAGGGTATGACACGTAGTTTTGTGTTAAAATACGTATCCCCCACCCTACTAATCTTCAGATGGAAATTTTTCGAAAATTTTAAGTTTCTAAAAATAGCTCTAATGGTTTTGATTTTTGTGGAGTTCATTAATTCCAAGATATTCCTTGTTCTTGCTTTGAATTTTCCAATAATTATACTCTTCTCAAATGGGAAGTCGTTAATCGTATTCTCTTCCCCCCTCCCCATGCAAAGAGAATTACATTTTAAAGTCATCAAATAGCGTCGAGCTGTTAAAAGATTTGAATATGGTTTAAAACTGTGTTCCACCAATCCCATTGCATTTTCAAGGAAATAGGTAATAAAACCAATTAGACAAATATTTATATGCATTGACATGAAATAGAAGAATACGTCTTTGTGAGAATAGCTTTGAAGAACGGGTCGAGAAAGCTACGTGAATGTAACACAGGGCATTTTCTCTTAACTTCTACAAACTACTCCTATGAAAGCTATTACTTCCTCAACTACCTACGTATAGTAAGCAGGGGAAGTATTGTACTCCACCCAAAAATTGGATGTTGAGATTTCACCGGAAATATGTTTTTAAGCTTCCTGAATGAAAAAAAAAGCATTTTTAGAAAAAAGTTCGTGTGTGTATATTTTTGTGTGTCCGTGAAAAGCATAACTCAGAAACGAAACGTCTGTTAAAAACAAAATTTGGTGTTTAAGTTTAAAATCCTTCAAGGATGCGACACAAAGATTTTGAAAAAAATTCCTTCACTCCATACTACCCTCTACATAAAAATTATGATTTTCTCAAAAATGGCTTTAACCATTTCGAATAAAATGCTATATATTTAAGATATTCTTATGGCAAATGAAATGTATATTTTGAATTTTCTGGCTATATCCTATGTAGTCCTAGTCCTATTTACTCTTGATGACTTTTGCATAACTGGTAAACCGTAAAAGAGGTAAACCAAATATTATATCAGAAAGAATGTATATATCGTTAAAACACATGTCCCAATACTTTTTTTATTTTTATTTTGTAGAGTGATCCATTTCAAAGATATTCCTTGCTATTTGTGCGAGTGTTGCAATGCTTACAATTTTCTCAAATGGGGTTTCTACTCTCTTTCTTGTCTCTTAGCCGTAAAAAGAGAAGGGAATTTCAAAGCTTTAAAAGATTTGGCTATAGCTCAAAGCCTACTGCATTCCCATATATCCCTTGGACCTACAAGAAAGTCAGCAATAAGATAATTTCTACAAATGTTTATCATAACCAACATGAAGAAGATATAGGAATGAGTATTTGAAAACTCAAGCATAGAAAAAAAAAATATCGGAAGTGTTAATGCCACCAAAGGTGATAAACTGTATGGTTTAACGAGATATTATGTAAAGGATAATTCGGTGTGGAGGGGGCATCTGTAGTAATACCACGAGGGTTTCATGAGATAATTTTGCGAGCGCGAAGCCCCAGAAAAGTTATCCCAAATATGAAGTTTGGAAACCTCGACTGGTATTCGTTTAGAGGTTTCCACGAAATAACATATAATTAATTTAACACCAAGTGATTTAAAAGTACACAAGTTACAACAACATTCATGCACAAATAACAAAGTGTTAATAGCTTCAGGTGTGTATATTAAAACATTCACGCATTTTAATTAAGTACAACTAATTTGTTGACTGTGAGAACAATAATTTTACAGTTTAATCCAGAAAAATGAGGAATTCGAGATATGGTGAATGTAAATGAACGAATTTGTGTTAGTAGACTATTCATTAAAGGTAGGTCTGCTCTATTCAAAAGTAGGGTTGTTAAAATATCAATATCCTCTCTGTTCGTCAAATCTTTTGCCTGCCATTTTTTAATGGTTCGCTAATTGCTTTTACTGCACATGGATGCTTCAGATGTTCAGAAATATAAGAAAATGAGGTGACATAACTAAAGCGATAATACCACGGCCATTCTGGATGGGAGGAGTAGTCCTGAAAATTTTCGAGTAGCATCCTTGGAAGATGTTAAACTTGAAATACATCACATTTCTTATTTAACCAATTTTAAATAAACCCTAGTTACACATACATTTAGCCCACCTGCATATGTATGTCTTTTAATTTTGCTTTTAAAGAATCATTGGACCGTCAGTACAGTAGCACCTTGGCTTTATCTATGTTCATTTTCGTTTCTTCCTTGGGCTCTTGAACGTTACTTTATCAGCAACGTTTACCAGACGGAGAAGGACGAGAGATATCACCCTTTTCATACGAAAAGACATAGGTTAACGGTTAGCACGAACAGTATCCATAAGCTATGTAAAAATAAACGATAATGGGTAGCGAAAGTCATATAAACGTAACACCAGATTATTACTTTCTCTGCTTATCTATAGTAGGTAGCATAAAAAACTTCGATATGAAGATTTTTAGTCCCTCTGAACCCAAATAAGGCATTTTTAGAAAATGTCCGCTTGTGTATGTCCTTCTATGAACAGCATAACTAAACAATGAAAAATCTGTTAAATACCTATTTAAGTTCAGCACCTTTCAAGAAGATAAGATTTTCGGGAAAGCCCTACGCTATCATTTAGATAAATATTTTTCGAAAATTTTGACTCTTCATGACAAATAAGATTTAGGTAGATCTTGAATTTTCTGGGAATATCCTCACAAGTCCCCTTTATCCATCATGACGTTTCGTAACTGGAAAAACATAAGAGATACACAAAATCTTAGTACACAAAAAATGTAGATCTCGTTAAAGCACACGATTTATGTCAAATACTTTTTTAATGGTATGAACCATTTCCGAGACGTTCCTTGTTGTTAATCTGATTTTTCAATATTTATACTTTTCTCAAATAGAAACACGTTAAATACGTTAAAGTACAGTACCAGGGAGACTGGAGGAGGTCTGATAAGAATCGTTGCTGTCATCGTCCAGTGAAATGACAATATTGTCGATGTTTTTAACTATAGCATCTTTTTCCCAGTAATCATAGTCCAACTTTTCTACATGTTTACAAAACCCTAGCTAGTCTGTATTGGTCACAAGTGATATAGCCTCAAGAGTTATATCACGCAATTTCTGTAAAGATAAATCACTTGTTACATTTATTTCTCTAAATACTCATGTTACCTTGACCCAAGCTAGTTCTATGGGATTGAGATTACATATGTATGGTGGCAAACGAACGACTGTGTGGCCAATTGAAACCAAAAGTGTGTCCACTTTAAACACCTCTTTAGGTTTGTTTGTTTCGATCATCCCATAAAAGATGTTTTACACATAGAAGTGTCACTCAGAACCCCTTCGTTCTAAACGCAATACCATAGCAAATTTCACAGAATTGCTAGACGGAGGTGTAGACCTGCACACTGTGATAAGGGGCATTGTCCAACACAACAGAAGAAGGGAGGGGGGAACCCATTTTTCAAAGTTCACATGGTTCATGTGCTCCTTCACGATAATCGCCTACGTTGTCCGGCCTTATAAACGAGAAGAGAATTTTCCAGAACCCATTTGCACTACCTGCATTACCATTATCAGCTTATTTCCTGTATTGTTGTTTATATTTTCATCAGCATAGAAGATATTTCTCCTGCTTTCTCGCATATTCTTGATTTTAATCAGATAATCGTGTCTCCAAGCCACGATGTGAGGAAATTCTATTAGTACTTTTTTTTTTTTTTTTTTTTTTTAAATTGACACTTCCTTCATTTAAAGCCCAGCTCTAAACTTACTTTCCAAAGTGAAATTCGTCCCCATGGAAAAGTTATGTTTTCGCGAACAGGCAGTAATTTATTGTAGGAACACGCTTCTCAACAATGTAAAAGTCTAACAAATCTTACAAACTCTTACTCCTTTATCTTCTTCGTGTTAGTTGAGATAAACATTTGCAGAAATTATCTTATTGTTTATTTTCTTGTAGGTGCAAAGGGAATATGGGAATACAGTAGGCTTTGAGCGATAGTCAAATCTTTTAAAGCTTTGAGCTTCCGTTCTCTTTGCAAGATATAAAAAATATAAAAAATGAATCATTTGACGAAAGTTTGTTTTCCAAAACTCACACAAATAACAAGGAATAACTCCGAAATTGTTCACTCTACAAATATATATTTAGACGCGTGTTTTAGCAATATCTACATTTTTGTATAGTAAGATTTGGTCCATCTCTTACGGTTTACCAGTTATGCAAAAGTAATCCAGAGTAAACAGGACTACATGGGCTATAGCCAGAAAATTCAAAATATACATTTCATTTGTCATAAGAATATCTTAAACACATGGAATTTTAATCAAAATCGTTAGCTATTTACATGAAAATCGAAATTTTCGAAACATTTTCCATGTAAACAGTAGCTAAGGTGGAGGAATTTTCTTCAAAATCTTCGTGTCGCATCCCTGAAGCACCAACTTTGGTTTTTAAGCGACTTTTCGTTTTTGACTTATGCTGTCCACAGCCAAACAGACACACGCGGACCTTTTTCTAAAAATGCTTTCTATTAGATTCAGGGGGCCTCAAAACATATATCTCCGCTGAAATCTCGACATGGAATTTTTGGGTGGAATACAGTAGAACTTCCTCTACTTGCTATACGTAGAAGAGAGAGTAATAAACTTTGTAGCTTATTTACGACTGCACGCCTTAGAAGAGAGATCAATATGTGAACTGTCAATTTATTAATTTTTTCTCGATCAATTATCAAATTTGGAATTATTCACAATTTTGGCGTGATTTATCAGAAACTAATTTATTTAAAAAGTAATTGAATTTATGTATCCATGTTTTAATTTTCAAGAATATTTGTCAATAAATAACATTGTTATGCAGGGAAGATTTAGTACGGAATACAGATTTAGGTCATTGAAACATGAAGTATCAAAGTGACACCATTTATCGCTATCTGCAAGGGATTTAATGTTGAAACTAAGAACCACTGAGAGTATGGGCGCTGCAAGGGGGGGGGGGAGGGTGTGCGGCAAGAGGGGACCGAGAGCCCTACCCTCAATTACTGGCTATTAGACTATTATTTTAATTTTGATGTGAAGAACAATTTTCATTTGGCACAAATTAATAGGTTGTCCACAACAAATACTATAACTTTTGACAGCAAAATAATGAATTAATATTGTTTGATGGCAAACTTCCAACATGCCCCCCACTCGCCCCCGGAAAAGGGTCTGCCGACGCTCAGGACTGAGAGTATAGAATTTTATAGAGGACGAATCAGAAGACATAAGTCATATTAGTGGAGGAAATGTGACGTAACTTGACACCCCACACACACCCCACGCACGTACACACGAGTTTCTGTGGTCAGAGTAACATGCAATACTCCGACGGGAACAATTGTAAAGGTCACACATAGAGATTGTTGATGAAAGAAGTTCGTGGAAGGAAGTACATTTGTCAGTAGTGAATATAATTATTCACACATTTAAAGTTATAGTGAATGCAAAACAAGTACGGAGATAAAATACTTACAAAATTCTCAATTACTTAAAAGTGTTGTTTTCTAGAACTAAGCGAGTATTAATTTACAAGTGTGAACCTTTACAACTCTTAATTCCTACAAACTACAAACCTATAACCAGATGATACAGTACTGAAAATCCTGAGATCAGAAACCTCCTCACATAACCTCAAAATCAAGTATCGAGGTGAAACATCCAATGTCAGTAAAACAGGACATCATGCTGCAGCAGCAATTACCAACGACAACAAAGCTGGGAAACGTCGAGTGATGATACCTCATCATACTTATCGCTGTAACGAGAGGACCCCACCAGCATGATACTCACCCCGGCTAAAATCCATTACAACTTAATAAGCAAAACCTTATTCGAATACAACATTTGATCCAAATCGTTAGAGCCGTTTCCAAGATACGCGCACGCACTCACAACCTTACGCACTCACCCCCCCCCCCCCCCCCCGAAACACACACACAGGTTGGAAGGGAAGCGGAGATACATATTTTAGTTTTACTGAAAACTAGCCGGCAACACTGCAGGTTTCACTTTCACTAGTTCAGTACATAAACGAACACGCGTCCGTCCGCTACGCCGTAATAAATAAGTACATCTGAATTCTCCAGAAACGCATACTGAACCTAAACTCACAATCTAAGATTATTGTTTATCATTTCCTTCAACATCAAACTTAAATCGTTTCGTAGCTCATACTGCTATAATTTAATAAACAAAACCATCTCCCTGACTTATAAACACTAAGGTACATTTGTAGGCTCTTACCAAATTATATTTTTAAGGTGACAGCAAAAGAATAAGCAATGAACAAAATGGTTCACCCACTTCACAGGTATTGTTCAAGATGTCCACCAATTGCGCGCATGCAAGCCTCACACCTTTTTAACCAATTACGTCGCACTCTAAGAAAAACACCCTCATTGTTGCGCATCTCTTCCGCAGCCAGATAAATGCATTCTCTCAAAGATTCGGGGGCAGTAGTTGCTGTTTTGTAGATCTTGCTTTTCACGTCTCCCCAGAAGAAAAAATCCAGAGGATTCATACCAGGTGGAAGGGAAGTTATTTCATTAATTTAAACCAGTGGTAGATCTCGGTATTTGGAGTACATTTTTATGTCTTACGTTTTTGTCTCTGACCATTTCTTACGGAGATCGTTCTGTCGAAATCAAGCAGTTGACACTAGCGATTGTGTGTCACTTTCACTGGTTCAGTACATAAACAAACACTACAGCTACCACGCGCCTCGTGAACGCATTCTTCTATGTTTACTATAGGAACGTAGGCCAAAACGTCAGACGAAAGGGAAAGGACTTGACCTGTTTACACCAATAAACAATATCAATAAACCAGGTAAATTCCCTGACCAACCTCAACGCAACGCTATCGACATACCTCGCGTCTGAGAAAGCCGTTCGGAGTATTCCTTCACGTCTTTAAGTGATTAATTATGTATTTCGAAATCCTGTTTGATGTCCCATAATTACTACCAAAGCTATGTCAGAAATAAGTTACTCTGCGCATCTTACAAGTAACAAACTGTTATCTTCGTGCATTCTTATGGAATTACGCATCCAATTTGGAACAGAAACCACTTATTTTTTCGAAATCGGCTGATCAAAGAACCAAATGCCATTAGACTTTTTTGTTTGTAACGCTTCTATGAAGCACATATTAGAAGGAATGTAATGACTTCCTTTCCACCTGTGTACACACACACATACACAACACACGCACAAGAATTGCTCATTTAAAGATATTAGATACAGTTTCATGGGAAATGAAATTGAGCTTTTGTGAATAGCTTGTAAAATCATCTTCATTGTGAAAAATGTATAATTGGTGTACTATAAGTAACAGATTAAACCTTGTGAAACGATAAACATGGGGTTCTTAAAAGCAAATTTATATCTAAAAACTTTTTGTGGCATAAGTGATTTCGAGATATTCGTTGTTATAGTTTGTATTTTTCAATACTTGATATTTTGAAGTGTCAATTCAGTAGTTTCTCCTGATGTCACAGATAGAGAATGGAATTTCAAGTTCAGCATATAAGCGAAGCGCTTCGTTTCCTGTATCCACTTCAGAATGAAAATTGTCATGAAACTACTTCTCCAAACTTTGTCTCGATTAATGTGAAGCAGACAGAAAAACAAGCTTTTGAAAGAACGTTTATACAAGTTAAATAAAAATAAACAAGTGGTAGAGAAAGTTATAGAACATTTGACTTTTTAAAATTGAAGAGACATAATTATCGCTTGAAACTTCAGGCTGCCATTATTGCATTACACAGTATCAATTGTTGTGAGTAGAAACTGGCCTGGAAGATAAAACCACGCTTCATCAGAAAACCAATTGCAATAATTAACCATGTTTATAGGATCCTGTGCCTGCCTCTGGCGCGGAGGACCCGGGTTCTATACCCAGTGCCGGCGTGGGAATTTTCCCCGCTTGGAGGTCTGGCACGGGGTGCACTCAGCCTCGTTAGGTCCCGGAGGGGCCAATTGAGGAGCTACTTGATGAAGAAGTAGCGGCCACAGGCCGGGAGAGCTCGGGCACTGACCACGTCCCACCTTTCAGTACTGCACTCCACTCATGACATCTGTGGTGGGCTCGCCCGGTTCCTTGCCGCCTCGGGACGACCCAGCCGGTCTAAGAATGCACTGTAGAACTTAGAAGTTGCCGTATGACGATGGAATGTAGGGCACCTTCAGCTACAGAAACCTCAATTTCTACAAAATATTGCCAGAAGAAACATTCAACACTGAAGAAGCAGCCCGACGTTTGATCTCCATTCTTGTATCAATATGTGTGCGAGAGCGCGGGCATGTGCGTGTGAGTGTGCGTGTGCGTGTGTGTGTGTGTGTGTGTGTGTGAGAGAGAGAGAGAGAGAGAGAGAGAGAGAGAGAGAGAGAAAACATTTTAAAAATGAACCTGCAAAAATCAGCGCTAAGAGCCAGCTTACGTAATCGACATCTACAACATGTGTCGTTTCCAAGCAAACCAGACATAAATTTCTTATAAAGTACAAAACGCCAGTTCCACATTTCTTAGGTGAGTTAATGCACTTTTACACTTATAGTATAAAGCTCTTCAAAACTGCTAATACTGCGAGTAAAATATAAAGGTATTTAAAAGCACTAAGTAAACCCTATTTTGACATTCAATAAAATATTAAAACTCATTTAATTTTATTACTGTGCATAGGGCCCGAGACCAGTCACCTGGGTTAATTAATGGCCCTGAATGTAAAAAGGTTGGGCGGCTTTGGACTGAAGTGTTAACGTCAAGCTTTAGTGGAGAAAGCAGGCGCTCAACTACTGCTCAGAGCAGGCCACTATGATTTGCAGTACAGTACAAAAATATTACTGAAATATTAACTTTATTTCACTAGTCATGCCTATACGAGATTCTTTTCCAAAATTATCAAACCCAAAAGAATAAATTTCAGGAATGAAAATGGCTTGTATATCAAATGCAGAAACTTGCTGTTCACCTCTGGGATAAATCACAATTATTACAGCGTATTCAGCGCTGTCCATTAAACGTTCATGAAGTAACACAAACATGCAGATTGCTTCAAGATACGACAAAACTTTCCGGGTTAGACTTAAACATGACGTCATCCACCAAAACAGAAGAAAGAATTACTGGCACATTGCCCAGTGAGACAAGAACAACTAAAAATTGGCGAACTTATCTGCTATAGCTATGTTATCTTGTATTGTCGCTCTGCGTAATCAAAGCTTTCAGCAGAGTGAATTTCCGGTCATTATGCTTGTTTAATGAATTAAATGCAAATGCACATGTTTTGTTATCTATTAACATCACAATCGATTGTCGATGCTCTGTAACTTAAGACAAGTACAGCATAACACAAGCAAATAAACATCAAATAGTTTTCATTAATGACTTGAACCCGCAGCTCTGTTCCCATCAGTCCTTGCTTTCCCCCTCACTCTGTTGATGTCTCGGTCTGTTGCACTCTCTCCCCCGCTC
This sequence comes from Tenodera sinensis, assembly GCA_030765045.1. Taxonomy (NCBI): domain Eukaryota; kingdom Metazoa; phylum Arthropoda; class Insecta; order Mantodea; family Mantidae; genus Tenodera; species Tenodera sinensis. Next base: position 78,983,325 of record CM060971.1, read on the forward strand.
TGGCCTCACCACCTCATTCTCTCCTTTTACTTCCCTCTTTAATAGTTCTCTATAATATACCTCTTGCTGTAGTTCTAACTGGAGCCCCCTTCTTTCTCACTGAGAACATGGCAATTTATTTAGCAAATGTAAACTGATTTATGTACCTAAGTATACGAATATCAGCAATGAAAAATAAGTTTTAATGCCTTGAATATTCTTACTGGCGGCGCCGTGGCCAAGCGGGTAGACCATTCGCCTACCACCCAGACGGCCAGGGTTCAATCCCTGGGACTCGCGTGTGGTATTCGTGATGACGGCATCAGGGTAGTTTTCTCCAGATTCTCCGGTTTTCCCCGCCACCCATTCCATCATCGCCTTTCCATTCATCGATTTCGCCTGCATTTCATATCATTCTCTTCCACACCATCATACCTGGTGCTTGGCTGGTCCAGGTCTTCACTCTGTCCGGTCCATCGGTTCGTCTGCTCCCCGACAGGCATTTGATCCTAGGCACTGGCTAGAAGTCCTATATAAGGGGAGCAGAATATTCTTACTGTAGACGTGATGAGGGCTAAGCCCTCAATTCAAATGACTGGCTAATATTTGATAATCCTCTTTTTGGTACATCTTCAACGCTTCACTGCTACATTATTTACTTCACACACTCGTCGGCCTTGTGGTGTTGAATTGGCCAGGCCGACCTTGATCATTCTACGGTGAATGTTTTTCACACGATTTGGCACTGCATCCTTGTATTATTGTTTTGCTTAAATTTGATTATGCTTATCTGCTAGACGTAGACATTACTATGAATGTATCGCGGGGTAAACGGGATATGCACCACGCAATGAATTCCATATCCAGTATGTCCTGTTCTGCATTCACAGAAAGCCGATAAGAGTTAAGAACTTATTGATTTGGCGGCACAGTTAACACTAAAGCTTAAACACTTAAACACAGACACTTTACTGTGAAAATAGAACTATCCGAAGTCGTATGCTTATCCAAAATAAAAGTCAAGAAGTGACTTGGAGTGTGGAACCTAAATAACACAAACAGCATATCCCAGAATGGAGAGTTATCGTCAGATGGGAAGAGAAACCAAGCTTAATGGCAGATACCAGGAAGGAGGACAGCGCTCTGACGGAAAACAGAGGCTTGAAGGACACAGGAATAGATCAAATCAAAGATAAGCTCTATCTATTAGCATACTCCGTTCTTCAAAAGTACAATATTAGTCTAACACTGCCCTAATGTGTCACTTAATGTTTTTTTAACACAATCAAACCGGTACAAAATGAAAAAATAAGAACCGTGAATTTGCTAAATGCTTAGCTATGTTAACTAACATAAACATTAATGAATGTAAATAAACCAGCCATGGGAGAAATTAAGCTCACCTCCAAGGTTGTTTTTTATCATATCTTCATGTTCTTACGCGACTGGTTTCCCTAGCTTTGAGATGGTTGCAATAGCACAAAGCTAAATGTATACAAACAAGTTACCTTTGTGTGTATCCGCTGTTGGTCCCGTGCAGAATCTAAACCCAAAGTATGACATTTCTGTTGTAGAATATCCCATATTTGGCACATTATTGGAGGTAACTCTATGCAGCGCACGAAAACACTCCGAAAAATAAAAAACGCAAATTTTCTGATAACTTCAGATACCTGCTAAATGTCTGAAATGCATAATGGGCTACATTACAGCAAAAACAGCAATTTTAATATGGTTGTTGTCAACCTTTCTACTTTTCTCGTCATAAAACGAGCACAAAATTTCAAAGGCACAGCAAAGCGTTCCCTTTTTAAAAATTCAACTATCGATTCTTTTTCTACCTCCTTCGAATGTGCAAATATGTAATAGAAGATTATCTGATTTTGTAAGAATAGTTTGTAAAGAGTGAACAAGGAAGCACATTCCATGTTTTCTTTCTTGGTTTCTTCTACATGCATCAAACCAGTTTGCTGCGTTTTAATTACCACCATTAATACAACGAAAATAAGTGTGTTACTCATTTTGAAAACAGTATTTAAATATATACGAAGGGAGAGAGCATGGCAAGAAGATTGGAGGTGAGAACAGAATACAGGCACTTCACCTTGGAATAACGTCAATAAAGCTGTGGATTTTGCTAGGTTCGAAATGTTTTTCATGAAATACCAAAATGCCTTTTAAAACTAATAAAGATATGAGTAAAGTTGTCCTGCATTCACTGGAAATATGATCATACGTAAAGTTTTAAGAAATTAGAAAAAGTATTTGAAGACGAAAATCGCGTAGATTGCTATGAATACAAGCACAGTTATTACAAAGGCCATGTGTAACTCAAGTCTTTTGATTGTCTCTGTGATCTGGTGGTTAGCATGCTAGCGTACTAGGTTCAAAATTCAGAGGTCCAGGATTCAATTCCCGGCTGAGAATGGAACTGTTTCTTTAACGAGGATTATTTTCCATCCTTCTTAGAGCCTGGAGTACAGAGAGATCCAAATATATGTGAACCGCTACGCGGTGTTTTTCTACTGCAAACGCGGAAATATAACAGCAGCTGATATACACAAGGTCATGAGCATCACTTGTTTTTCTCTGCTCTACTCACAATCAGTATTGAGTTGACGTGATATCGTGCGGCTTGTTCCCTCTTATCCGTTAATCTTCACGTCAGTCATGACTACCGAAATTGTGACTGCGATACTTTTTATCAGTCTTCTCACTTGCATCACAGGAAACAGGAACCTAATGCCCGACTTGGGCGTGATTTATGAAACGCTTTCCAGCAACCTTGAAGAAGAACGTTACATTGAGGTTTTAGGTTTATTCAAAAATAATCATTTAAACGGGAGTGTGTCAATTAGAACAGAGAATTCTTTAAAACAGTCATGCATTATCTTCTTTTCGTGTACAGAAGTATCAGTGAAAGAACATGCCATCGTTATCGTTTCATATCAATTTTGTAGTTTTCCAAACAAAAGTAATAGCTCAAGTTCCCAGTATGGATAAAGACGAATAGGAATGGTTTTTGCTTTATCTAAAACTTTTAATGAAACCGTCTGAGGAATCATCTCTAATAAAATACGTTATGAAACACAGCAGCACGCCCTTATGTTACCGTCAAAACAACGTATCATTACTGCTGAACATTATATGTAACGGTTAACGGACTGTAACTGAGACAGCTATACCGGTTAACCCGGAAATAACTGTCACTTTCTAATGCAATCACTAAATCTGCCTGAAACATGAAAGGCAAAGCGAAATGATAGCAAATGAGAGAAAGGAAGTTCGTGGAAGAAGAGACACTACCCTAGCACCCGCCTAGCCAACCAAGGAAAAACCACGAAAAACACATTGTCAGTGGCCAACCCTAGGAATTCAACCCAGGACCTCAATGCGAAACTCGGACGTTACCACGGAGCCATTTCACTCGTCGAGGTTTCCAGAAGTACAATATGTGACTGTGCGCTTGTGCAGAAATACTCCCATAAGCAAGTGGTTTGTCCTATTCGAGGGTGAGAGGAAATAAGATGTGATCAGTTTGGAAACCTATGGACAAAATAGTGAAATACTGTGTTACAAAATTAAAACCAAGTCTTTCGACAAAGCTCAGATGCGTGTAGATGAACTGTCTTGCTGGCAAGGTTGCTTCAGTATCAGCTAATTAAATTTATCTTGGGCAGTAACCACTGCTACAATACCTCGCTGGAAGTGAGCGTTTCGCCATTTCACGCCAAAGTACATAGCGGCGTTCCCATCTCAGCGTTTCACTTTTGTTTCTGTTTTGGATCTAAGTACAAGGCTTGTGTGTTATGCTTTAATGATAACCGCTGTGTAGTAAATGTTAGTTAATGTTATTCTTCAGACGTTTTTATCTTAACAGCAACTCATCTTAATAAAGATGTCTTTCGGTGGACCTTACAGGCTTAACAAAACAACACAATATTCAAAATGCCAACTATTCAAAGATTATGCATTTAGATCGCTAAGTTCTAGGTGCATTCGTGGTTTCGTGGCGGAAATAAACAAAGCTGTCACTGAAGATTTTCCAGGAAATAAAGAGACCTTGCATATTAACTAACGTTAAAGTTACTTCACAACACATTTTTGCAACTTTTCCTCGATCTTTTATAAACAAATCTGATGTGTTGCATTCGCATGACTTTCTCTACTCTTGCACTAACCATTCTTACAAACTCTTACTCCTATATCTTCTTCGTGTTAGTTGAGATAAACATTTGCATAAATTATCTTTTTGCTTATTTCCTTGTAGGTGCAAAGGGAATATGGCAATACAGTAGGTTTTGGGCGATAGTCAAATCTATTAAAGCTTTGAGATCCCGTTCTCCTTCGTCAAAGACATAAAAAACTGTATAACGATCTTCCATTTGACAAAAGTTTTAATATTCCAAAACTCACACAAATAACAAGCAATATCTCCGAAATGGTTCACGCTCAAAAAAATATATATTTGGGCATAAATTTTAGCAAGATCTAAATTTTTTGTACAGTAAGATTGGTCTGTCTCTTACAGTTTACCAGTTATGTAAAAGTCATCAAGAGTAAACTGGACTACTTGGGCTATAGTCAGAAAATTCAATATATACACTTCGTTTGCCATAAAAATATCTTAAACATGTTATTTTAACAAAAATCAGTCATTTTCGAGAAACACAAAATTTTCGAAACATGTTCCATGCAAAGAGTAGTTTAGGGTGGAAGATTTTTTTTCCCCCAATTTTCGTGTCGTATTCTTAAAAGATATTAAACTTAAATACCAACTTTGGTTTTTAACCGTTTTTGAATTATGTTATCCACAGGCAGACAGACAGACAGACAGACAGACAGACATACACGCGCGGGCGCACGATTTTCTACTAATGCTCCTTTTTACTTTCTCTACTACGCATACTAGAGAAAGTATTGTATTCCACCCAGAACTTCGATATCGAAATTTCACCGGAAATATATGTTTTGAGGCCCCTGAATCCAAAAAGAAAGAATTTTTAGAAAAAGGTCCGCGTGTGTACGTCTGTCTCTCTGTGTGAGTGTGTGAGTGAGTGAGTGAGTGAGTGAGTGAGTGAGTGAGTGAGTGAGTGAGTGAGTGAGTGAGTGAGTGAGTGAGTGAGTGAGTGAGTGTGCGCGCGCGCCTGTATGTCAGCGTGGACATTATAACTCAAAAATCAAAAGTCGGTTAAAAACTAAATTTGTATTTATGTTTAATGTTTTTCAAGGATGCGACACGAAGATTCTGAAGAAAATTCCTCCACCCTAAACTACCCTTTACATGGAATATTTGTCGAAAATTTTGATTAAAATGCAATATGTTTTGAGATATTTTGATGACTGGCTGTAGCCTATGTAGTCCTCTGGATGACTTTTGAATAACTCGTAAACAGTAAGAGATACAGAATCTTACTGTACAAAAAAAATGTAGATCTCGCTAAAATACAGTTTATGTCCAAATAAATTTTTTTGTAGAATCACCATTTCGGAGATATTCCTTGTCTAAGTTTTGGAGAACTTACACTTGTCAAATTTAACATCGCTATTCATGTTTATATGTTAAGCGTGCAACGAGAACGGAATATTAACGCTTTAAAGGTTTTGACATCGCTTTAAAATGACAATTATTGAAAAACTCAAACCAATAACGAATATCTCGGAAATGGCTGAGGCCACAAAAAATCTTATCTGAGTCATGTTTTAAAACATTGTAGTTATATAGTGTTTGTCTAACTCTTATTATATACCATTACGCAAAATTATTCAAAATTCCTTCCGAATGAGGACTGACAGGCTATTGTGCGAAAGGAGGATATATACATTTTGTTTTAAAACTAGGCATCTTAAGCAAACCATATTTTAATCAAAAGCATTTGTCAATTTTGAGAAAATAAAAGTTTTCCGTATAAATAGAAGTTTGAGGCTGGTAGGGGCTTGAAAATCTTTGGTATTTATCCGAGATTTAGTTCCCAAGTTATACTGCTCTCTCACTCACTCTCTCTCTCTCTCTCTCTCTCTCTCACACACACACACACACACACACACACACACACACACACACACCACAGGCATGTTCCTAAAATACTCTATTTTTATTCAGGGAGCCATAAAATGTATATTTCAAGTATTTCCAGTGAAATCTTTATACAAAATTCTTGGGTGAAGTGCAATACTTCCCTCTCTACGTACGCGATAGAAAGCAAAAATATAATGGCAATGTCTAAATTGGATATAAAATATGTTTAAGGGGTCAGTATGCATTCTAGATAGAAAAGGAGACCTACCTATCTATATGCCACATCCAAAGTTCTTATCAGAATATCTTCTACATAAAAGAAACCATGCGTATGTTTTCCTCAAAGCACCTACATTGCACTTCGGTTCCTCCAGGTTGCCCAGAAAGCACAGTCACAACCACAGAACAATTATACTCTACATTAAATTCAAGTCGAATAAACAAACGCAATCGTAGGCGAGAATTACATTTTTAAAACAATGTTAGCCTCATTCGTAATACTCCAGCGCACTTTCATCAGTAAGTTAGTGGATTTTTATCAAACCTAAAGCTGACGATAAATTTGAACTTCAATTGAAAGGTAAATAAAGTGATCAGGAACATTCAGCAACAAGCTCCAGTGGCCCAGCTTTTGCAAGAAAACAACATCCACAATGCGAATAAAATTACACTGGTATTTTTCTTCCTTCCTTTCTTTTTTTCTGAACATATTGGCGCCTGATAAAGGAAAGTTCCTGACAATATCAGCCCTGTTTCCAAAAAGGAAATGAATGGTGGGAAAATTATCAACTTAAAGCAGGGCGCCATATATGTAGGTCACGCACAACAGCCTTGAAGTTACGGCCACTCGACAAGCTGACCTATCTAACAAAAAACGAACAAAAACACTCAGATGATAAGAGATTCAGAAACTACCATCTAACATAAGTTTAGTGATTAAGCTAATAACTACAACGATTAATTAGACCCGCCACATTCTTCTCGAATCCAGTTTTACAAACTTAGTTTATGACGAAGACAATGTGCGTATCACACACCATGTTCAGCCAAAAGGAAAGTATTAAAATGATGTGGCATATGAAATATTTGAGAATCATTAACGCAAAATGTGCTGATGTGCGTAACAACTTCATTTTGCCACTGTTTAGTGGTGGAATATTATATGTAAGGACGTTTAAAGCCTTTCGCAATGGATTTACGAATTGAAGGAGGGAACTATTCCAGATTATTACAAGAATACCATAAGACACACATTTCATTTATGAATTAGTGCAAAAGAAACATTAATCTAGTAGAAAGTTCAATTTCTATAGTTAACTTTAAAAGGAGAATCCTGTACTACTTTGCCTCATAAGGTTAAACACAGTTATACTACGCTATCCTCAGCGATAGGTGGACACAAAAAATGATGCCGAAATAGCCTACATCAATTTTGCTTTTCCGGATAATAGCGCTGTTTTCCTACCATTGATATGAAGTGAGTAGCTGACATACAAACAAGCAGAGGAGTTTACTTTATGAGCTGAGTTTTACTGTCATTTATTGTTCGCTATGCAGAAAAAAACAAAGGAGTGTTGACAGCAAAGAACCAGACTGCCTGTCGCTAAGATCAGCGTGGCATTGCTATGTATCCTGAAGGTCATGCCAAACGGGACTATATAAGGATTATTCTTTTTTAAACTCAACCTGCCATTTAGCACGACCGAAATTCATAATTCTTCAATACTTCTGATTGAGTATCTTTCTCAAGAAGTAGACGAGGCTTTATTCTCCTTAAAGGTATATTTAGATGTTAGGATATGGAATCGTTGACTTTGTGTAATAAACGGTGGCAATACGAATATTAATGAGCGCCCAAGGTAAGTTTTACTTAGGCCTTACCCGGCTTCACTTGAACCCGAGAAAAGATTTACCACTCCGCAGTTTCGTCAAAATATTTTGAATACTTCCTACGTCAACCACTTAATTCTACTATTCGGTATATGTATTTTAATGCACTTCTTATATTACACACTTTTCAACTGTAAACCGTGCAACTTTTTCATGTTCAGCAAACCCTAATTTTGCTAGTACATAAAATTTAGAATGAACAAAATGATGGTCAGCATGTAGGTATGTTTAAAAAGACGATATGATAAGATTATGGAAGCAAATAACAACGGGAGGAATTAACTTAGGAAATGTAATAATAAAAACATTAGCTTTCGCAAATGAACAGATTTTAATAGCAAAAACAGAAGACGAACTGCAAAGGACGCTATATAAATTAAACAAAATATCAAAACAATATAATGCGGAAATATCATCTGAAAAATAAAAAACGATAGCTTTCAAGGGTTCTCATCCAGTTCCGTCAAAGATAATATTAAGAAACAAACCAATAGAACAAGTGAAAACATTTAAATTTCTAGGCTGCGAAATATAATATACAATGAAAAGAGATATAAATAATAAACTAAATAGGTACTTTTAGTTATAACAGGAAAACTATATAGAACTTTGAAAAATAAAGCCAGAAAAGACTCCATAATGAAATTATAGAAGACGATGACAGTTCCTACAATGAGATTCCTCAGATCAATAACAGGATATCAAAGAACAGACAAAAAAACAATATATAAACGAGACAATAATTAAACGTAGAGGAACTAAATACAACAATTGCGAAATACAGAACAAACTGGAAAAACACTTAATAAGGATGACTGAAAACAGAGTACCAAAAGCAGCATACACTATTCACCACCAGGAAGAAGAAACTTGGGAAGATCCAGGAAAAGATGGAAGCAGCAGCAATTTGGAGCCGGAACAGAGCTATGGAAAGTCTAAACCGTGAAGTAGATGAAGTAGCATAAAATAATACTGCAGCACAAAAACTAGTGCAGTACTAAAAATAAATGGATACTCCATTTCATAACAATCCTTGACGGCTTGATACTTTGTCACGTATGCTGAAATTCTTCCTGGCAAGAAACATATGGATGCATTAAACGGTGGATACATCATCACTTCCTACGCTATGCACGTATTTCCAGCCCATATTTTACGCTTCCTACGGTGAAATATAATCAAAATCTAACACAAAATAGGTTAAACATATTACGCAGCTATAGAATGCGAAAATGACAAATAATGTAACAATCCCCAGGCCGTCTCCTCTAGGCAGAGGTTACCCTCATCGCCCGGCCGCTGTGTCCTCCAGCCGCAGCCAAGGTCACGGGGGAATGCAGGTTGGGAGTGACGGGGGTCAGGACGCCGACTCCCCCTACCGTAAGGCGATTACTTGACCTTGTAGGGACGTTGCCTTTCTATCAGGATAGCTACTCAATTGGAATCACGAGGCTGAGTGCACTCCGTACCAGACCTCAGAGGGGAAAAATCTCATCCCGGCAGCGGGGATCAAACCCGGGTTCTCCGCACCAGAGGCAGGCGCGCTATCACTGCGCTACGGAGGCGGTGAAAATTATAACTAATTTTCGAAAGAGCGAGTTGACTTTACAATTCCATGCCATCCATTCCTAAAATGTACGTGCCCCTTCATTGCCCATTGGTTTCTGTTGATTATGAGTGTTACCAGTATGCAGTTTGTTCACATCAATAGATAATTCTAGGTACATAGCGATATCTGAAGCTGTACTCGTGCTTCTGATTGGTCTTACGTTACATGCAATCACAAGCACAAGTTTGGCTTCAGTTATCAAATCATTGTGTAGGTACCTATAGAATTATTTGCTCATGTACTGACTCGTTTCATTCCTGCCAGGGACCATGATCTGGTGAACAAACTGCAGTTCACTGGTGGCCATTCAAATATTAAATCTCACATAACAAAATACGTACTCGTTGCATTTTGTTGAGCCCAGTGGAGGGGGAGCATTACAAAGAATAGGGCACACCTGAACGACTCGGCGGATACCTTGAGCGACCTTCATTTTCTTCTGCCTTCTCTGACCTGTAGCACTGCATATTATTTATTGGCACAGTACATTCAGGCTGCAACTAATCTTACATTAACGAGAAGTCTTAGATTACTGGCATAAAGATCTCTCGTGTGCACTCACAAGACTTTCTCAAAAAGTTGTGCAGACCATTCTTACAAACGCTTATTATCCAGATAAGTATTTGCAGAAATTATCTTATTGCTAATTTTCTTATAGGTTCAAGTGAAATATGGGGAAAACAGCACACTTTAAGCTGGCCGTTGTGTTATGCCTCTGAACTTCCATTCTCTTTGCATCTACGGGACAAAAAAAAGGAATGACTTTCTATTTGAGAAACGAATAATTATTAGAAAATTCAAACATATAACAAGGAATGTTTCGGAAATGGCTCAAACCACACACACACACACACAAAAAAAAAAAAAAAGGAACTATTCGACATAAATGTTGTGTTTTAATGAGATTTGCATTTATGTGTATTTACGCGGGGATTACCCGCTCCTCAATTCCGCTATCCTACGCGGAATGCTGCTCTCAGTTGATTTCTGCTCCGGCTTGCTCGACATGGATCTTAACCTCAAGGTATGCGTGAGTATTTGCAATAAAAGCCGGTAATCTCCTTAAACACTTATTTGCTACCAAGTAACGTTTTAGATTTGCCGATCGCTATTAGAATTTTGTTACGTGTTTACTGTGTCTTGACTAAGACCGAAGATTGTTACTCGAAACTGTCGTATGTCCTCACACTCGAGGTCCGGGTGGTAAGTCCAACTGACTTGCTCGCGATCTGGAAGGCCAGTGTCTTACCGACCCTTTCTTTCCGGGTTCTGGAAGGCAAGTGTCTGTGCATCATCTACGCCTTTCACCCCTTAATTACAGCAGCGGATTTCGAAGAAGTCTCCGCAACCATCCCTGGTTTTCCTCTCCAACACCTGCACTAAGCGAATTCCAGGAAAAACTGGTCTTACCAGGGATTTCAGGCTGTCTACCTGACGCTTGCCCCTAATGACTTGTCTGTAACATTTCGTGCCTTTTGACAATTTTAACCGTAACTAATCCTCCCAGATCTTGTACCTTAATACACGCAACGATTTTTACCATTTCTTGATTATTTAATTCTGCCATGTGACGCAGTATTATATCCATAATTATGGCGTTCACAATTTCGGCTTCAGTATTAAGATTTTGTCTATCTCTCACGGTTTAACAGTTATGCTCAAGTCATCCTCAATAATGGCGACTTCTGAGGACATATTCAGAAAATTCAAGGTATGTTTCATTTGTCATTTAAATATCTTAAACTTATGGTACTTGAATCAAAATTGTACGAGCCATCTTTTGAGAAAACAACACTTTTCAAACTCCAAGTAAAGGATAGTCTGGGGTGGAGAGACTTTTTGAAAATCTTGGCATCGCATCCTAGGAGGGCGGAGAACTTATACATATGTCGTATGGTATTTAACCGACTTTTCTTTTTTGAGTTATGATATCCACACACATACGCGCGCGAACTTTTTTCTAAAGAATACACTTTTTTCTTGGATTCATGGGACTTTAAAACGGTTTTCAGTGAAATTTAGGTATAAAATTTATGTGTGGGATGCAATACTTTTTCTGCCTACTGTGCACGTGGTAAAGAAAGTAAAAATTACAATATAAAGCAAGAGAGATTAACGTTTTGTCATGTTCGTGATGAAAATCCACCACAATTAGAATCAGCCAAAGAAAAACATTTAAAAAAGTATTCACTGCCGTAGAACCATAAAAAGCTTCCATTCCCTAAATTTTATGGGCAAACCGTAAAAAAGGCTGCAAATATGTAATTATGATGAATAGTACGAAATAATGGCAGCCATTAACGGTGTTACTCTTATACCAAACCCGAATCTGATACGCTCTTCTCAATTCCTGAACTATCCGGGCATTGGTGGCCCGAGGTATAACGGTTTGGACCCCAGCACCTGGTGACGACTCATTTTCAGAGTAGTGATGTGTTATTTTATTGTTCAAGTGAAGCGGCATGTGTTTCAAACTCGTACTGAAATGTTAATTCATCTATATACTGAGTTACAATATTTACACGTATTTCTGTGGCTAAAGACTCTTCTTTCTCCACTCATCCCTATCCATCCATTCCATTTCTCCAGTCCTCTTGCTCTCGTTCCAGTTATTTCCCGCATCCATGGGTTTCGAGGTCTTCCTTCTCGTCTTCTTCCTGGTGGACTCCATTCCAAAATCCTTCTCGGTGATCTATCTTCATTCATTCTTCTAATATGTCCATACCAACTCAGTTGTTTATATCTTACATAGTCTAATGTTTAGTTCTTATTATTCATTTTTTCTCTTATAACATTCTTATTTTTTCCAATCTTGAACATCTCGCTGACCTTCTTAGAAAACCCATTTCCATTGACATAAGATCTGATTCTAGATTTTTGTTAGATTTCCATGTTTCAGCTCCACGTGTGACAGTAGTTTTTACTGTTGTAAAAATTGTACTATTTTACTATTTGCAATTTATTTATTCCTCCTCCGTATATGTCTGTTCCATAGGAAACCATTCAACACTGATGTAAGTTTACCTTTAGTGATTCTGTTCTTAATATAATTTTCCTATTTATCTTCTTTATCTATTTTTAGCCCCAAATGCTCAAATTCTTCACATTCTCTAATACAACCTTTCTATTCTTCCAAAATTAAATTTTTGGTCCCTGTTCCACATCCCATATAAAAGTTTTTTTCTTCTTCTAAGTTTATTTTCAGCCTCCATTTATATTTTTCTTGTAACTTTCTAAGCATAAATTCCATATCCTCATACTATTGTGCATTTACTACCTGGTCGTCCGCAAATAGCAGAATATATATATATATATATATATATATATATATATATATATATATATATATATATATATATAGTGCCTACTCATCCATCTCCAATTGGTACTCCCATTCCTGAACATTTTTGTTCCAATTTAAAAATGCTTTATGTTTAAGTACCTTAAATAATGTGGACGATATGCTACAACCCTGATGGAGGCCTTTTGTTACTTAAATTTCTTCTGATGCAACTTTTCCAATTTTGATTTTAGATACAGCATTTTTGTACAAAATTTTTATTGTATTAATTACTAACTTGTTAAACTTCATAACCTATAATACTTCCCACAACTTACATAAAGATACATTTATATGCTTTTTCTAAATCTGCGAAAGTGAAATGAATTTGTTGTCCAATGTTGGTAGTCTTCTCAATCAATTGTTTATTTACACATATGTGATTTATCGTAGACCTTCCAGAGCTAAAGCCTGCACGTATTTCATTCTCTTTATCTTTGTGATTATCTTCTACATAATACTTAATGAATTTTCCATATAACCGACTAAATATATTCATTACTCTGATTCCCCTATAATTCTTGCTATCATTGTTTTATTAAATTATTTATTTCCCTTACCCCCGTGTTAGTGACGAGTGTGTGAACATGTCCATCGAAGTTGGAGCAAGTGCTTTTGTAATAACAACGTGAAGTGATTCATTCACAGGGCAGAAGAATTGTATTTAGTGTACGAAACGTTTTAAAAAAAGCTCCAATTCAGAATATAGGGCAACTGTAGATTTTACAAAAACCCAGCAATTGACTGTAGGTAGCATGTATCATGTCACGTATTTGTAGTGAAACAGCTCAATAACCAATTAATTTGAGAATCTTATAACATAACATATTAGGTATTTTACGTTGTGTTTTGTCGCAGGTTGCGTCCGCTCGACGCTGGTTTCAAACATCACGTAATGGGCAATTTGCACTGCTTACATTTTTGTCTCTTGGCAAACATGGTTCAGGTTATTCCTCTCCCTGAGCACTGTCAGGGTTAACGTTTTTCATGAAATCAGTACGTGAATTATACGCGTTTCGTAGAGGATTCCATTGAGATTTGCTTTCGTTTTAACAGCACATCCAGTTTCAGCGACAGTGAATTGCTCCCTCAAGTTAACAATGTCCCAGGGGAACTTGAGGAACATAGCGAATTCATTTCATCTCGCACACTAGGAATAAGAAATATCTCAGGTGATGTTGAATATATATTTATAGATACTCTTGATTTAACACATGACAATTTATCGTTACAAGCTTAAAGATGACATTGCAAATGCCTGTTTATGGACCCTCCTCAAATGTGATGACCTAGATTGTTTTTTGCGTACTACGCAGCAGCACGAGTGAAACTAATGTAGATTCAACATGCCATGTACGTATGGCTACTTCCTTTTCTGCGAAGTGCCAATCGAACTTTCGTAGAATTGCCATCCATGGTTAAAACAGACTAGTAATAACGGAGTGAAGTGAGTTACATTAACATAATAATAAACATAACAATAATAATAATAATAATAATAATAATAATAATAATAATAATAATAATAATAATAATAATAATAATAATATAAAAATAATAAAATAATAGCGATTTGGAAGTGACACAATTTGTTCTTCACCTTTTGCTCATTAAGATATCCTGAAATTACTGAATTTTACTAGTTTCTGTAGTTGTTTAGTTTAATATTTGTACACGTGTTTTAATGAAGGCGATACGAGTAATTTATGTGAATAATTTGAACTTAATATGGTACTTACATCTCCAAAGATGTTTAATATGTTGAGTTATAACGTGAAAAAGTGAACCTGCCAATCATTTGCACACATTTTAAGTCCAAAGCTGTAGCATCTGGTTACAAGCGATGTTATAGACGAGTAATGATCCTTACTTTAGTAATACCACAGCAAATCATAAAATGAAACATAATTGGAAAATCAAAACAGCAAGAGCTTTCGAGAATGTGCCCAAAAATGTTCTTCCAGGCAAATATTTTAAACAGAAAGCCCTTGGATGTGTTCCGACATCTGTAAACAACGTTTTAATTTCCCTACCACGTATAGTAAGTAGAGGAAGTATTGTATTCCACCCAAATATTTGGTGTCGAGATTTCACCGGAAATATATATTTTGAGGTCCCCCCGAAAAAAAAAAAAAAAGGCACTTTAGAAAAATGTGTGTGTGCGCGCGCGCATGTGTGTGTCAGTCTGTGGGCCGCATAACTCAAAAGCGAAAAGTCGGTTAAAAACCAAGTTGGTATTTAAGTTTAACATCTTTTAAGGATGTGACACGAAGATTTTGAAGAAAATTCTTCCACCCTGAACTACCCTTTACACGGAAAATTTTTCGAAAATTTTTATTTTCTTGAAAATGGCTCTAATAATTTTGATTAAAACGCCATATTTTAAGATATTTTTATGACAAATGAAATGTACATTTTGAATTTTCTGGGTATAGCGCACGTAGTCCTGTTTACTCTGGATAACTTTTATATAACCGGCAAACCGTAGCAGATTGACCAAATCTTACTATACAAAAAAAGTAGATCTTGCAGTCAATTTATGTCTATATAATGTTTTGTACAGTGAACCATTTCGGATATATTCCTTGTTATTTGTGTGAGCTTTGGAAAACTTAAACGTTAGCGAAACGGAGCACCGTTATTCATTTTTTATATGTTAGCCGTGCGGAATTTAAAAGCTTTAAAGGATTTGACTATGATATGTATTATATGGGAATATGTATTCCCATATTCCTCTTGCACCTATAAGAAAATAAACAATAAGATAATTTTTGCAAACGTTTATCCCAACAAATACGAAGATATAGGAATAAGAGTTTGTAAGAATGGTTAGTGCAAGAGTAGAGTCATGTAAAGTGCAACACATCAGATTTTTAAGGAGTTGTATCATAGACTGACATTTTGAACTATTTGCCAACAAAACCACTATTGTTTCGATAAACCTTCTCACACAATGAACAACTTTAGGACGGAGAAATAAAGATGTTTTTACCTCCAAATGTCACGGCAGTCTGTCAGCCCATGCAACAAGACGTTTAGAAGACTTCAAAAAAGTATTCACAAGAATATTTCGTGAACTTTAATTGGATCTATTGATCGAGAAGATAAGATAGAAAGTTGGAGAAGTTTGAACTTTAGCTCAATAGTGGGAAAGAATCAGCACAATTGTTTTGTTAAATAAAGGTGGACAGAAATAAGAACCTCCAGAAAGTGTTGGAGCTTGGGTAAGCCAATCAAAATTTAAAAGAAAAATGTTTTATTGTTTAACGACGCTGTCAATTGCCAGGATCACATCGTGTCGCTAGTGTACTGGAATTTCGTCCCGCAGGAATTCTTTCACATGTACACTTAAAAACCATCGATCTGGGCAATGTTTGAACTCGCGACCTTGGGATCAGTAGGCCAGACTAAGCCACCCAGACCGACAGGTAGGCTAATTAGCAAAATGTTGTATCTATATTAAAAATTTTGTAAATATATATTTGTAAAATGGCTCATATCTCAACACGTATGTTTCCGGAACGTTTATTCTAGTTTTCTGCAATCCCAACTCCGGCTGCAACATTAGACACTTTTTAAACATCTTGTATGTAATTTTTGAAATAATAGATGTATTGACGAGTCTTAAATGTATTTTCCGCGTTATCCGACTTTCCCAATCATCCGACCAGGCCTAGGCCCGTTTAAGCCGCATAATTGAGATTCTGCTGTATTTGAGTTTCCCTTGAACATCCACCAGATTACTAGAAGGTTTAGCAGGCGTACTAGCGTCTCGCTACTGTAGCTCAAGCGTTAAAGGCATCGACATGGACAGCTGAACATTAGTGATTCGATTCCCGGGCATGGCATTGAATTTTTCCCATAAGAGAAACTGTATTTTTAGTGCTACCGATGCCAGGTTGTACAAGACGTTTATTAAAGTATACGATTATATCAATAAATCACAACATTAAAATGATATTTTTTATAATTATCAACGCTATATTGTGTTGCGCTTGTTTTTCAGCTCTTCTCAAGTTTCTGAAAAATAAATGTTAATTTAATGACTTAAATATCTCACAAAATACAATACTCAAAATTGGAGTTGCTTCTTTTTTTTTTTTTTTTTTTTTTTTTTTTTTTTTTTTTTTTTTTGGAAAGTCTTTCAAACGGAAAATGTATAACATTTGTCAATAACAGGAAACCTATCCAGGACCAAGCATTCTTCACACCGCTTCCTTAGCAATTCTTTCCTGCGTTTAACAGGTAATGCAATTATGAATTGATCTGTGGGTAGACAAAATTGACCTAACACCCTAACATAATATGACAGAACTAAATGGCCAGACGTGTGCAGTTTTGGTAAAAAATCTCAATTTGACCTTAAGTTGCTGAGGTTCTTTCCTTTATGAATACATCACGAATAAAACACTATGTATAAGGGTAAGCACGGAGTTATATCTCAGAGTAACATCCGGTTTAGTTAATTTTTCCCCCAATAGGGCACTAACTGTCTAAAAAGAAACGGTTCACCGCACACGGAGTTTTCCCCACAGAATGAAGGAATAATTGAAGAGTCGCTTTTCCTTGAAACTGCAAGGGAGCAACTGTTTCACACATACTCTGAAACAAGCTTAAAATTCAATTTTACTGCAATTCAATATGGTGTAATACAAGATTGAATCCAGTCAACAGTAAGCAAGTACATTTAAGTAGCAAAAGACATTAATACCAAATAATAATAAAGAAGCTAATCTACAATTTTATGTTCATTAACTTTATCATAACAGATTACCACAACTCCAGAGTAGGCCAAGCTATTGTACGTCTGTCTTTCCAAGTTTAAGTTAATGGGCAATTTCAAATTCTACAGTTAAAGACAAATAAGCTAAAGTTCCAAGAAAATTAAAGGTATATTGAAAAATAATGCCTTAATTACTTCTTTTTTTACTCAAATAATTGAATTTGATTTGACTGCAGGGAATGTGCTCCATTTGGGATTAACCAACAAAGTCTCGTTACCATTTCGAAAATATTAACTTTTATTTTTTTCTCCATCGCAATTAGGAACTAGGCACCCTTGATAGTTTTTATTTGGCTAGTAGCAGCCGTCCGGACTTGTGTCATAAAACCCTTTCAGAGATATGCCTTGCCATTTGTCAATATTCTGCACCATTATAGAGATATTCCTTATTTGTCAACATTTTGCAATACTTATAGACGTTCTCAAATGGTAGGTCGTTATTCATTACTTGTCTCTTTGTACGATTCATCATATAGCGAACACTCTTAAAACCTTCAAAAATCGCTTAAAGCCTATTGTATTCCTCTACAAGAAAATTAGCAATAAGATAATTTATACGAATATTTATCTCGATTAACATCAAGTAGATAATGAAATACGTGTTTGTAAAAATAGTTTGTGCAAGAGTAGAGAAAGTCATGGGAGTGCAATGCATTTAATTTTCTGGAAGTGTACTTTGGCTTCTGTTGACGATAAACAAAGACAAGTAACAAAAGTACATATTGAAAAGCATATGAAAATATTAATTGGAGCACATCCTTTTGGACGCACGTATGCTGACGAATTATTTCTTTTGGTAGTAAAGGTATACGAAATCAATAGCAGGATTCTTTACAGTGCACAGGAAAGCCATCTCCAGTGAGATAAGGCAGAATTCGTGCGGCTCCATCGACGTGCTTGTCAACCAGCCGCCGACTGTTCCAGAACTCTTCTAACCTACTCATTAGATAATCCGGGCCTGAATTTGAAGGGAAAAACTGATAAACATGTAAAAATAGGGAAACAACAACAATCGCTTAATTGCGTGGCCGGGCGTATGAAAACACGGTTAATGACTCTCCAAATCGCTTTCATGCTCTCAGTTAAATGGAAGAGTTTGACATATTTCAGAGGATTAGGTCGATTAGGTCAAGAGGTCCAACTGACATAATCGATTTTCTTTAGCAAATGGTAGGCTTAGCGCTTCTGAAACTCCAAGCCCTTTTGATGTCTACAAACTGGCTTAGTAGACGAACTTTATTTCATTTATTTCTACGTTCTTGGTGACAGCTGTACAATGATCTATTTTATGGTTATTCTCCCTTTATAATTGCAATCAAGTACAGCATCGGTCTTCCTACCAACGTATAAAAATTCCCTGATACTCAGACAAAATGAAGTTCTGGAAATGCTGGATAGCGCATATCCTATAATTAAGCTTTGGGGGTGAGACAATCATCGGTCGCAAGGTCGAGCATCTTTGTATATAATTACAGCAGGTGACGTTTTAAACCTTTGTAATTTCCCTTTGATCCTGTGGTTATTCAATATCATAAAACCTACACATTTTTCACATAATTCAGACACCTTAACATATACAACGAAATAGAGGTGAAGCTGGTGAGTATGAAATAATTCACTTTAGAAAAGATACCTCGTTTGCGACCATCGAGAAAAATAATCTGCTCATTTGTTCATTACAAAATAATAGTTCACTGATTTCTAACTTCAGACATTTTCTCTCTTTATGTAATTATTTAGGATGCTTGCTAACGATCTTGATTACATTAATACAAAGGAAATCAGCAAAATGTCGTACAAGAGGCAGGTGTTGCGTGCATATAGTAGCGTTATAACTGTTATAAGCGTTTGTTTTGATGCGTATTGTTTTCCTAGTCTATAAACGTCTATTAGATTTTTCCGTTAAATACCTAGATATCGATATTTAATTCCAATATAACTGTGTTCTTTAATAAAGTTTTAAACAAAATACTTGGTCAAAAAATATAAATCGTACTTTCATCATACTTTTACAGAACTCGTCATTTAAAACAAGTATAGTTAACATATTTGCTACCGCTGTTTATCAAAAATCCTTCACAAGAATAAAAAATTCACATGGAATCACATGGAAGTGAACATGACAGCAGCAATATTTTCAATCACAAGGTGGCTGTTTAGAAACGAGTGCTCAGAATAAGCACAGCCATCTACTAGGCGACAAAGCCATGAGGCGTATCGGAAAGAATTTGAAATTGCCAAGTTGTTTACGCGAGCTTATCGCATAGTATACACGGCGAGACAGTGCATGTGCTACCTGGCAAAGCGATTAGGCGCATTGACCTTGGTTGTCGAGCGCTACGATCGCTTGTTATCTTGTTTACTAGCACTTCTTTTTCTGGTAACTTCTTTACTAGTAATTTGGCGTACAGTCAGTACTGCAACATGAATGATCTCTCGCGCCTGCCGACATATGAGAGTTGTTCTGAAGACAGCATTGCATCTAAAAAGAGTGTACCTACATACTAAGTGACAAACCCAGGAGGCGTATCGGAAAGATTGTGAAACAGCTGAGTTGTTTACACGAGCTTATCGTACATGCAGCTCGAGACAGTCGACAACCGAGGTCAATGGTCGCTTTGCCAGGTAGTACAACCATATCTGCATTGTTATGGTTAGCGCTTCCTAGTACGGTTCATACCGTAGGATTCAGGCGGCTTTGAGAACATAACAAACGACTGACTATGCATTTTACACACGGTACAGGACCTGCCTGCCGTGCTAGTGGTCCAGGGTTCGATTCCCAGCTAGGGTGGCCATTCTCTATCCTCTCCAGGGTCTGGAAGTACAAATAAGACTAAATATGTGTGTGAGAGAGATCTAATGTATAAAATCCCAAAACGGAAAACAAAGCAACTATAAGAGTTAACACAATTGCCGATAGGCAATAATTTCAAAGCTAAAAGGACGCTGACATGACCATTGTAGTTAAAGACGGGATATAAATGGAACAATAAAAAGTACTTACATTTATTTTAATATAATTAAGGGACCTTATACTGAAACCGAGTGAATGCTTGTCACAAAACTTTAGCGGACTCGTCGCTGATTCACTCACTAAAGCCTTAGTTTGCGTACCTGATACATACATAGCTATTTCCACAAAGCAGTAACTAATGTACTATTCATATTTTGCTATTCCACTAATATTGCTGCAAAGGTACACATAAATTAAAGGAACACAATATGTTCAACATTTTTTAATACAACCATTAATCATACACTGCTTTGAACACTTAGAACATGTCAAAATTACCTACAGTATCTGTTTTACGACGTTCAAGTAATTCTAATTCTTCGTTTTAATTAATCAAATCTATTTACAATCCGCGAATAACAACAGCGTGACGCTCGCGAACATTGAACATGATTATCAAAACTAGAAATACAAAAATCTTATCTTGATCAAGGCTGCTCTCCAGTGCTTCAGTTGTACATCTGATGCAGCCATTTCTGTCTTCCATATACATTCATTAACTACAAAGCTAACCGACATTTACTATATGAATTAAATCTCTCTCATCCGAAGGCTTAATTTCGACCCCTCCACCAAGAGGTCTGGAGTTTTGTTATACGCGATAAATCAGTAGGTATTCATTTAATTTTGACACCACCACGTTATGCATTCTGTTCACCGATTCTAGAAGTCCTGACAGCTGACGAAACAAATCATTGTTATGTGGTTTTAAATGTTTCAGTGCTTTCTACCACCCCTTTCTATTTTAGTGAGATTAAAGGTAGTCGTTCAACGATCTCAAGTGAAGAAAAGAAAAACGAAGAAATGCAAATTCAAACATGTCCTGTCAGACATGTGCTTACATATGGAAGACGTAATAACCAGCCTGGAATATTTAAAAACGGCTAGCACAGTGAATAAATAAATTACATAAATTGTGTACTTTACTCAAAATTATTCAACTTTCAATCAAAATAATCAGGACTTCACGGGCTATTTGCAAGCAATTCAAGATTACATTTTTTTCTCCGCATTACTATCTCAAACATATGGTTTTAAAACTTCCTCAAAGGCTTTTTTCAGAAAATAAAATAGACGAAACATGTATATATGCGTTGTTTGGTTGCATGCCTGAAATGTATCGCACTTAAATATACATTCTGGTATTCGACAACTAATTTCTAAGTTAAGCCTCCCCCCCCCCCTCTCTCGCTCTCTAGTTATTCTTATTTACAAAAGCTTAATTTTCTGTTTTATACAATTATTATTATTATTAGCATTATTGTTTTTATTGAGAAAAACGCACAAATTATTGCATAGTACAGTTCCGAAGATGGCAGAAGCAAAAAAAAAAAAAAAAAAAAAAAAAAAAAAAAAAAAAAAAAAAAAAAACGTTGCGTTATTCACAGGGAAATGGTGTATAATGTATACAAATACTTCCTAAGAAAGATGGGAAACAGTTGCAACGCGGCATTTCGCCTCTTTCCCCTACATTGGCGTTATCTGTCACCGGTAATCAATCAAGACGCTGCACCGTGTAGGACACATGAATTTGACTTTCCAGGCATTTTTTTTTCACAGGTGTTCATTTAAATATACTGTATATAAATATATATTTATATATAAAATTATACATTTACAGATTGACTTTTAAGTAATTATTTCAGCAGGAGCACTACAACGTCCACTTCAATCAAACGAATACACATTTGCAGGGAGCATTTTATGTATCAAGAAAATGCTGAAAATAATGAAGTGGAGATGACGTCTTAAACTTTGCTAAATATTACACAGGAAAAGTACAGCCTACAAGTGGCCAATAATTAAATGAAGAAATATAAACAATATACAGGAAACAAGAGCTTTCACGCGCTTTGCCTTCTTACGATTTCGTTATCTGTTAGAAGTATATGCTCAAGTGTCCCAAAGTTTCAGAACCAGTGATTTGTTCAAGTTGCATTTTCAGCGACTTGCAGTCCATTTGTCAATTTATCACTGCGCACTAAGGACGTGAATGTATATCAAAAGCAGCTGATTAGTGTAGTCACGCCACAAATGTTTCTTTTCTTGTTTTCCTCTAAAACGAATTAAGAGTGTGTAGCTTCTAAATAAATGTAGGTACTGTTCTGCAACTTTTCAAACTTAACAAAAACCGCTAAGATTAGCAATCAAACAAAAGTAGTTCACAAGATGCGATGGAATTATTTTCGTAACAATGGCAGTATGCTGAACAGGTCTTCATTCGTGTATTTTACTGCATCACACTAAATTACCTACTAGCAGCAAGCACAAACCAAGGCCATCCACTACATTTCTGGGTGGAATGCGAAACAAGAACTGGTCATGAAAGTTAAATGTGTGAAACAACATGATTATTTACTAGATGATGAAGCAAAAGCACTACTTCGTGTTCTTTTCAGAAACAACACTCTGGTCCAGTTAGGTTTTCCAATCTTATTTTTACTTCTGGAGAATATGTAATGCTGCGCTTCCCTAACAAGGTAAACAAGTTTTCGTTGATTTTATAATTATTGTGGCCCATGCTCAGTTGCCTTGGTCGCCTCCAAATTACTAGTCATGGAAACTTAATTTGTTTTCTTTGGGAGTGTTATTAAGATGTTACAAAAGGAGGGCTGCAATAAGGAGTTTTGGGATGGCCCCGTAGCTCATTCGGTAGAGCATCTGCCTCCTGTGCGAGGGGTCCCGGATTCGACTCTCGGCTGAGAGGGTTTCTCTAGCTAGGATTATTCCCCATACTCCCCTGAGTCTGGAAGTATAGGAAAACAGCTTATCGGCAGTTCCCAAGAATTCAATATTGCCGACATTACACTAACATTGTATATAGCTTTAACAAAACATAAAATAGACGAAATCGGTGCCACTTTAAAGTGATCTCGAAAATCATGAACACAGAAAATTTGGGCTTTAAACAGCCTGGGTTACTGAGAGGAATTTTACATAAATTTTTAGGCAAGTACTATATACATTTGTGTTTTTAGCGATATCTATTTACCTTTTATGCAGTGAGTTTTGGTACATCTGTTCAAAATTACACAAAATTAATTCATAACGAAGAGGACTTTATAGGCCACTCCAGAAAATTCAAGATTTACATTTTATTGTTCATGCAAGTGACTTACATATTTGGCATCTTAATTAAAATCGTTTGAACCATTTTTTGAGAATATAACGTAACTTTTTTTCCAATTGGAGGAGTGGGATTTTCTTGAGAATCTTCGTGACGCATTCTTAGATCCAGAACTAAGGCTATGTCTGGTATTTATCCGACTCTTCATTTTTGATTTGTGCTGTTCTTATATACAAATACAAGCCTTTTTCTAAAAACAGGCCCCAGGGACCTCAGAACACAAACGCATCGCTGATGAAATATCAATGTCGAGTTATTGGGTGGAATCCAATACTTCTATACTTACAATAGGAAGGTGCTAGAAAAAGTAAAGATGCTAAATGATAAAGACATTACTAACAAGTCGTTAGCAAAAATGAAGGAAAATGGACATAACCTGAAGAACCGGCGCTTGAGTATATAATTACAATCTATTCCCCTCTTCTTAGGGTTGGTTACGTCAACCAAGTTAAGCATATTTAAACGTCTTATTTTCTAACATAATGTTAAATTCAATCTTTAAGAGCAAATTGTTAGCTAATATGTTATTAACGTCAAACACAACCGTTAACAAAGCTTTTGAGAAGGCGGTGATCGAACTAGTCGGCTTCTCTATGCGCTGCGATGCACTTTTGTCCTAGCAATGCAGCGCTGTGTTTAAGTAGCGCCATGTGATTTCCCTGATTGTTTGAGGTTAGAGTCGCGAATGTCCACTAAGAAATTTACGTGCAAATGGATCAACATTTCGCTGTTCGAAAAGGTATTAATTATATAATTGTCAAACGACAGGAATTACTGAGTGCAAACAAAATTAAGAAAGTAAGAGAAAAACATCGACGGGCTTAAATCAAAGCAGGATGCAGCCCTGGAGAAAGTTCGAGAAAAATTTAATTGCAATATATACGTTTCGCGCAGGTTCGATAAGCAGCTGCGGTAATTTTATGCTAACATAAAACGCAGCACCAAAGTTTACATATGTGTGCGTAGAGCATTTATAATTGTTTATAGCTTTTGAGGACACTACATCGAAACTTAAGGTAATGCACCTGTGAAATTTGTAAAACCCAAATACATATTAACATGTCTTATTGAGATGTGTACAGCTATTACGCACATCAGTCTATGTTCGCCATATTTCAAAATTATATAACTTGTCTAGTTATTTAAATATTTATATTTTTTATTGTGTCAACTCACTGTTCCAATAAAACTGGATGGATCTTTAAGAATATTCACATCAATAATTTAAGTTTTACAGTAAATGAGTTTAGAAAAGAATGTATCATACAATTTTTTTACACTAACCCCTATTTATAATTAGGGTTTAATGTAAAAATTCAATATTTATTCTATTTACAATAATTATATAATTACAAATTATAATAATTATTGTAGAACATTTATTACTGCAGTTTTCTTCCAAATTATTGATTTTTCAATAGTTTGTAATTAATTTCTCAAAAAGTGATTATTTTCTTTAATACAATTTTGAGATTCAATACAAAAATTTTAAAGCATATTAGTAAAACAATTGCGGCATATAGAGCACTCTAAGGATGTGAAAACGCTGAAAAAAGATCTGAATCGTTACATTCACATAACTTTCTCTAGTCTTGTACGAACTACTCTTGCAAACTCTTATCCTCCATCTTCATGTTAGTTGAGATAAACATTTGCAGAAATTATCTTATTGTTGATTTGCTTGTAGGTGCAACGAGAATATGGGAATACAGTAGACTTTGAATGATAGTCAAATCTTTCAACGCTTTGAAATTCCGTTCTCTTTGCACGGCCAAGTGATTAAAAAAATTTGAATAAAGACCTTCCATTTGAGGAAAGTATAAGTACCGCAAAACTCACACAAATAACAAGGAATATCTCCGAAATGGTTCAATCCACAAAAAATGCATAACCCCTAACATGCTGACCTATCATGGCATGTAATACGTCCTCTGATTGGTAATCAGAGGATATGGTCGGTGAATTTATTTTGTTAATTCTCCCGGTCTGGTCGGTGAGACCCGTAAACCAACGACAGGTGTGGTCCTTCAGACATTCTGGGGGTTGTGAGAGAGTGATGTGACCGCCAAAACATAAAAATATGGTGCTCTCTAAAAATCGGTTACTATTACTGCTATTGCTCTATCAATATATTAAATATTGGAGAGCAAGAGGATTAATGACTTCATTGTAAGAAATCCAGCATTAGCTAACAAAAACCAACAACAACAAATGGATTTGGACATAGCTTGTGTGTTTTAACGAGATCTACATTTTTTGTACAGTAACATTTGGTCTATCTCTTACGATGTCAGTTATGCATAAGTCATTAAGAATACACAGGACTTCATAGGCTATAGCCAGAAAATTCAAAATATACATTTCATTTGCCATAAAAATATCTTAAATATATGCCATTTTAACCAAAATCGTTAGAGCCATTTTTGAGAAAGTCAAAATTTTCGAAAAAGTTTACATCTAAAGGGTAAAATATGATTTGAAGCTTTCCTGGCGACGAACATATTCAAGATGCTCTCGGGCTTCGAGCCAAGTGTAGTGATGAAAAGACATCGACGTTTCGGGAGTGTACATCTCTCCCATCTTCAGGATGAATGACTAGGAAGAGTGAAGGGACCAGTATATGTACTGTCATCACTACAGCTGGCTCGAAGCCCGAGAGCATCTTGAATATCTAAAAGGTAGTTTAGGGTAGACCAATTTTCTTCAAAATCTTCGTGTCGCATCCTTGAAAGATATTGAACTTAAAACACCAACTTTGGTTTCTAACCGACTATTCGTGTTTGAGTTATGCTGGTCACGCACGCACGCACGCACACTCACACACACAGACATTTTTATAAAAATGTTTATTTGGATTCCGAGATTTGGATTGCGAGAAAAGAGCTTTGTGCAAACCTATTAAGTATGTGCTTGTCCATTTATAGTTTCAGTTAATTGGTAGTTTAAATGTACCAAGTGAAGAAAACTATGTTTTCTTTAAGTTTAAAATTCATAATTTTTAATATGAAAACGACAATTTAGTAGAGCTTTTTAGTTTTTGACAACTTTTGGCTAAATTCCAGTGATGCATTGTCTTAATTGGGGGAAAGTACGATATGTTAGCAGAACAAAATATTGTTCACTTTTGGAACTGCAGCACTATCACCTATTATTAAATGAAATGAACCTGTAGCACAAAATCTCAAGAGTAATTAATGCTTATAGCACAAGGCAGAGAGGCATGTTTCTGTATTATATAGTTTAAACCTCTTGTAGCTTCTCTAAAACGCTGCTCACATCCTTTAGAAGTCTTCCTTTTGCACATTTTCAATTTCATTAGGACGCACGGTTCTTCCTCTGTTAGCAACGGCACTCAAAAGCTTTACATACAGCAACTCCAAATCAACAGCTTAGTTTGCGGGCAGCCATTTTCCAAACGCCACACGATGAAGTTCAGCACAATGCTGCACAGCCAACATTGTTCGACGACACATAAATTGCGTTAACATCAATGTTATTTATCGTCAACACAAGAAGACATTACCGAAAAATTCAGCTTCCTTTGAAGAACTTTTGGATCAATTAAATAAAATGAACATTGTTACCAGTAGGGGAGAGTGATTTTGTTTCTGTTTTAGTGGCGTGGCCAACAACATTGCAATTGTTAGTGAAATGTGGAAAAATTGTAATGCACGGCACATTTTACACTACTCCTCAGGTTTCAATCAATTGTATACCGTTCATGTTTACTGCTATGATACGTATTATAAGTCGTTTTCTGTTTATTAACGTTAAAATCAACTGCTTGCTACGAAAGCATGTGGAAAACATTTACTCTTTGTGCAATGAACGGTTAGCTACACATATAGCAACCACAACATTGTTCCCAAACGCTACGCTTCGTTGTTGTCAATTTCATCTAGGACAAAACTGGTAGCGGTAAATTTCTGAGTTAGGCTTACCTCGTCAATACAAAAGTAAATGTGAGACTAGTGATTGGTTGAAATTGTTTTTTGTGTTGTCTCATTTGAAATCGGGTGAAATTGCAGAAGCCTTTGTGGACCTTATTAGTGTTGCGCCAGGAATGGACAAACTTGGCAGTATCTCTATATTCCAGAAAATTAGGTGACCAAAGAGTTCGTTTATTCCTGCATTGTGGGCTCTTCTTGCTTCAAATATTCCACGCACTTCCAACGAAGCAGTCTTTTCATAAACATTTTAAAGACAATTCTTTTAAGTCAAATCCATCAATTCACTTGGCCATAGATGTCTTCATAAAAGCTCAAGCTGAAACGTATTTAAAAATTCAAGGTGCCTGCAAGAAACAGCGCAAGACGAACCGAGAATGAAGATACGCCTATATTGAAAGTTGCATGGAAAAGTACAATAGAAACGAAATTACTAGATTCCGATTTTTAAAGAAAGTCAGTAAACTTCTTTTTCTTTACTCGATTACCCTCCCCTTATGAAAGCCAGTGTCTAGGGTTATACGCCTGTCGGAGAGCACAGGAACCTATGGACCGGACAGAGTGAACACCTGGAAGCGGGTGGTCAGTCAAGCACCAGGTATGATAGTGAGAAAAAGGGTGGTATGAAATGCAGGCGAAATTGATGATTGGAAAGGTGATAATGGAGCAATTGGTGGAATGAGTGGCGGGATAAACCGCACAAAACCCGCCCTGGTGCCGCTTCGTCCATCACAAATACCACATGCGGGTCCCTGTGATCGAACGCGGGCCGCCTGGATGATAGGCGAATGCTCTAACCCAGGGCTGGGAAGCAAGTGTGAATTTACCATCCCTCTC
This sequence comes from Tenodera sinensis, assembly GCA_030765045.1. Classification (NCBI taxonomy): domain Eukaryota; kingdom Metazoa; phylum Arthropoda; class Insecta; order Mantodea; family Mantidae; genus Tenodera; species Tenodera sinensis. Next base: position 79,011,872 of record CM060971.1, read on the forward strand.
GTTCCCACTACTGTCTTAAATCAGCCAGGTAGAGCCAGCTAAACCGTTTGTTTCTGGCTATAGTTGCGTGGCAGCGTAAGCAGAACAATGGCGACTGCACATGCGGCATGAGTGAACGACGAAGGTTTGATCGGAACTGGGAGGACATTGTTCATTTTCCCTTGCCATACACGATATCACTGATATTAAGGATCCATTTACATATGATTTTTTTGATGGCCCAAGATGAACTGCAATTGGAATTAACCTTCAAAGCAGCACATCATTTCGAAGTTCAGGAAAACTTGGTTTGGATTTGTACACATCACTGCCAAAAATGTTTCCCAAGCTGAACTTTTTTGCAAGTAAATTAGTGACCATGTTTGGTACTACTTTTAATGTGAACAACTGTTTAGCATATTGACATTGAACAAGATCCTTCTACGAACAAACATCTTCAATGTGCCCTACGTTTAAATTCATCTAGTTTGCAGCCGGACATCGAAACGCTAACATTTGAAAGGAAACCAGCAAGGATACCAACCGTGTAAATTAGGGGAGTATCATTATGACTACGCCACTATCTAATAAAATGTACATTGTAAACAATTTCAATAAATCTTTCATATGAATTGTAACGCTTGTTTCTGAGAATACAGTATAGAAACTATTAAAGTCTTTAGTTGTATATGGGAACTAGCTAACTAATGTAAAACAAAACAAAGGTAATAAACATATTAATTCTATAGAACTGCTTTTGTCAACTTATGGTTTGGCTAGAGTTACTACACCAGTAATGTGGCGAGAGAGCTGTTTCTCACACAATGCCAATATGAGCCATCTACGTCCTTTACTCATATTCTCTAGTGTCATTAACCCTCTTTGTGCTTTCCTAGGCAACTCATGAGTTCAGAAGTATTCATTTCATTACGTCGCAAAAGACGTTTCACCTGAAACCCGAATGGCCGCTACTGCGGCACACGTCGCCTATTTGTTTTCCTGCAAGACAGAAGGAAACAGGGAGGGGTGACAGTAGGGGCAAAACATTTCACACTTCCAATGTACATCTTGCCCGCCCTGCTCTAACCGCTCGGCCACGGCGCCGCCACAAAAAACTAATTTTAAGTAATTTAAGCAATTTAGCAATATCTTATCACGAGAGAGCTTGCAAACTTTTAATCACACCTCTTCCTTATCTTTTTTAAAAAATTAATACTTATTACACTGAATAAAAGCTATAACCAATCCTAAGTCTAAAGTGGGACGGAACATTTTGTGTGCTTTTAACATAACTGTGACTTTAAGTTCTGTGCGCCTTTAAGGAAATTCGTGTGCGTTTTTAATATAACCATAAACTGAGGATCTGTGCGCTTTATTAGGTAAAAACGAGTCATTGTGCACGTTTGATGATCCCAGCTACCAGTTGCATATCTCAAACACGCCAGTAGTGCATATAACGAGCGCAACCCCACCCTCAACAAGAGCCCGATCATATTAGGTCATCATTCCCACCAGGTCGTGATACACAGCAATTAATCTATGCTAGTAACTCGCATCTTATCTTTACATTAACAAATTTGAGAACAGAGTCCACCATGTGTATTCACTATTTTAAGACCTGCTCCAAGAAAAATGTTTTCAGCAGTACATCAAGTTATTTGTTTCAATGCAGAGCGCAAGAGCCTAGTCCACTACCTATTGTCAGTTTTACTCTACTTTTGCCCTTTCCATTCATAGGAAGATGGGACGATTCAGAATGTTTTTAAAAATGGCACGTTTAATAATCACGCGACTGACTATTCGTTCATTACCAGTTTACACACTTTTTCATATGTTACGCAATTCTTATAAAAAGCGCTACCTCTATGTATATCCAACTTATTATAAATGCTTGCCTTCAAACAGTTTTAAATTAGACAAATAGATTCAAATGCGGAAATAACACTCGGTTGTCCGTACATTTTTAAAGCATAGTGGAACTCGAATAATTCAAAAACGTCGTCAATTAGAAGAGTTTTCTTGGTCCCTTGAATTTTTGTGTCATCGCTGCGGGTTGTTTGTTTTGCCGGAATGCAGTTTGGGGAGTGGAATAGCTTCCCTAGCTGTCGGCATTGAGCTTCTACACCTGCCCCCACATCCCCTTGTTTAAAACATCTGCGCCTTTGTCACTTGAGCTTCCTACTATTAAGTGTGTTGCAAATCAATGCCACTAGTCTCTCAGTAAAGCGCGTGTCTGTAACTTTTGCGGAAAAAGTCTCGGTCATTCAAGAAATTGAAAAGGGTTTGAAGGAAAAATCTCAAATCGTGAAAGAATACGGGATGCCACCGAACACTTTGTCAACTTGTCTGAAGAATAAGGAGAAAATTTTAAACAGTGCCTCGAGTGAAACTGGAAAGAGCCAAAAAAGAGTGAGAACCGGAAAATCCTGAGGATGTATGTACCTACCTGTATTGTTAAAATGTCAAGCTTAGACGTAACTTTTGTAATTCGAACTTTTGAGTGTTTCGAATTTTTTTCTTGTCCCTCCACTTCGAATTATCAAGTTCCACTGTATTTAACGCTCATTCTTATTATTACGGTGCCCCTGGCACTGATGACACTGAAATATTTACCATTTCCTTAGAAAAAACAACCAGATACAGACTGTATGCCTGGTGCGTGTGAGTACCAAAGGTGTCATATCAATATCGCATACTCCAAGCAAAACATTATACAATTCCTAGGCTCGGCAGCGGGTCAGGGTCACAATTCCAGAAATTTGCACTCACCGTATCATAGTTTAGCCTTCAAATGATAAGGAAAACCCCCAGAGGAAGCGCTATCAAGTCACTCGGAACCACAGATGGATAATTGTCGCGTTATTGTGTCAAATGCCTGGATTCTTGTCTTTTCACTCCATTACCTATTTGTCTACCTCTCTTTCTCTTTCCTACCCTTACGCCTGTTTGTTCTTTTTCTTTTTCTCTTGCTCTCTTCTTACTCTCTCCCTCCATTGTCCTCCCCCCCCCCCTTCTTCCTGTGCAAATAAGGTGTGACAATGTTCTGTGATCCGAAAATAAAACTTCTTCCAGAGATGCTAATCAAAACATTGGAAAAACTTTAGACATAGAACAAAAATACAGAGAAGGGATGACGCAACCAAGCTTGAGAGTGGACGGGGGTTGAGATTATGAGGTCAGCGAGTAAGAATTTTATCGGAGCGATTCCAAGACAAGGTAAATAAGCGTGAAAGTGAAGACGTAGTTTATGGTCAATATAAACTGGTAGATAATATAACATGGGAGAAATACACTTGTTTGATGGGAGAAGAAATGTGCAAAATATTTAGAATATGCAAGGATGAAAAGAGAGGGTGGCAGGCGGAAGGAGGAAGTGGTATTAAGTAATATAGGAAACAGAAGAACATACAGAAATCAGAAACAATACGCATTGCAACAGACAAAGTGAGGTTAGGAGTTGTGATGAAAGGAGATAATGAAATTGTAGTAATAAAATCTATAATAGTAAACATTAAACGGTAATGAAAGTGGGAAAGAGAGAAGAAAGTAAAAAATGAAATAAACATTGATGATGAAATCTCTACATCGAATTTTTGGGTGCCGTGCAATGCTCGTACATCTTCTGCTTACTTGTACCTACGTAGTAGAGAAAGTAAAAAATTGTATTGCAAAGGGCTGCGCTGATGACCTACGGCCCAGTTAGGACCAGTAACTGCCTGTGGTTTTTGTTACACTTTAAATTGGTTAAGATATGATGATTAATTTGTCCACTGAAGATAAGTTGCTACAAAAAGTATATTTCAAAGCTTGTTCTTCTGAAACAACCAGAAGAGGAATAAAAAAGTATTCGTATTTAAAAGATATAATAGTATTTCTTATTTTTTCAAAACCACAATTTATACATCGTGTTGAACACCTGAATAATTAGCATCATAAAAGGAAAATATTTTATATACATAAATAGTGAAGACAGCTGCATAAATTTAAAACACATTTATAATTCTGGTAGAGTAGCATATGGTAACATTTTGAAAAACATAAGCCATGTAAGTTTAGTCTGAGTTCAGTCCTGATATTATAGGATTCTATTCCAAAAATCTGATGTGTTGCACTCACATGACTTTCTCTACTCTTGTACTAACCATTCTTACAAACTCTTATTCCTATATCTTCTTCGTGTTAGTTAAAATAAACATTTGTACAAATTATCTTATTGCTTATTTCCTTGTAGGTGCAAGGGGAATATTGGAATACAGTAGGCTTTGTGCGATAGTCAAATCTTTTAAAGCTTTGAGATTCCGTTCTCTTTGTACACGTAACATATAAAAAAATGAACAACGATGACCCATTTCACGAAAGTTCGAAGTTTTCCGAAACTCACACACATAACAAGGTATATCTCCGAAATGGTTCACCCTACAAGAAAATTTATTGAGACATAAATTGTGTATTTTAGCAAGATCTACATTTTTTGTATAGTATAATTTGGTCTATCTCTAACGGTTTACCAGTTATGCAAAAGTCGTCCAGAGTAAATACGACTACAGGGGCTATAGCCAGAAAATTCAAGATATACATTTCATTTGTCATAAAAATATCTCAAACATATGACATTTTAATCAAAATCGTTAGAGCCATTTTCAAGAAAATCAAAATTTTCGAAAAATTTTCCATGTAAAGGGTAGTTTAGGGTGGGGCTATTTTCTTCAAAATCTTCCTTGAACGACATTAAACTTAAATACCAACTTTGGTTTTTAACCGACTTTTCCTTTTTGAGCTGACAGACACACAGACACACACACGGACCTTTTTCTAAAAATGCTTTTTTTGGATTCAGGGGGCCTCAAAACATGTATTTCCGGTGAAATCTCGACTTCGAATTTTTGGGTGGAATACAATACTTCCCCTACTTACCAGTAGAGAAAGTAAAAATTGAAACAATATTTTTATTTATTTATTCTTTACCAAGGTATTTTAACATCAGAGGCTTATATCTACCCCTAAATTAAAAGCCAAGATAGAGAGATGATATTTCTTCTAACGTGGTACATTTATAATAGTGGAGGGATTCACATGCGAAACGATAAGATCCAACATGCAAAGGGTACAGGTCGAGCATGGACTGTGTATTCAACACGTTGATCACGTGGATGGTTTAATTACAGGAGCTTCTCAACTGCCCGCCGTGTAATAGCTATCGCATACGGCACGATTGGAATGTTCTAAATTATTGTTTGGAACTTTGTGAAGCGAACTCAGGTGTGTGCCAAGAATTGCTTGGTAACAAAAGGTGCGCAAAAAATGCTTTGCACTGTAGCCAATTTGGCTTGGTTTAGACGAGGTCCAGATTTTTTTCCGGTCAATTTGTGGCGGTAGGTGATACGTAGATGTAGCAAGTTTCATTCAGTAAAATGTGATGGCATTTAAGTGCCACTACAAATTTCGGCAGGTGAAAACAGCACACTGGTATGCTCAAGCAATTCTAAATCTTTACAGAAGTACTACCACGTAGGTCCGTCTTGCTTTAATCTCTCAGAGTTGCGCACGCTGAAACCAGTGGTAACATTGTGGTTTCAAACTGCTTTCTTACTGGCTGACTTCTCAGAAGGAAATATAACAGAAAATATGGCTGTAATTTCAGTAAAACTGTGTTGCACTCACATGACTTTCTCTACACTTGTACTAACTATTCTTACAAACTCTTCATGTTAGTCGAGATAAACATTTCCAGAAATTATATTATTGCATATTTGCTTGTAGGTGCAAGGGAAATACAGTAGGCTTTGAGACACAGTCAGATCTTTTAAAGTTATCACTGTATAAAGATTTTGAAATTCCGTTCTCTTTGTACGGCCAAGAGATAAAAAAGCGAATAACGATCTACATTTGAGAAAAGTTCAAATATTGTAAAACTCATACAAATGACAATGAATATCTCCGAAACGGTTCACTCAACAAAAAAGTGTATATGGACATAAGTTATGTGTTTTAACGAGATCTGTATTTTTGTATAGTAAGATTTGGTCTACCTCTTTCGGTTTATTAGTTATGCAGAAGTCATCAAGAGTACACAGGACTACTTGGCCAGATAATTCAAAATATGCATTTCATTTGCCATAAAATGTCTCAAACGTGTAGCACTTTAATTAAAATCGTTAGAGCCATTTTTAAGAAATAAAACCTTTAGAGAAATTTTCCATGTAAAGGGTAGTTTAGGGTAGAGGAATTTTCTTCAAAATCTTCGTGTCGCATCCTTGAAAGACACTGAGCTTAAATACCAGCTTTAGTTTTTAACCGATTTTTCGTTTTGACTTATGCTGTTCACAGACACACGGACCTTTTTCTAAAAATGTTTCTTTTTACTCAGAGGGCCTCAAAACGTTGACATTTTGGGTTGAACACAATACTTCCCCTACGTGGTAGAGAAAGTCAAAATGGGAAAAAATATGTGATAAACCGCAAGGAGATTCTCTGCCCACAGTATCTTCTTGCCTGTTCCATAAATGATTCATAAATGGCTGTAATTCTCTTTACTTGCTGTTAAACATATTAGCCGAAGTAGTTTCTATATGCGTTCTCTGAACCATTCGTTTCGCGATTACGTCTTAACCCACCCCATTAACCACAATGAAAGTAACCTTTGTGGTTCAACATTTCCAGCTGTTGGCCCTTTTACTGTAAAATCACTCCCTTCCTGTGTCATAGGATTGTTTCTTTGATAACTGTTTGAAAAAGTACAAAACTGTCAACGGCGAATACTGGAAGAAGGGATCTTCGTTTGTTGGTACCACGTTAGAACCAGGTCGCGTGCCAGTTAGTTATGTATGTGTATTTCTTGGACAGTAGTTGTAGGGTAGGTATAGGAGATACTCGAGGCCAGGACCGCTACAAGATGGCTACAAATGGCCTTGGTATTGAATTCTGTTTGCATGATCTCACGAAAAACAAAAGCATAAGGACTTAACACAGCACACACTGCACCACTTCTTTCTTTTCTTTCTCCCCCCCCCCTTTTTTTTTTCCCGAGGGTGGGGAAATAAGTTAAAATTGGTTAAAATTATTTAATACTCGGTGCCTTTAAATTTTGTTTGTATTGGACTTCTAAAACAATGTCTGTGTTTCAGAATGAAAGGTATTTGCATACATGGGCGAAACTTCAAACTGTGTGCAGTTTTGTAAAAATGGGTCCTCTACGATTACTGCAGAAAAGGAAAAATGTGTCAGAGCCTTATCCGTATTACTTTGGTGCGAAAATATCGAGTAAAATGTGCAGTGCCAAAGCAAACTAAGACAAATTTTACTGTATTTAATTATATTAATATTATTTATATTAGTAGTTTTACTGTATTTTAATATCAACCAGTCTATGACTGGCGTGGTAGTCCGTGCAAAGAGACCCAAGTTCGATTCTCTGCCCAGGAGGAGGATGTTTCTACTCTGGAAAGTCTTCAATCTTCGGTTCAGGTGAGTCAGTGTACATGATGTTCCATGCCGCGGAAGTAATTACAAACCACCACAGCGTCACCTTGGGAGAGTTGCAGTTTCCAACCACGGAAACTGCCTTTCTTAGAACACTGATAAAAAAAGGTGGATTTTTAGCCTATCTTTAATACGAAAGTATGAAAAATGTACTCCTTAACCTCAACGAGAAAATATTGCATAAATTAATGTTTTCAAAATGTCAAATGCAAGAGAGCACGTTGGTGTCTTGACGGACCATTGAGCTCTAATATGCACACAATGAGAAAGTAAAAGAAAATCTCCATTTAAGACTATTCAATGGTGAAAAGTAGAATGTGTATGTTTATCCGATAAGAGGTGCAGATTTGGGGATCGCTAACCTTGACGGAGAGCTTCCTAAGAAGAAATTGGTTAATAATTTGCTGATCTTGATGGAAAATGTCTTCTTTTTAGGTACAACTGATGAAGAAGACTGTTATTACCTTCTTTATCATACCGTCAGATCATTAGAAGTAGGCGAGCTGGAGGAATGTGATAAAGTATGTCTCAAACTAAAACATTCCAGTTGTAAACATATGGGAGAATAGAAAGAGAGGCGGAAACTCCGGAACGTAACACTTCAGTTAGGGCATTGATTGGTGGAGGAAATTCATGTGAATTTCCCTACACCTAACAGGGACCTAAGGGCAAAATTTAGTAAAGGTACAAGCCACTTGTACAATTTATAGCTTAAAATTCATTATAGTGCGGCATTTGGGCTGCAAACGCCTCTAACCCGCGTGCAGTTTGGCGACTTGTATTCCTACCTTCTACACAGACATTACACAAGATTGAGATATGGTTTCTAAAATTACTTCGATCAAGAGTGATGTATGTTGCGCTTCGGAAAATAAAATGAAACTCGTTATATTTCATGCATTTCAATTTGAAAAAATCTGATGTGTTGCACTCACAGGACTTTCTCTACTCTTGTAGATACCATTCTTACAAAATCTTATTCCTCTATCTTCTTCGTACAAATTATCTTATTGCTTATTTCCTTGTAGGTGCAAGGAAGATATTAGAATACAATAGGCTTTGTGCGATAGTCAAATCTTTTAAAGCTTTGAGGTTCCGCTCTCTTTGCACACTTAACATATAAAAAAATGAACAACGATGTTCCATTTCACGAAAGTTTTGTTTTCCGAAACTCACACACATAACAAGGAATATCTCCGAAATGGTTCACTCTACAAGAAAATTTATTCGGACGTAAAAAGTTATTTTAGCAAAATCTGCATTTTTTTTTTACAGTATGATTTGGTCTATCTCTAACAGTTTACCAGTTATGCAAAAGTAGTCCAGAGTAAATACGACTACAGGAGCTATAGCCATAAAATTCAAGATATACATTTAATTTGTCATCAAAATATCTCAAACATATGACATTTTAATCAAAATCGTTAGAGCCATTTTCAAGAAAATCAAAATTTTCGAAAAATTTTCCAAGTAAAGGGTAGTTTAGGGTGGGGTTATTTTCTTCAAAATCTTCGTGTCGCATCCTTGAGAGACATTAAACTTAAATACCAACTTTGGTTTTTAACCGGCTTTTCGTTTTTGTGTTATGCTGTCCACAGACTGACAGACACACACACGGACCTTTTTCTAAAAATGTTTTTTTTTTTTTTTTTTTTGGGACTCAGAGGGTCTCAAAACATGTATTTCCGATGACATCTCGACATCGAATTTTTGGGTGGAATACAATACTTGAAAGTTGTTGTTTTCTAGTGCCTTGCATCTGGCAATGAAGCCATTAGCATTCGTGCTTTCCAATACTTTTGAACTGTAGTTTCTTCTGATCTTAATGCTTCACAGGTCTTCAAGTGTTCTTCATTCATTTCTGCTGGATCGTTACACAGGACACATATTGGTGAGGCTGAGATACCTATTCTGTAGAGATGACTTGCCAAGCAGTCATGATTTGTCAATAGTCGGAAGGCTGCAACAGCTGTTTTCCTTGGTCTCTGGGGGATTATATCTGGGTTGGAAAGTAGTGTAATACATTTTTGATCTTTGGCATTTGTTTCTATTTCTTGTGGGTATGAATGAGAAAATTGTTTGACGATCAAGCGTTTTATTGAGGAATATGAGAAATTGAACTTAGACTTTTGTTTTATTGTTGTGCCTTTCTTTGCAAGTGAGTCTGCAGCTTCGTTCCCCATGACTCCACTGTGTGCTGGAATCCATTGGAGATGAACAGTCTTATTAACTTTTTGGAGTTGTGTTAACATTTTGTAGCATTCTCTAATTTTTGTTGACTTCTTTGTAGTATTTGAACATATTCCCTGAATTGCAGCTTTAGAATCTGAAAGAATTACTGCCTTGTTAAATTTATTTAAGGGAAGATTTAATAATTGTCGGAGAGCAATGTGTATAGCCTCTATTTCTCCATCATAATTTGTTGTGTCTCTGCCAACAGGATGATAAAAGGAAAAATGTGAACATGTAACTCCAGTAGATAAAATAAAAATGCACAAATCTTCAACGTACACAACATATATTTGACGTGAAAGAAAGATTAGGAGCAGTATATGGCAAGTGTTTACGGGAAACAAGTGTCCATAAGCAACCTTATTTCTGTTAAAATTGAAGTAAGATTTCTTTTTATTTTCCAGTTACATACAGAGATGTTGCACCATGTGGAATTAGTATGCGATCGTTATTCTGGTTTATAATAATGCCCATACTTTACTCATACGGCGTATGTGTAACTTTGTTTATGAATGTTATTTTCAGATGAATTCTGGCATGAAATTCATAAAATGTGAATATAAATTAGGCCTATTAGAGCGTTGTAAACATATTGCTAGAAGTAATTAACTTTTGAACTAAAGCCCACAAAGAAACATATGTAGCAGTTTAGTGTGCTATTATAGGATAAATGAAACGGACATTTAAAAACACTATTATTTTTGTTTTGAAATGTGAATCGCATGGTACCTTGGCTTAGGACAGAAAATTTTGGAGCTGAATATCTTGAAAGTTAAATATATATACAGGATGGAAGTGAAATGATCCGCCAGACTTTAACAGCGAATTTCTCATATTGTGAATAACAAGAAAGTCTAATACCAAAATGTTAAAAAAGTTTATAGTTTTTTAGAAAAAAATATTTTTATCAAAAAAATTTATCACCTGGGTGAATTATTCATTGAAGGTTCTTGATTTATGGCTATATTCATAGAAAATTGAATAAACAACTTTTACCTTTGGCGTATTTCAATAGATTCAACGGTTTTTGTGTAAATTAAATTTTAAAAAAAACGCAATTTATTGCAACAAATTGTGGGTTCTTTTAAACTTAATTTACACAAAAACCGTTGAATTTATTGAAATACGTCAAAGGAAAAAGTTGTTTATTCAATTTTCTATTAATATAGCCATAAACCTTCAGTGAATAATAATTCAGCCAGGTGATGATAAATTTTTTTGATAAAAATATTTTTTCTAGAAAACCATAAACTTTTCAACATTTTGGTATTAGACTTTCTTGTTATTCACAACATGAGAAATTTGCTGTTAAAGTCTGGCGGATTTCACTTCCACCCTCTGTGTGTGTGTGTGTGTGTGTGTGTGTGTGTGTGTGTGTGTGTGTGTGTGTGTGTGTGTGTGTGTGTGTGTGTGTGTGTGTGTGTGTGTATGCGTGCGCGCGCGCGTGTGTAATTCTATAGCAACAACATTCATTATTTATGGAATACAATCTTGAGATAAATCATCATTCCTAAAGCTTTCAGATAACTTGAGTGAAAGCTTTTGGGATGGTGATAATGGGCGTTCGACTGAAAGCAGATCCCGGCGTAAGTCGTTGATGGCTTGGCATAGAACGCAGGTGGTTTACTGTAGCCATCCGCAATATGCCACTCTGCCCCAGATTCTTCGTTTTGTGCAAGAAGTGTTTCCCTATCACTTATTCAGGTAACCAACATTAGAGAGGTTTGCTCTGGAGTTTCATGAATGCGTCATTGCCCGGCGAAAAGTTCGCAAATCCGCCCTCCCGTCCTTCCCATAAGGTTGGGATTGAGCAGTTCGATTGATATGTTACTCTTATACCGGAAGTTTAAAGTGCAAGATGTAGGTCTGTAGGCATGGAAACGTTATTCGCGCTGTCACTCACAAATCAGTGTTGCGGATTGTAAAATGCCCCGTGAATTTCCAAGCTAGACCCACACGAACAGGGCTCGTTAACCGATAAACCGTTATCTCCCTGCAATTGATGACTCAGGATTTCTACAGCAAACGTATTGAAGGAAAACGTTACGTGTCGCAATGAGAATTGGCTATCTTAGAATGCATATACGTCATTCGCTTATAAGACACGAAATGAGTCGAGAAGAGAAAGGATTTCTAGTTCAACTGGCGTCATCGTCTCAATGGGATTGTGCGAATGCAAAGATGAAATTCCTAAAATCCACAATTTTCGAACAAATCTGATAGAATCTAACACAAATTCTTTTTCACGTAAAATTTATTCGAAGGGAAAAATTCCTGAAAACCTTCATATGGAATTTTTTTAAATTCTCTTTCTTTATTTTACGGAATTCTTGAGTGAAATACACTTATTTTACCTACCTCCTTGTAACAAACCTGGTTACGTTAAATTTTGTTTTGAAATGTGAATCATGTGGTACATTTGGCATAGGACATTGTACATGCAATACAGCGAATATTCCGGAAACAGAATACTACGAAGAAACCGATTTGTTGCGGTTTGTAAGGTTTGAAGTTGTTTGTATAATTTTCTGAGATTGCAATTCTGATTTGACTGACACATGTAGGGCGGGTGGGAGAAGCTACTTCGCAGAGAGAGGGAGAGAAAGGGATGCGGGGAGAGTGGGAGAGAGGGGTGGAGAGAGGGGTAGAGAAAGAGGGAGAGAGAGAGTTCCCTGCTATATGGTTGAGTTTTAATCCTCATGGTACGTAACATACAGAAAACAACTGTTGCGCTACCAAGGGTGTGATTTTGTGTACAAATGTTCAAGAAGTCCGCCAATTTCATCCCTACCGCCGTAACCTGGAGATACAAACTGTGCTCAGTATCGTCAGTTCTTCTAAAAGAGGCAACCGATTACGAAGTTTTTTTTAAGAATTTTCGCCCTGGCGGAAGAAAGTATACTACTTTGCGGTAAAGCAGCCATTTCATACAAATATACGAGCTATCTTCAATTTCTTCTTATACCTAAACTAGGCTATCTAGCCTAGTGAGAGAACAATGCGCAAAAATGTAAATACTATTACGTTATACATGTATTCTACAGTTCAATATTTATTTCAGTTTCCTTTATTCTGGCAGTAATGGAATAAACCAGTTTTCTTTCTATTTTCAGAAACAAACCTGTAAATGGATCTAATAGTTTATTTTCAGTTAAAAATTGTCGACACGAACTGGAGTTTAACTCGAACTGTGGACATCAAGGGTCAAGCTACCTCACATCTCCTGGCGGTACATGCGTCAAAGGCGCTCAAGATCAGATGCCTCGCGCCACTTCTTGTGAATAGGTCACTGGCAACAATAAGCAAAACAAAGGAGTTTACGGGAAGTTCGGGAGCCTCGACTGGCGGCTTATTTGTGACAGCCTCGAGAAAGATCCGTGCAACGTCATTCTCGTCTATAAAAGGTGAGACGACGAGAGAAGCGAGTAGTTCTTGTTTTGAGAGTAAATTGTTGAGTATTGAGCGGGACAGCTGCTAACAGTGTAAGTGTAAGTGTAAGTGTGTGTGTGTGTGTGTGTGTGTGTGTGTGTGTGTGTGTGTGTGTGTGTGTGTGTGTGTGTGTGTGTGTGTGTGTGTGTTCCAGTCGCGAGGAAATTGTCAACATACACGGTTTGGGACATTGATACATCGCGTCGTAGTGAGTTTATAAGTGAAGCAGTTTTAGGGAGCGTTGAGTGTAGTCATAGCCAGCTGTTAGTGAAACAGAGAACTGAAAGACAGAAAAGAGTGTATCAAGATTACGAGACGACAACAGCTGTGAATTGTAAGAACACGAAGAACTGTAGATTGTCTTAACGACGGTAGAAGAGTAGTGTTTTTGTGCTTCAGTTTAGAACAAAATAAAGTGACAGAAAAAGCTCGTAACAAAAATGTATCATGCGTAACTGCATGGAAAACCATCACGTGTGTTCTACTAATCTACCTACATGTATGTTGCTATACCACCCCGGTGTAAATATGTGAGCTACAATAACGGCATGTGATATAATTTGGCCGTACTTTACTGACGGAAATCTCACTGGAAGACAAGTACTTGGCTCTACTTCAACGAGTTACATTATAAACTTCTAGCGTGACGGAGTTCATGGATTTCTTCTTTTGTGGTATGGCTAAAGGCGAGGTCTATGAAAGGAAACCACAGACTCTTGAAGAGCTGACCGGTTACACTGAGGACGCCTTCCACAATATGGACAACCTTCAGATGGGTTTGCGCGCTCCAGGTGTACTGATGAAGAGAGAAGTTTGAACATAAAAAGAGGTGATGTGTTCTGTAATTTGTTGATAGGCTTGTATAATGTTCCATATATTCAAAACTACCCCATGTTACATAAGTTAAATAAGTGTATGTAGTTACGTTTGCATGTATTGCACGTATTTTGCACGACTTTTGCGCCAGGCTACACATAAGCCACATTTCTAGGTCTTAATTTCGGGAATAGATGAGGCACATTTGTTAAACACTGTGCAGCACTAGCCAAAAGACTGGAGTTTAGAACAATGGTGATGTTTGAATAGCACGCACATGCCTTAGAAGGCCACTACTTTGGCGAGAACATTTTGGACTCTATAAAGGCACAATTTTCTTTTTCCGATGTTTCCTTAAGTTCAACATTTTAGGGCTCTCGAAAGGATCTACACCACAAGATCCAATACCATTGTTGAACTCAAAGGGAATATCCGAAGGCTGCAGAGGTACTCCAACCGACTTGTTGGAACAACGAGGAGACTGATTAACAGAGCCCAAAAATATTCTCAACATTAGGTGGGTATAAGGGATGTGATATACAAACGATGACCACTGTGCTAAATTCCAAAATGTATCATCTGATAAGCATAAGGTTTAATAAATGTACTTCATATATTTAAAGAAATACAAACTAAAACGGGTTCCATTAATATGATCCACCCTGCAGAAGCACTGGAACTACCCAAAGAACTGTGAACTTCTACATGCGGAATGCACAATTTTGCTGTTTTTCTTTGATGCTCGATCTCTCAGTTATCAATAGGAATTTAATATAAAACTGCAGAAAGACAAGGGCTGTCATCCTCGTATACTCTCAGTTCTCACATTTGTTTAGCATAATCGTAACCAGTGCGATGTATTGAATAATGGATTACAAAATGCAACTGACGCCTCTCCGAGCACCTATCCAAATGATTTAAGCGGTTACACAAGTAGAATTGACTTTCAATGAAAACAAGTGTGCCTTGAAGTTTTCCTCTATGCTATTTTGAAAAAAATATCGGCGAAATGAGCAGCGGGCATGTGGTTCTCATAAGGCTTCAGATGACCGAGTGAGGTTTGGAAAATTCAGGAGCAGCCACAGGTGTAGTGAATGACAGTGAGGCCGTGTCGCAGACATTTTATTGGGTCTCAGGTAAGTACTCGTGAGAAGTACAATGTGCATTGCGAACTGGGCAGCTTTGGTTTGGCACCAGAGAAAGGGAACAGGTTTCTATCTTCCGGTATAGAGGTGAACGGAGGGAAAAAACATCACAGCAGTTGGAGTTAGCTACATACAAGAAGAGCAAAAAAAAAAAACTCCGAACAGGCTGCGCGGAATTCTGCCTGTCGGCATCTTCGACGCTCTTGCCGTCTGCCGCGATCATAGAAAGGCGCGGATAAAACCATACAACTTTTTTAAAACTTCGTTTAAAGGCTTTATTTGCCAACTTTATGAAAGGAGATGCTGAAACTGGTCACCGTCGTTGTCCATACATTTTAGCACCTCTTTAGGAAACTATCCATCATTCGCCGTAGTTCACGTTGAGAAATGCTAGCAATTTCCTGGCGGATGTTTTGTTTTAATTCTTCCAGGGTGTGTGGGTTTGTCTTAACAACTTTATGTTTTAAGTTACCCCAGAGATAGAAATCGTAGGTTAGGTGGGGGACCACAAATCTCTGTTAATAATTTTGTCCTGAAATACACTTTCAGTTGTTCTCATCGAAAGATTATCTGCGCTGTTGCAGTCTTATTGGAAAAAAGGCAAAATCACGCTCCCTGTTTTGTTAATTCTCTAAAAAAAATTGGCCTTAAAACTCAGAACCTAATATTGTTCAAGAAGTAACCCTTCATAGCCAAAAATTTGGTTTATGGTGCGCCATTAGAGGAGAAAGATTTCTCAGAACTCCAATAAGCGATTTCTATCTCTGGGGTAACTTAAGTAAAGTGAGTAGGACAAACGCACACACCCTTGAAAAATTAAAACAAAATACCCGCCAGGAAACTGCCAGCATTTCTTAACGTGAACTACGGCGAGTGATGGATAATTTGCTAAAGAGGTGCCAAGAGTGTATGTACGGACGACGGTGATTTGTTTCCATCTCCTTTCATAAAGTTGGCAAGTAATGCCTTTAAATGTAGCTTTAATCCGTGCCTTTCTATGATAGCAGCAGACGACAACAAGCGCCGAGGATGTCGACAGGCAAAACACCGTACAGCCCGTTTGGAGGCATTTTGCTCGTTGGTTACGCATTAAGTGCATTTACGCCCTTCTTTAACTGCTTTAAATTGGTAGTCAGCTATTTGCTCTGCAACAAGAATAAACAATTACACCTTCAGCATCCACCTAAGCCTATTTTATTTTTTCGCATATTTGAAAACTAATGCGTTCACGCAATAATTGATCGCATGTTAGCTCATCTTATTTACGTCGGCCCTAATAAAACAAAATCCATGTGCTATTAACCTCAGATATTTCTGACAGTACCCTCACACGAGACCTGCGTACCAGCTTTAGCACAGAATGAAGATACGACAAAAATGAAGTAGGTATACGAGTGTGGATGATGAGTAGGATAGGAAATACGAAGGAGTAACACAAAGGTGGTATGATTACATAAAATAGAAGTTCCGTCCTCGGACAACTAGCACAAAATACATTTTAAAGTTAAAGACTGTCTACAAATGTACACACACATGTGTAAATGTACAGCAGATTATTCCAAGCCGATGTTAAGCTTTTGCAACAAAAAGAAAGGTATACTATAACATGCACTACAAATGGGCAAATAGCAGGCAAGGATCAGCACACCATTTACCCCTACCTTCAAATCTACCGAGTTGCTGCCTATATGGTTTACATTGGGCAGCGACCCTCCTCGGTAGGATCCGAGAGATGGATTAAGGAGAAGATGCTTCTTAGGCAGAGCATTCACCTAGAACACAAGAGCACAAAACAAACTACTGAAAAGCACAAGCCCATTGCCAAATAGAAAGATCCCTGCAGACGGTGCCAAGATGCAAATAGTTGGAAACCCACACCATTACTACGAGAAAACAAAGCAACCATGAGTATTACAAATTCAACTTAGAAATAATTAATATAAGGAATTAATAAGACTTAGCTACGTGTAAATTATGGTTTAACAACTTAAGCAAAAACAAAATGTGTAATATCATGCATTCTCGCTAAATTAAGTGCAAAGTCTTCAAGTGATACGTTTTTATCATGCACAATAGGCATTCCAGAATCATCCTTTAAGTGAATCAAACGAAAAATGTTAAAAATGAAAATTTAATAAGCACTTCAGCGTTCAGCAACATGTTACGTTCTGTACAAAGGTAATGAGTAGCTCTATGAGTTTTTACTTTGGATATTTGGATTTTCACACATACTAGCTACAATAAGTTAGAAGCTTGTTCCCTAAATGTAACAAATTCAGATAGGTAGATATTTAAAGGGATCAAAATGTTTACAACTTCAACATCAGGTTTTGTTCACAGTTTCTTTTGGAAAACCTTCAAGTTTCATAAAGATGTACATATTTTAAAATTGTCCATGTTTTATGTTGGCTAAACTGGGATTTGATTTTGCATTGGTTCTTTTCGACATAAAAGTTCTAAATATTTCTAAGAACCAATTCGAGAGCTATAATAATAGATATATTTGGATTGCTCCACAAGGCTTATTCGTAGTAGCTAGGTAACTATGTACTACGAACAAGTAATATGTCCATTTCTATTACTTCAGTATTACGGCTTTGTAAAATGGGACCTGATTATGTTTTGGCTTCATGTTTTACAGCAACAAACCTAGTAGGTATTTCAATTCCAAAACCTATTAGATATACGCTGCCGTCTAAAGCCCAGTTTTTAAAACAGTTAACACATTTGGGGAACAAGCTTCATCTTCACATTCTTAAGAACATAGCTCTTTAAACAAATATGTAGAAAATATGTACAAATTCTGGGGTTAACGTTTGAGCACGTCGACATCTCAGAAGTAAAGACTGGATAAGAAAGTGTCCGAGTTCTTGGTGTTACCTACCAAGCGAGATGGATCCGCACTAACGTGCGAGGGAGGTCCTGGGTTTGATTCCAAGGACCAGCCACTTTGACCATGGGTTTTTCGTCATTTCTTCTGGTTGGCTAGACGAGTACTGGGATGGTTTCCTATCTGTATAATTTCCTTTCCCTCATGTTCTATTATTTCGCTTCCTCTTTCATATTTCAGGCAGACTTAGAGGCTGTGCAGTGTCGGTGTCGAACAGAGAGCATAGATGCTTGCTGGTCGGAAAGCCTTCTCCATGCAGCCCGCCGATGTTACTGCATCAAGCTTGGAATAGTTAAGAACTTCTACGCGTCTGACAGTCAGCTTGTCTGCGGTTCCTTCACTTCATTCGTTCGTTCTGATGGTGGTAAGTACAAATGATCCGCACAGGGACGAGACGCGAGGTGTGCTCTCCGTTCCCTTGCCAAACGTTCACGTTCTTGATGCTTACAACCTTTCTTTCCCACCAATCCGGCAGGCTCGAGATATTCAATGGAGATGTGGCAGAAGCAGAAGCAGAAGCAACGAGTACCCTAGATCGACAGTGCAACGCCCTTTTATGGCTATAAGAAATCTGTTAATAGTTTAGAACTTTCTGTACAAACTATTCCTTAAAATTCTTATCCCTTTATCCACTTCATGTTGATCGAAGAAAACGTGCAGAAATGGTTTTAATGCATGTTTCCTTATAAGTAGAATGGGAATAGCGGATACAATAGGCAAACCTTGTAAGAGATGATTGCTATATGATGGGTTTGAAATTCCGTTGTCTTTGCATGGCCGGAACACATTAAAACAGACTTCCTATTTGAGAAAAGTGCGAATACTTGAAAATTCAAACCAATAACAAGGACTTCCTCGAAAATGGTTATTAAAAAAGACAGATAAATTATGTGTTTAACAAGATTTACATTTTTTGTGCAGTAATATTTTGTTTATGCCTTACGGTTTACCAGTTATGCAAAAGTTATCCAGAATGAACAGGATACCACCAGAAAATTCTAGATAGGCATTTTATTAGGCATGAAAATATCTTAAACAAGTGGTACTTTAATGAAAATCCTTAGACCAATTTTAAGAAAATCAAAACTGTTCCAAGTAAAGGGTTGTCTTGGAAGATGCTGAACTTAAATACCAAGTTTGATATTTAACCGACTTTTCCTTTTTGAGTCATGCTGCGCTCACATACACTCGCGCGCGGGCCTTTTTTAAATGCTTTTTTCGGGGACCTTTTTTCAGTGAAATCTGGGTATCGAATTTTTGTATGCAATACAATACCTTCTCTACCTGGTAGAGAAAGTAATTAAACGCAGTCAGTGGTGATTTGGGCGCACTTTAATTGGAGAGGTACAGCTTATAAAAATAAGGCATAGAATTCACCGACAGGAGTTCATCACACTGCCTGTAAAATTTAGCCCCCCCCCCCCCCCCCGTCAAAACAAAAGATATTTTCTCTTTTCTCGTCAAAAGTCATGTACAGGTATATTTTTATTTGACATAAAATATTCATTATACACTACCCGTTTAATAAAAAATAAAGACAAAAGTGTACTATCAAGCAGTATATTTAAACATTACTGTCCGAAAATTTGGGACGGGGGGTGCTTTTAAAGTATATTAAAACAATAAAATGTAACTAAACTCGAAGTCCAGTAAGCGATGCTCCTCTCACTAGCCTTTGAGGCTGTAGTCTATATGGATAGCCCGAGTTACCATCTTTATATATACTAAAGGGTTAATAGTTACAGTATCCAATTTATGTTTATGCGCAAATATTTTATTTTTATCTTGCTTAACTTAAAAAGGGATATTCGAAAATGTTCAACTTGTATGTCTAAAGTAAAAGTTGCTTATTTAGGGAATTAATTTGTATCTGTCATTTAACTCCACGTTAAGAAACTGCTCAAAGCCGAGAGTTCGGATCGCTGGAAACCGATTATAGAGACAAAAAAAGTTAACTGTATGACCCTAGCGAGGTGCACGGGCTACTGTGTGAATCCGAGGGTAGAACTCTACTGTCCCATTATTTTGTAATCACCGTGACGGGCTAGAAAGAGACAGCACATTTAAGTGTCACATTCAGGGGAAGCCCCGACTCAATGTTTAACAAATTTAAGTGGGGGACATCTACAAACCAATTGGGTATAAGAACATAGGTATTGGCGTGAAAAATTCAGCTAACAGGAAATTATTGAGTTGTAGAATCGTGCCACTAACGCAAAATGCGAGGTGTTCCTCCAAAATGTTCGAGAGACGAAACTGCTGCTGGGCAGAGTAAAATTGCCGCCAAAAGGTTGGTGAAGTATGCATTACGTTAAGTCGTGTGACCTGGCTTATTCACGTACGATTGTCTCATGTCAGAACCGCTCTCAGATGATCACAGTAACTTAACGAAAAAGGCATGGTGTTGTGAAATACCAGGAGTCTAAATAAAAATAGGGTGCTTCGTCGAAATCTGGATAGTAGTGTGTAATTCTTGTCCGATCCGTTACCACATCCTGGATTCGACGACTCCTTTACCGAAAATATAGTTAGCCGAGGGCAGATTGAAAAGACTACCAGAGTCCAGCCGAGCACACAAACCCACCAGAGAACTTCAGATAAGGTGAGCGACCAGCCGCGCGAATTACAAGTTCCTGCTTCACCTTTCAAATTTACTTTTATGATAATGCTGGCTCTTTTTAAAACGTAATATTATTTAAGGTCCCGTCATTTGGATTTCCTTTATAATAGAAAAACTTATTGTTTGGACTCCTCATAGTCATTGAAACAAACAAATAGATGATAAGTAATTACATGGACCTCACGAGAAATCGCTTAGGGTAACTCCTCTTGCATCTGCTCTGATAGGGAAGACAATCACGGTGTCTATGTGTGAGTAAAGTCTATAGATTCTGCATGTCATTCGTTGAACCTCCTTGCGACAACCCAATCATAAACATGTCCCTCATAAACCAAAAGCATTCTGCCCTGCTAAGGCGCGGTATTACAAACAAGGTTTGGAAGTTTTAGTTTGGGATGTGTTTTTATTATGCTGCGGTTTACGCTGTTTGCATTACTTGTCTTTTACAAATCTTGTTAATATGTTGGTGCACTCAGTGCAATGTAGATTGTAATTTTCACCTTTTTATCCCCTGGCTGCCTCGGCGTAGACTCAATCGTTGCATGAAGATCCCATTTTTCTCAGGGCGATGGACGCGGAACGGGAGCTGGAATATAATCTTTGAAATAATGTGATATGAACAAATAACTTAAATCTTTCATGTTGATGAACCTGTCACTATAATAATAGTACGCATATAATCACTTTGATCGCAAACTTTAGCCAGTCGCGTCTTCTTTTTTCACGATCGCTGTCTGTGACAATCGTTAGTAAATTTCTTTAATAACTTAATTTTCACAATGCATTTCTATGTAATTCAGAAGTTCTTTTGTTCATCATGTTTTACATTTAATTAAATAACACAATCTCATTTTTTCCTTTCCTTTAAATAACTCACTATTTCGTGCAAAAATCTGCCTGATGGCCTAAAGACATCTATTTCAAGTTAAGCAAATCAAAAGTTTAATTGCTGGCGTCGTTTTATAGCCTTCCGGTTAATTAAAACGCACTACAATTGTGTTGGTTGAGAATCCTTCAGAAAACGACCGCTAATCTTCTTCTTAATATAAAAATATGCAACTAAATTACCTGCCAGCTTAGGAAAAGAAAGTTAATGTTCTGAAATAATGGTCATACACGATTAAAATTAGGCGTAACAATGACTCTAAATTAACGTGACAGGCTACTGTAACATTCACCACGAAAACAGTAACATTTGCAGCAATAAAACTCGTAGTAAATTTAGGCATATTCATCAATTTGCTTGGCATTTGAATGTACACTCACTCGACTCTACATATTACGATTTCCTTATACAACATTTTACACATTGTTCGTCAAACCTCGTTTTTACATATATACTTCAAGATAATTATGGCCGATAATTATCTCTCGTAAGTATACAGAAGCCTATGAAAATTTATAGAAACTTATACCGTCTGTTTTCGTGATGCATGGCTTAACTGCATTACTGATCACTAGTTTTCATGTTTATGCTTAGTTTTCAAGCATGTGGTGTTATTTTAATAGAAACACGACAGTAAAATATACAGCTTTGTATTCTATAACTTCTACTTGCATCCTGTGTTCGAATTTGATCTAATACGGTTAGGACTGTCCGCTTCGTAAGAATTCACCTGTTTAAAATTGCATGATCATTCCACAACTGAAAGTGACCAGGTTTATTTAAGAAAGTCCTGGGTCTGCGATATCTTAACTCCATCACTCAGCAATTTTTCAAATACCTCCCCATGCAACATGTGCAACTGGGACCACCATTTTACAACACAGCATTAAACAACAAAGAATGGAGCACAAACCATGACTGTTTCCTACGGTGAAAAGCAGAATGGATACTAAACTGACCTTAAATCACAACATAACAGTAGTTATCACAGGATACGAACATTATGGTGCTTATCTACAGACATTTAAAATCAAAGAAGATCCATTCATCTGTGTGCAGAAGTGTACAAACAATAAACCACATATTGTGGGAGTGTCACATTCAGGAAGTGTGATAAGAACCGGGGGCACTGGCCTACGCTAAAAAATTTCAAGTGTTTGCTAATAAAATTGATTTCAAAAAAGTATGTATATAATAACTAGTAGAAAATCAACTTTATAAATCGTTGTACATTGTTATCAATGTAGTGCAGTAGTACAAAGAACAGTTATAGTGCATTGCAGTACGCGTATTACACAATGTAATGAAGCATGCAGAATAAATATTTTTTAAAAAAAGCATTAAACTGTAGTTCGACTGAAGATTGGAGCTTAAAATACGAAATAAAACTTAGAACAATAGTTTAAATCCAACCGGTGTGTAAACTTCCTTTTTATAAAATCGACCCTAAGCCTGGACACAAGGAGAATGTGCCTTGGCTACTAATTATCTTCATACATACACACCACCAACCGGTGCTGGTTGCAGGGACTTTATCTGTTTGTTGCATTTTACCCGCAAGAATTAATAACTTCATACTAGTCTATACACGTACGATAGTTAATTAAAATGTAAGTCTGTCTTAAAAGGCAACTTATTAAACATTTATGCACGTAGCTTGATCTGAAGGTTGCGCCAAGATAAAAGATTTTAAGGTGCTTCACATTTGCATCAAATATCTTTCAGAAATAGCTGAGAACCAACAAAGCTCCTTATCACTGAAGAGCTCACAACTCAGGGTATAAGTATGTCAACGGATAAGCTTCCGATTTATTGCGCATCTTCTGAAAAGTGTCGGTATGAATCATGCTTTTGCGTATGCATTTCCCGTAGTGCACAATATATCACGTCCATCTCTTCCGCTGTTCAGTAAAGGAAAGGCAGCAGATGAATGCGTTCCTTGGCAGCGGATTTAGTAGCCGGTCACCAAACAGTCTCCCTGCTGTTAATTATTAAACTATAGGTTTGTGCCCACATTCGCCTTGCGCATTTTGGACGTTGAAGAGAAACTAGAGTTAAATGGAAGAAGTTACGTCATCTGTCGAATTTCTGAAATATGTAATAGCAGTGAAGTTTGCAGATAACACTTTTACTTTCTCTACTAAGTAAGTAGAGGAAGAATTGTATTCCACCCAAAAATTCGATGTCAAGACTTCACGTATACGTATGCTTTGAGGCTCCCTGAATTCAAAATGAGCATTTTTAGAAAAAGGTGTGTGTGTGTGTGTGTGTGTGTGTGTGTGTGTGTGTGTGTGTGTGTGTGTGTGTGTGTGTGTGTGTGTCGACAGCATAACTCAAAAACGAAAAGTCAGTTAAAAACCAAAATTGGTATTTAAGTAAATTCCTCCACCCTCAACTACCCTTCACATGGAAAATGTTTCGAAAATGACGACGATTTTGATTAAAATGGCACATCTTCGATTTTCCTTAAATCTAAACCAGTCTCTCTCAAGTATAAAACAATCATGACCGCTTATTTCGCAATGTTCTTTTTGGGCCTCCCACGGTCACCAAAGCCTCCCGGACCGTTAAGCCCCCAAGCCTCCCGGTCAAAGCAGATAGCAGCAATTTGGTGTTTATAGTATTTGATGAAGCAATGCATACTTCTAGTGGAAGGCGTTAAAACTTTTTTGAGTTTATAATTAATAGCAAACAAACACGGCACTAACACCAAAAGAAAATAAACCTCTAATGCTTAAAATTTGAATTACTGGTTGTTCCAGTTCGTTTAGCGTTATCCAGGATGCACCGCAAGGAGGCGACCTGGCTTGCACCCCGAAAGATTCTACATTTATCAGCTTCGTCATTATTTCTTTGTTTCTTTATCTTCTGCTGATTCACTCACCGTGAATCCGCATTTAGATGCTTAGTTGTTTTTGACATTTTAAGCCTATATTATATAGTAATACGTATTTTTCCGTGTACGTTTTACTTGGGGAGGTTTGGGGATTGCTACCTGCTAAGCTACCTGGGCACCAGAGGCTTCGTTCCTGCGCCGTTCTGTTTGACTGCTATTTCGCTGACAGCTTTTTTAATACATTCAATGATAAGAATAAATATTCTAATTAAAACGGTCATTACCTTTTGCAGATGCTGTTTATATTGGCAGTTTACCTCCTTTTACCTTTTCACCCTATCCTCCAAAGTTGTTTGAAGGATATTGCAAGTAGAAGACGCCCTTGTATATCCTACCACTTTATTAACAACTGATCAAGTCAAAAATATGTGCTAAAACAAATTAAAACCCAATGGCTGAACTACCTAATATAAAAATGTGCCTATTACCAGACATTCTGGAAGGGATCACCAAGCACTGTAGAACTAGCGTATAGACTGCATGATTCCTCAAATTTTCCATCCCCAAAGATTTGGCGATTGTCACGAAAAATTGTCTTGAATTACGAAAACGATCACTTCACGACACAAGAAGTCAGTCTAGCGTCATTATAACATGTAGTGTCACTCATACTGGCTTCATTTCTTCATGTTGCCCAACCAACACATTTTATACAGTTAAATCCACTGTTATTTTCGAACACTTCCTTGCATTTTCTTTTTAGGGTTTGTGCTGCAGTATCAAAAAGAACCATAAGTTTTTTCCACATTCCGTACTACTTGAACTGCTTCTCCAGAAACATTCCTACTGATTCCACTTTCTTTATGGAATCACATAGGAAACCAAGATTTGCGGAAAAGTATGCTAAGTCATTTCTTAACAGTGTCTTTTAATTTTCGCAGCATTTGAGTCAATTGGACTCCTTTTCACTCCAGACATCTTTAACCCGTTGTGAACTCAAAACTGTCGATTTGTAATTTCCCAACACAATTCAACTAGAATGTGCTATAATCTCTGCGGATTCACAAATAACTAAATTTGACTATAGAGTTTCAGTGTCCCCTGGTACATCGGTAATAAGTACATCTACAATGATTTTAAACTCGCAACAATCAAACAGGAAATCGCAGCATACAGCCTGTCCTACCAAACGCATCTCTACAGTCATCCTAATACACTGGCAATAAATCTACTTGACAACAGCAGCAGTACAACAAGCCGACTACAGAGAAACCAAGTCTTGGAATTGCAGTATAGATTTGCACCCAAATTATAAGCAAATTTATGGCCAATGGGCCATAGTTTGTAAAAGTAATATGTTATTGTTACTTATTGTTCAACTATTGAACAGATTGTAATTTTGCAAGTGTATAAATAAAAAAAAAGTTTCAGTGAAAGTATATATGTACTAGCCGGATTGTGAAGCGATAACAGGTGCAGTGGAGGAAGTCCGTGTTCGTATCTTGCAGGCTAATGTTATTTGAGTAACCAGGATGCTTATATTTTCTTCCAACCGAAGGGATACTATAGCTGACATATCAGTTTTTCCAATAAAAAATAACAAATTGCGACATCCAGCCTGAGTAATTGAGCATTAAAGAAGTGGATGGTGACTTGTTAAAAATAATTTGCTGCTGCTTTTATGTGATTTATATGAAAATTATTTTCAAAATGTTTCCTTTATGCAATTTCTGTGTAATTTATGTGAATATCCGAAAATATTTACATGCATAAAAAACCAGAAAATATGCATTTTTATGTGCAATAAAACTTAAATATTTGCTCTGGTGTAAATATCCAGGATATGCATGGGAGCAACAAGTTACATGTCCCGATGGCAGATGGCAGCACGCTCCAGCAAAAATAAGCGTGCACCCGGTTTCACCCCTCTACCCGGGTCGTACCCCATGTTCTCATAGGGCGGTCCCAGGGACCCGCATGTGGTACTCGTGATGGACGAAGCGGTATCTGGGGGGCGGGGGGTTTCTCCAGGTTCTTCGGTTTCCTCCGCCACTCATTCCATCAACTGCTCCAGCATCACCTTTCCAACAATCCATTTTACCTACATTTCATATCATCTTCCTCACTCTCATACCTGGTGCTGAGCTGCCCACCCGCTTCCAGGTCTTCAGTCTGTCCGGTCCATAAATTCATGTGCTCCCCAACACGCACCTATCCCTAAGTACCCTCGTAAGTCCTCTATACGGGGAAGGTAATCAGATGAAAAAGACTGTATAGCTGGGAAACCATAAATGATAGAGGATATCCTACTACACAACAAATATACAGGGTGCCCCAATTGAATCGCCCTATTGTCATATTTTCATACACTTCGTGTGACTGGTGGGGCACACGTGAAAGTGAATGTCTTTCTTGATTTTTGTATACAAACTTGATGAGTCATACGTATTAGTAAAGTTTAGTTCATTTCGATATTTCAAATAGTTTGACAAATACTGAAGTGAAAATAGGGCGATTCAATTGGGACACCCTGTTTATCTTTTAATTACAAACTGTATTTAATATAACTCTTATTCCAAGTCGGTAGAGCAACTGTCTACTGTGCGAGGAGTCCTGAGTTCGACTCCCGCCTCGGGTTGTGGGATTTTTTTTCCTCTAGCCAAGGTTTTCCCTACCCGATCCAGAGTCTGGAAGTAAGAATGAGAGTGTGAACCTGGCTTAATGTACGAGATTAAATCCAAAGAAACGCAACAGCTGTATAAAAACCAAGAGAAAAGTAACAGCTGCATAGGAGTTAACACCAATGCCTGAGAGACATACTCAAAGGCGAAAGACCGCCAATGTACTCGTACTAGCGGGGTATAAATGGAACTTAATTTATTTATTTGAATTTTTTAATATTTATCGTTTTTTAAGTGCTGCACTATTCGGTTGTTTGCGGTCGTGCATCGAGTATCGGAATCTCAAAGCCAGCATAGTATAGCGGTCCGCTTTTTAAACCGCCTCCGTAGCGCAGTTGATAGCACGCTTGCCTCTGGCGCGGAAGACCCGGGTTCGATCCCCGGCATGGGGACTTTATCCCCTCTGGGAGGTCTGGCACGGGTGCACTCAGCCTCGTTAGGTCCCGGGAGAACCAATTGATGGAGAAGTAGCGGCCCCAGGTCGAGAAGGCCGCATAACTGGCCGGAAGGGTTCGGGGCGCTGACCACGTCCCACCGTCCAGTACTGCACCACACCAATGACGCCTGTATTGGGCAGAGGTGGGGGACGCAGCGGCTGGGCGGCAAGCCTTGGGGTTTAGTTTTTTTAGACTATCACTTCAGACTCCTGTAATGCAACAATTCCTACAAATGTTTACATCGAATAAACTGCAGTAGAAAGAAAAATAACTATGTCCAAGAATGTTCTTAGAAGCTAAATAAAATAAACGATACTGATTAGAGAAATTCCTGTGAATATGCGTTAAAGTTTTTACTTCCTTCCCACAGCTTTTACGTCTTTTAACTTGTTGCACACAAACTGAAACTAAAGCACGGGTTCACAACCACCGACAACGGAAACGATAACCAGAAGGACAGTTCAAATGGGAGTGTTCACAATCTAAGGTTCTAAGGCAAGCCTTTCCGGGATCTGGGAACGACAAGCAAGATCGGGCCATGGTTCAACATTGGTGTTCCCGTTAACGGTCACGGTATATTAAAGACTTCAGCCTTCAAGGTAGAAATTCGGCCACTAGATCTCTCACTAGTCGTAATTCTGGGAAAATCAAACCGGAAAGTACTTTATATGACAGTTACGAACAGGAAATTGTTTTAATGAACGCTAGGACGCTAAAGGACTGACGCTTGCTGGTTTCTCGGAATCGGAAATACGCATTGGCTTCGCGTTTATATCCTCACTTTATCGAAATTTGGCATTGGTTAACCTGTTTTTATGTTGGCTGAATTGGAGAGCAGGCTAAAATTTTTCACTGGACAAGAGAAATAAATGACATCCCAATGCGCAATATCCACTGTCTATCCCCGTTGTCGTTAGCGGGCTGTTGTGAACCAGCTTTAACTAAATAGATTTTAACTACTAACAGCAATCCTCCATTTAGGTCTTCAGAACGAAGTAATACTGATTATTACAGTCAATAAATGTAACGTTCTTCTCTGAAATCCAGCTGTATTTACCAGCGATGTCCCAACCCTGTTTGTTTCTTCAACTCTGTGGAGAAGGTTTAAGCGAAAAATGCTCTACCTGAGCCTTAAAATGCTAATAAGTGAATATCAATGACATGGCACTGAGCTGCGACAAATTAAAATAGCCGTCGTAGCATACATTTACATGCCTAACACATCATAACGGCTGTCAGCTATTTCTCTGCAGTTTACGCCACGATGCAAGCTGAATGCTATCATGATTCACTCCGTTATGCGACTACTATAGTCATATCATCACCTAATTTAACGTGCAAAACAAAGATACATGCATAAAGGTTCAATTTGACCCGCGGATGTTTTCTGATGGCAAGTACGGTTCAATTATGGTTGACCATAAAATGTTTCATAACACTGGTAATGATAACTATATCCCCACTACTGTTTCTTTTTATACAAACCAATTAGTATATTGCATTTAACACCTGATTCCCATCATATTATACTTTTTAATATTACATGAAATGTTTCAATATTCTTATTCTTATATTTATTTTTTATTTTATCAAAATATACATTTCATTTGTTATAAAAATATCTTAAACATGTCATTTTAATCAAAATTGTTAGAGCCATTTTCAAGAAAATCAAAATTTTCGAAAAATTTTCCATCTAAAGGGTAGTTTAGGGTGGGACTATTTTCTTCAAAATCTTCGTGTCGCATCCTTGAAATACATTGAACTTAAATACCAACTTTGGTTTTTAACCGACTTTTTGTTTTTGAATTATGCTGTACACACACACACACACACACACACACACACACACACACACACACACACACACACACACACACACACACACACACACACACACACACACACACACACTTTTCTAAAAATACTTTTTTTATTCAGGAGATTTCAAAACATATACTTCCGATGAAATCTCGACATCGAATTTTTGGGTGGAATACAATACTTCCCACTTACAGTAGAGAAAGTAAAAATGCTTTTTGTGGATTCAGGGGGTCTCAAAACATATATTTCTGTTGAAATCTCGACATCGAATTTTTGGGTGAAATACAATATTTCCTCCACTTACCAGCAGAGAAAGTAAAAAAGAACGATGTAGATCTTGGTAAACGATGAAGATTTTAATACTCCTTACGAAATTCCTTCTGAAGATTAGGTAACTGTTTTATCTGCCACTATCTGTATTTACCCTACTTACTTCAACTAAAGGGCGAAGATAGCCACCTGAAAGTGTAGTGTGTCCATGCTTAGAAGAAAATGCTAATGAAAAGCCAGCACAAAAACTAATAGAAGGCAAAATGCATCACAACACGTCAGGCTTCGTAACTGTATACAACAAAAATGCTGCGAACAGCAACATGATACAGGAAACCCATATTTTCAACTTAAATGACTAAATGGTTGATGACTATGACTGGCTTTGAACTACTGTGCCATCGTTGTTACAACTTAACTGTCTTATTCAAAGGAACTTGAAACAAACAAAAAAATCTGATGTGTTGCACTCACATGACAAACTCTTATTCCTATATTTTCTACTTGTTAGTTAAGATAAACATTTGTACAAATATCTTATTGCTTATTTTATTGTAGGTGCAAAGGGATCACATTGAAATCGACATTGAAATTTTGGGTCGAATACAATACTTCCCCTACTTACTCTAAATGGTACAGAAAATAAAAAAACAAAAAACAAAAGAACAAGCCGTATCGCTGCAGAAAATACAGCAGCACATCTCTAAGTAAACCGTGCCAATGCACTAACCATCAAGGCAATGAGCCAAACCGCTATTCAGAAGTATCCTCGTTTAAAAATAACACTCACAATTTCTAATTGTGCCTAAGTACGGAATGAGTTTCCAGCGAATATTATCTGTTCTTTAGGCTATGTGGAACATTGGTAGTACACATTAGGTCTACACAGCCGAAATAATATGATCACCCAAATAAGTAATAAAGCTGCTAAAGTTTACAAATAACAAAGAAAATATATGCAATTTTACTCGTTCATATTTAATGTAAAACTTATAATTTTGTATATAATATATATTAACTATTTCTATTGCTAATAGTTTAAGTAATGCATTTATATCCTTTTGTTGTTCAGTATGCTTCGTTTATGAAACTCCAATTGGGGAAAGCTGAACTTGTTAATTAATTGTGTACGTATACTGTGATATCAGGGATAGTCGTTGCGTAATTGCAATAAAAATCTGTTACGTTGCATTCACGTGATTTTCTCTACAATTGCACGAACTATTCTAACAAACACTTATTCCTTTACACCGTGTTAACCAAGATAGACATTTGCAGAAATTATCTTATGCATTGTTAATTTTGTTGTAGGCGCAAGGAGAATATGGGAATACAGCATGCTTTAAGTGAGTCTAGCTGGTCGCTATGTGATGACTTTGAAAGTAGTAGGATTAAGTGTTTGTAAGAATGGTTTCTGCATGAGTAGAAAAAGCCGTGTGAGTACGACACATCAGTTCGTTTCAAATAGCAATCAGCTCTTAAAAATTTGAATATCGCTTAAGCCTTCTATATTTTCCTATACCCATTGTACCTTTAAAGAAATACAAAACCATTTCTATAAGTGTCTCTCGATCAATATGAAGTAGAGAGAAGAATAAATATTTGTATGAAAGAATAGTTTAAACAGGAGTTAGTAGTCATGCGAATGTGCGCAGGACATCATACGAATGTTTTTCTAATTAGATTGGCATTCTATGCCACTGTGCACTGGCGTCGCCGCCGCACGGTGCCTCATGCACAGCCTGAGTGTCTACCAGTGAAAAAGTCTTGTACGAACAATTCTTACGAACTCCTATTCCTTTGCCTTCTTAGTGTAGGTTGAGATAAATATTTTCAGAAATTTCTTATTATTTTCTTAAGTATAAGGGGAATAAGGGAATACAGTAGCCTCTGAGTGAGTCAAATCTTTTAAAGCATTGAGATTCCGTTCTCTTTGCACGGTTAAGATAATGGAAAAATGAATCACGATCTTCCATTTGACTATTTTTAAGTTTTCCAAAACCCACACAAATTACAAGGAATATCTCCGAAATGGTTCACTCTACTACAAAAAACAAATGTATATGGACACATTGTGTGCTTTTGGAAGATCTACATTTTTTTCTACAGTACGATTTGGTCTATCTCTTACTGTTTACCAGTTATGTAAGTCATCCAGAGTAAACAGGAATACATAGGCTGTAGCCAGAAAATTCAAAATATGCATTTCATTTGTCGTAAAAATATCTTAAACATGACATTTTAATCGAAATCGTAAGTCATTTTCGAGAAAATTAAAATTTTCTATATACCTAAAGGGTAGCTTAGAGGTGGAGCAACAATCTTCAAAATCTTCGTGTCACATCCTTAAAAGATGTTTAGTTAATACCAACTTTGGTTTTTAATCGACTTTTCGTTTTTGTGCTATGCTGCCTAGAAACTGACACGCGCGCGCAGACCTTTTTCTAAAAATGCTTTTTTTTTTTTATTATTATTCCGGGATCCTCGACTTTTTTTCCGGTGAAATCTCGACATCGAATTTTTGGCTGGTATACAATACTTATACTTACAGGATGTAGCAGAGAAAGTAAAGACTTACCTTAGAATTAAATGGAGTTTATCAGTTAGAACCAGAACCGGAAGTAGCGATGTATGGAAGCCCTTCGGGATTATTGTTGGGTAAACTACATTAATAATAATAATAATAATAATAATAATAATAATAATAATAATAATAATAATAATAATAATAATAATAATAATAATATCGCCTTATTAGTAATAGGTGTTGAAAGGACTTTAAGTAAACTCTTTGGTTTTACTTGTATATTATGTACATGTGTATTTCCTTTTTCATATTTGAGAATTCGTGCTGCATATTTGTAACATTAAGGCGCTCTTAAGCATAGTCTTCCGTTAGAGATTGTCATTGCCAAGTTTATTCTTAGATTGGCTAATTGGTTAAAACGAAGTGCAAATTTTATATAGTCTTTATATGTAGCATTGAAGAAAAGCAACAACTTTTGAGTTAATTTACTTTAATTTGTGTTAAAGGTTGGTAGTAGAATAATTCATCTCAATGACAGTTCTGCGAATTCTGGAGTTTAAAGAATGTGTAAACACACGCACGCGCGCGCGCACACACACACAGAGAGAAATCCCGTGAATTTGGATATAAAACTTGTATGGCACTTGTTTTGGAATATATTTTAATAAATATTTTATTTAGGTGTAATGATGGAATATAAAGTCACAAAGCTGAATTTGTTTATCATAAACATAATGTGGAAAAAGAGGTTTTGATCGTAACAGTACGTAAAAACAAAGTCGAAAACGTAGTGATATGGTGCGCGATATTGTCACGTATTTGCCATAAGCAGTGAAGCAATAAGATTCACAACACTGATATCTTTACAATTTTAGTACAGACTGGCCATTGCAATGGCTTCTTCTTCTTTGGAAAAATTATGAAAAACTAT
Organism: Tenodera sinensis; assembly: GCA_030765045.1. Lineage (NCBI taxonomy): Eukaryota > Metazoa > Arthropoda > Insecta > Mantodea > Mantidae > Tenodera > Tenodera sinensis. The sequence goes on from CM060971.1 coordinate 79,044,854, forward strand.
GTCTTTACAATTTTAGTACAGACTGGTCATTGAAATAGCTTCTTTTTATTGTTCGAACTGGCAGTATAGTCATGCAGGGTCACTAAACGTTTTGAGAATTAACGCAATTATACTCCATCCAGCCTTAGATCCGCCCCTTGTATCACTCCGCGATAACCTGATGTTATCACCTGCGACTAACACATAACAAACACCACGTGGACTCATACCTCGTATTTATGCTGCAACAGAGCGATATTTATTCAGGAATATTAGAAATACCGCCTTACATTTAAGTAGTCTTTACCAGGGTTATCGTACATCTTGAAAACTCACAGATAATCGCCGATATTTAAGGTACTATATTTTATGGTGTGCTTTGGTTTCGGCGTATTGCGAGTTCGTTGTTGATGACTTGTGTTTACAACAAGTGCGGATCTAACGGTGGAGCGATTATAAAAGTTTAAAACTTTAGTTCTGATCATTGCATCTTGTTCGTAGGCAATTACTGCAGCTTCAAGTGATTCAAATCGTTGACCTCGAATTGTTTATCTTATTTTGGAGAATACAAAAGAGTTGCATGGGGCCATATCTGCACTGTAGGGAGGATGCAGGAGTACAAGTAGGCATTGTAACTTACACAACACGTTCAACACTCGTACATGCCTTTACATTACATAAAATGAGCATTTAAAGATACAGTCTATTTAAATTTGATGCATAGAATTAAACGTCTTACGTCATGCATGAATGTGCTTGATGTAACATTTGTTTTGCCAATATTTCTAAACCATCTGCTCATCATTTCGCCTTTCTTCAGACACCTGTATTCTCTCACCAAAGGAGTAGTACAACTCCGTACCTGTGGCCAGACACTTGGATAAGAAATTACAAATCAATTTGCATCAGAATACACATGCTCGCTATCCAATTTGGATGGAGAATGGATAAGTTGGCGGCGATACACCATTTCTCCCTATGTGCTTCGTATTACTATTATGCATTTGTGTGATTTCAATAAGAATGCAAATGCTGCATTGCAATTATAAGAGGAAATGAACTAGAAAAGAAAAGCCCGCGATGTCTACTCGCAATGTTGTTAATAGGGTGTCTATAGCTGTCGCAAAATTTGATGGCGGCTGGCTCAGTAAAAAATCCAATCATAGGCTTATCACGCCTTGCAGTATTGTGTAGTTAAACACACTGTGAAATCACGATGTAAACAAGTGATATATAATTTGCGTCCACAAAAATTTGTTCAAGAAAAAGTATAGCATTAGTCAACTATCAGTCGTATTTAAATTTTGCGGCTACCATAACTATACACTTGTAGTACAAAGCGAGGAGTTTTAAATTAATTTATCTCAAATTTTATCTCACAAACTGTATTTATAGTGTTTTCTTTAGCGATAGTTGTGTACATTTCGCTTGAAATTGGAGGAATAAAAGGCTTGCTTCAAATTTTCAATACCTTGTATACAGACGATGCTCTCGGGTTGTTCAGGGACTGCGTATTTAGCAGGAATAGCACGAATTTAATATTTAATAGGAAAAAAGAAAATGTTTACTTTACCCAAATACTCAAAAGCAACGCATTCTGTCGTTCTCTGATTTCCCCTGTATAGAAACCTCTAACATATCGTCCCGTCGATATATTTACACCGATGGATCAAAGAGCACCAACGGTGTTGGATGTGCTTATGTTTATGGAACCGAACCATATACATTCGGTTTTCCAAATAGCACTTCCATTTTTACTGCAGAGCTTTATGCAATTTATCGAGCCGTTTTGTATGTTCGCCGTCGTAAATTAGGTGACTGCCTGATTTTAAGCGATTCCCTTAGTGCACTGCAGAGCCTTTGTCAGTTGTACAACCCCCACCCTATTGTACAACGTATCCAGGATGCCCTCCATGTTTTACACGCTTCTGGCGTTGACGTGGTGTGTGCCTGGATTCCTGGTCACGTAGGTTTGCCGGGGAATGAAATGGCAGATTTAGCAGCAAAGACGGCAACTACAGAACCCAGTATTACCATCTCACGTGTTACTTCGGAAGACTTCAGGCTTGAAGTGCGGAGAGCGGTGCTGTCGTCCTGGCACGAGTGGTCAGCTCTCCGCGGTAATAAGCTTAGAGAAGTGAAAGAACTTCCGATAATCTGGGTAACTTCCTGTCGCACATCTCGTCGCGAGGAGGTTAGTTTGGCTCGATTAAGAATAGGGCACTGCAATTTTTCGCACGGTTACCTATTTAAAAGGGACCCTGCGCCTCTATGTCCGCTGTGTGACAACGTTTTGTCGGTTCGCCACGTGCTGCTAGAGTGTTGCTCTCTAGCGCACCTTCGGGATTCTCTGCAGCTGCCTGCCAGACTTGCAGAGGTCCTAGCGGACGACAAAACAGCGGTTGATAGAGTTTTTAATTTTTTAGCGGAGTGCAATATAAATTTGAGGATTTAAATTTTTTAATTATCTGTTTCTGCTTTTGGACATATTTATCACCTTGTTTCATATCTGGCTATTGCCACTGATTTTTACCTTTGTAAACTTTCCTTGTTGCTAGTATTTTTATTTTTTGAGTGAAATTTATATCTGGCTATTGCCATGGATCTTTTAAGGGCGCTGATGACCTAGAAGTTGAGCGCCCTTAAACCAAACCAAACCAAACTAACATATCGTTCTTAACAGCTAAGTATGTGCCAAGGTACGGATATTCTACTAACTGAATTTGACCCTACAATCATTGAGACGTTTACCAAACAGCTGGAGCAAATAAGGTAGTATTTTTCTTAGGAAGTAACACATCTCCAAATGTTTTCTTTGTCAGTGTTTGCTAAATTGATAAAAGTGTGTACATCTAAGCCTCATTTTGGGTCAGCAACCAAATTATATAATCCAATACCTTGCGTTTGCCAATTGAAGACGTCTTCCTTAAGTGCACAAGTCCAGTCAACTGTAACCTTTGCAAATGATGTGCTAACATTAAGATATTTATAATAGGTGAACTTTGGCATATACTTGTTCTATTACTAAGAAATCCATTTACCGTAGGTATTTTGTTATATTTTATCGTGAATTTGTTGGAATTGTTCAGTTCTGAAACTCGGTCTCTATCGATAGATTGTAGCGATTATATCAACTGGATATAATTGAAAGTATAGGGAATAGTGAAGATATTGTATACTATTAACGATATGTGTTTTAATTACTTTTTATTTGTAATGTAATGAGCAAAACAAGATATTACTCTCTTTCACTTATGCTGATCTGAATCCCCACACCTCGCTTCCTGATTCGTCTCCATTAAAAATCTACTCTTTGCCATATTTATAACAGTTTTTGAAAATAAGATTGTTTTTCGGGAAGAACTGAAGCAAGAAAGTTGCAAATGTTCTTAGATTTCAGAGGAATTTCTTTATCGTAACTTTCCTCAGCGTGGTTTCTGAAAACTTTGTTTTTCCTTTCATGAAGAATGCCATTAGGGTTCTTGCCAACAGTAACAATGTTCAATCTGGTAGTGAACGGTTCTCTTCCATTCATTTGGCCGTCGTTTCTTCCTGGGTACAGCCGCACTGTCATCTGACGTTTCAATCATTTCTAAATATTATCCTTTAACTGATAATGAATAAGCTTCTCAATTCGCAATCATCACAAGCGCGCGAACTACTATTCAGCTGCTGACCGCCAAACAGTGACAACTGGAAAGTGGGGGAAATATCTGTGTTATGAGGCGCGCTACGCTGGGCGCATGATTACTGTCTGAATTCCATAACAACACATGTTCCTGGACTTGTGTAGAAATGAAACTCAATAGCAAGTGGAAAAACCTGAAACTTGTGACTTATGAATGTCATATGATAAGAGCTCAGTGAGACGATTGCAACGATATACATATATAACTCACACAGTGCCAAAAAGTGGATTTGGGCACTGTCATCAATTCTTATTTCAGTTTCGATTTTTGTTCGTATGAAAAGCAGAAAAAGGTGGAATCATTTTTTTTTTTTTTTTTTTTTTTTTTTGCGCTTACCTATATCAATCCCCGAAACATTTAGTGGCTTGCATGTTCTTATTTGATGAAGTAGTTATGTCAGTTGATTTTAGAATTGCCTTCTGCATCATCGGTATACCTATTATCCTTGCTGACCAGGACGAAAGTTTTCTTCTGTGCTCTTAGTTGAATGTCTTTTTACAGTATGGATTTCGGAGGACTTACTTGGAATTCATTTGCGCGGCTACGGAAAACAACCTAAGACATTTTGCAAGTCATTTGGAATATATTACCTTAATCCTTAATGTGAACCATAGTCTGAAAGCATATATAGAGGGCACGGGGTGTCATTTAAGATTTACCCACCTCTGCCATGGTCACTTTGCAACCACGAGTAACTCACCACGACATACTATGTTCCACTCACGAGAATATAGATTTAAGGAATGTGAAGACATAACCAACTCCAGCGTTATGTGAGAAAGATTACGGCTAGACTTTCAACAAATCAACAAGGCTTAGGTCTTTTAGAAAACATGCCCTATTGTGCTAGCAATGCTGGAACACTAAGGTTGTGCGGTGTGTTTAACGTAAATAGCTTATTTATGACATCATGGTGAGCTACCATGCGCTGTCTCCCCTCGCCGCTTCAGAGAGCAGAACACCCCATGGGCGTTTTCTCGTCAGAGGCCTCCGAAGTGCTCGAAAACCTCCTTCCGGCTGCACAAAGTCCCCTGAGAGAGGCAAGCGTTCTTCTGGATAACTCATGTCGGGAAGAAGCTTTATAACGGTCACAATCATAGTGTGCGAAGTGCACTAGGTTCTTACCATATACCCATGAGAGACCAGGACTATGAAAAGGATGAAACGACAGGAATGGCAGGAAAGTAAACATTTTCGAAATTTCAAGGCGGTATTCGACAGTAAAAATCGAGGGAAACTATTAAAATCGTCGACCTGTTTGGTAAGCTCCAGGAATTGGACACGGAACCTCGGACTGTGAGCAATAGACCCAGGTCTGAGGCATTTCCTCGGTGATAGCAAGGAAGGACAGCAGCTATAGGATCATTGCTTTTGTTGGAACTTAAATGGATAGGTGTCCAAAGGTTTGTACACTCGCACAAAAATATTACAAATTGAAAAATAAAAGCTTCAGCCTTTGACCAGTTTTATGCAATGGAGAGGAAGTGCCGCACAACGTTCACGCTGTTGGCACTATTGTCCGTAACAAAAGATTTGCGTCGATAACAGAACCGGTTGCCCAAGGCTAGAATTAAAAAAAAGAAAGGAATAGAAAAACACAATTTTATTGCAGGTGCCTTCAACTTTCCGACTTTATTTTTTAATGCACGCCTGTTGGCATTTTGCGTGTACCTTAAAGCACTACTGTCCAAGCCACCACTTCTACAGCGGCACCTTGTTTACAGAGGTGTACTTTTGCTTACTCTCTTCTTGTTTTAGACGCTCGTGCTGACACACTGTAAATGAATCTCACGTCAGAAAATATACTACCATGTAAAAGAACTCCGAATCAAATTCCGGCACAGTGGCGGCGCTTGTAAGATCTTGTTAACAAACAGCGTCGCGAACAAACGAAATATTAATGTATTTATTTTATCCTCCTATGTGCATTCAACAACAGCTGCTTTGTATTCTTAATTAAAGGACTTTTCCTCCAATAAGATGTGGTCTAGTTTAAGCTCAATCTTCTTCTTTATAAGGTGCCATCAGATGTGTTCACAGAAAATACCGTTGTATGCCTGGTTTGCATAAAAACCAACTACATAACCAACGAAAGGTCTACAGAATCTGCTTTCACCCAAAGAAAAATCAAAACGTCGCATCTATAAGCAATCTGAATTCTCTCCGTGCCTCTACTACAGCCTGTTTTGCATGCTTCTATGATGACTATTATCACTCAATTTGTCCCGGACCTTGTTGGTTTTTAAAAACTGGGAAGCAAATAGGCGTTCGCTGAAGGACATACATTTTTGCTGCGAAATAAAGATGTACCTACGTTCTAAAAAATGCTAAACCGCACTTGTTTATTCTATATCAAATGAAGGTGTTTTACGACAGCCGAAGAAAGGAATTCCAAATGTGTACAATAAGCATTTTAAATAAAATTTTGGTAGAGTACAAGAAATTCTTGTAAAGTTTATATTTAACCTGCTCCCTCCACCACCGCCACCACCACGATAACAACATTAATAATGATGATAATTCGCAGAACATAAAATGACAGAAGAAATGAGAAAGTAAAAATGAAGTGCAGCCTCTAGAGCTACTCAACTAAAGCTGGCAACAGTATGTTCAACCTAAGCGCACAAAGGCAATACACCCTTGGGCACTGTTTACTTCTGAATTTGAAATACATATTTTTATTTAATTCATTTTGACATTTCATACTACGGTTTAAGTTATAAACTATGCTATGTGATGTCTGGTAATCGTATTTGATAAATAAAACATTTCTGACGTACCCCAAAAAGTTTGAAAAGGCCCATATGCCCGTTATTGTATGTTTTGTGCCACCAGTTCATATTTAATCCAAAATGCTAAAATAATGAACGCTTCTCCTGGCAACTTAAGACACACCTCCCCCCTACAAACTGAGAACACAATTACATTGCAAAGAGTGGTGTGCATACAACACACACTAAGGAAACATACCTGATTGTCCCCACCTTGAGATCACTTCAAATGCATCGTTGCTGGTACATTTCTTACCCGCTCTATTCAAACAAGGTAGCCTAAAAATTACTTAGATGGTATCTGCTAAAGTTACTTATATACTGGGTGTCCACAGCGTTTAGTATGTTGTGCGGGATGACTAAACTGATTAATGTTCAGATAGGAACCCTTGTCCGGAAATGTACGGTTTGGACGCTGGAGAGCATCAAAGTTTCAGAACGAACGTTTGTGACAATTTGTTACCATTCGTTTTGGTATCTTAATATGGAAGGTATGTAATCCTTTAGCCATCTATGTACTGGGATGAACGACCTAAGCAGAATAACATTCCTAAGCATGCCCCAAATTCCTCCATAGAGTCCTTGATGCGTATCTTACTACGCTACTTGTGTAGTTTCCAGTACAGTAATGTTTTTAACAGCATGCGACGTGTACCAGTACACAACTGTTTAAATTACCAACTTAAGCTCCAGCACACTTATGTAAATGTGTGGAATCACCTCAACGTCGATCGACTGGTAGAGGTGGATAAGTTGCATGGCCAGCACGGTCGCCAGATCTGACACCTCTCGAGTATTTTCTGTGAAGCTGTATGAAGAGCATCGTGTATGGCATTCCTGTAACGTCAGCGGAGGACCTTATGGCTCGAGTCCAGGGAGCGATTGAAAACCTTCAAAGACAACCGCACGTGCTGGATCATGTGCAGGAGGCTTATCACCGCCGATATAGGCTCTGCAATTACGTACTAGGTACACAGATCAAAGCCCATTTGTAATGTAGAGAGCTCAATGTTGGTTTTATTGACGAAATGTGAACCTACATCCATCTCACACTACCATGCGCTACAGCGTCCAAACCTGACAGTCAGACAGGGGTTCCTATTTGAAAACCGATCAGTTTGCCGCCCCGGATTACATGCTAAGCGTTGTCGGTGTTGGTTTTTTTTTTTTTTTTTTTGGTGGGGGGGGGGCACCTGTAAAGAGTAGTGATCATTCATTTGATAACTGTCCTTGAGTAAAAAGCCTGTATGTCCTGCTGTCACTCAAATGGCAAAATAACAAAACCATGCATATTTTCAGCTGTACTTGAAGTTCTACCAAAAAATACAAAAGCTGCCATAATTGCAACTTACATGTTCTGCACCTGTGAAGTGTACTATAAAATAAACTATAGCAGCAATTCTTTCAAAGTATAGGTTCATAAGGCAACGAACTGCAATATTATAGACTCTTCAAGGTATTTATATTTTCAATAAAATTATGAAAACACTACAATATAAATGTATGAATAAATACTTTTGGAAAAAATAAGTGAACTAGCTAAATAATAAGAAGCAATCAACAAAATTATACTTGAACAAATACTCTGCTACATATTTGCTTACTTCAGACCTAATGTTGCTGCAAGTTCATTGTCCCTAAGCATCAAAGAATATTGCTAATGTGCATTCAAAATTTGAGGTGATGGACACAAACTGATATATCCTAAAATTAAGGAAAAGTTGGTGTTACATTTGTTACATGGAACCCCATGGCCAAAGGCAGCCTGCACTTAGTATTGGCAATGCAATCTACTGTATCCTGGGGTTGCCCCGAAGGAAGTTGGTGCAAGCCAAGGTGACCCTACTAGGGAGGCAGAAGGTAACTTTGTGACTTTTTGATTGCTAGTTCAAAAAGTTTGTGTGAACAAGAGTTGATCAGAGTAGTATACGTGTAATTTGTGTTATTTTTAGACCAGTAATACCATAAGGAAAGGAATTAAATAAAAAGGACATTAATTATAGGTAACGGATTGAGCAATTAAGTTAAATTGAGAAAATGTTATTACCTAAAGAAAATTTGGACAATGAAACCCATTTTTTTCCTGTATTAACATTCTGTTTACTTTTCCGATGAAAGCATTCTGGATCCAGTTTGGTAAATGAAACAACTATAATTTGAATGTACTTGTGTACCTCCCTCTCTTCCATGACCACCGTGCCACAAGATTGGATGCTGTCATCATGTTAAATGGCTCACCCTGCAGTTTAAAAACAACAGATTTTAAAAGCTGCCTTAGTTCACAATGATGGCATTTCTTACTATGAACTTTGCAAAGTATCACACTCCAACATTCTAAAGCTGTCATTTCAAAAGTTGTCAACAGAATTTGAAATAATCCTGAGGAATTTTTATCCTGATTTTATTGACTATATTACTTTTAACAACTTCTTAAGAACGTGCATGAAAGTAAAATTTTAAATATGTATTCTGGAATGTATGAAAAAAGCGATCAGCGAAATACATGGTCAAAAGGAATATTGCAAAATAAGCAGTCAGAGCATTGTTAGGCAAACTGGGTTAGATTTAAGGGAAATCATAGGTGTGAAAATAGCAAACTATTTTTTCAGACCTCAATTTTCATAAGCGGGATCTTTCACCACCAATTCCCTACATCCCTCTTCGTGTAACTGTTCTAGGAAGGTTGAAAGCTTTATTCACAGATCACATTTTTCATGACACATGTTTTCTGATCTGTGATTGTTTTATGGTAGGAAAAATGATACTGCAAAGATACATGCAAGTAGAACTACTTTAATTGCATGTTATGATCATCTGCTTACTATCTCTATTCTTAACTAGCAGAAATACCCACCACTGCCAAGAGCTTGATGGTTTTAATAAACATCAATTTTCCAAGTATCTATTTATTTGCACTAAAAGAAACCCCTCTAAGAAGTTCAAAAAATTTACAAATTCATTTGAAATATTAATACAGCATTCAGAGTTTAATGTATAAAGTGTAGACCAAATTTTGTCGCTTTAAAAATTAGTTAAAGATATTAATTTTCTTGTTATCTTTTAAATGTTTTGAAAAATTGCTCCATTCAATGCAATACTTTTCTCAAAAACTTAATACAGTAAAAAATTTCTTCAGTGGAATCCAATGGGACACTTGGATAGTTAAAGACAGGTTTTCGTTTAACAAAGGTAGGCCTAGGCCTAGACCTAGACCATTAGATCAATGAAACAGCAAATGATGTAATGCACAGGTAGGAGAAATTGGGAAAGTGCTGTGTTGCGTTTGTTTCCATCTTCCTCAGGAAGTATTTGTACACATTATACACCATTTCTCTGGCTTGAATGTGAGTAATGCAATGTATTTCTTGGTTCTGCCATTGTCAGAGCCGTTAATGAACTTAATATCACACAATGGAATGGACTTATTGCTCAAAATTATTAATTTTACTGTTTAACTGCAGACAAGCATTCTTTACACATGTGCTCTGAAACAGACTATGCCCCATTGGCTACAAATAATGACTGTGACATCACTGGATATTTGTCTTCCACACAACCGCTTTCACTCGTGACAGCGACTAACAAAATTAAGCCATGAACATACACAAATGGACAGACCGAGATAACAAAAAATGTGCATATCTTATTCAATTGTCTGCTACATAACACAAACAAAAACTTATATGAAGAAAAAACAGCTGTATACACGATTTGTTAATTTTTTCCAGAACAAGAACCACACCCCCTCGTAGAACACCGTTAGTCGTGCAGGGCTAGTAGACCCTCACTGTATTTTTGTGCTTATATGCTTGCATTTATTTTTTCTAAATTGTATTTTTCCTTCATTCCCATGTTTAGCTTAATTTAGCTGAAATATGCATGGTTTTTATTAGCATAATCTAATTAGACTGATCAAACACAAATAAAACATAGGAGTACACTTTAATTTGTACTCCACTACATGGGAAGATAATAAATTGGATGTTCAGATATACAACTTGTAACTTGAAATGTACTGTCCATTATTAAATAATAATAATAATAATAATAATAATAATAATAATAATAATAATAATAATAATAATAATAATAATAATAATAATAATAATAATAATAATAATAATAACAATAACAATAATAATAATAATAATAATAATAATAATAATAATACTAATAATAATAATAATAATAATAATAATAATAATAATCATCATCATCATCATCATAATATCTTTGACAAGCATGTGATGTTACCTACAAAATACATGTAATGACAGGTTACTTTTATCCTCTTCTTTATAATCAGTTTCTGAATCTAAAGATCCCATTTTCAGTTTATCTTCAGAACTGTAACCACCTGATTCATACAGAGTGTCACATACGTGTAAGGTATCAGCATTACAAAGTAGATGATGCACTTCTTCCAAATCCTTGGGATTTGTAAATCATACCATTTACTCCTGTTTGTGAGGAGCAGTAACATTGCAATGGCAAAGCAATACTGCACAACTAACGAGGAAAAACATGTGTCAGCAGCATGTAATCAGAGTGGGTAAAAAGAGTTTGGTTGACCTCTGTGACACGTAACTTAGGGCTGCCAGGTCTACTGATTTTGCAGATCTACTTTTTTGCAAATCCACTGATCTACTGCTAAAAACTCAGCACACTTCAAAATCTCGTGCTTTTTATGTATTTTCCATTTTTAAACACTATTTTGCTAAACATCATATAGCCCGCCTCGATAGCGTGATGGTTAGCGTGTCTGCCTCACGTTCAAGAGGTCGCGAGTTCGAATCTCGCTTAGGGTAAGTTATCTGGGTAAGGTGTTTTTTTCCGAGGTTTTCCCTACCCTGAGAAGACGAATGTCGGGTAACTTAAAGCTCCATGCACCTCGGGCTCATTTGAGCATCATTTCACCCATTTCATTTCATTCATTCGTCCGATATTACACAATGTTGGAGGACGTTAAAAAAAAAAAAATAAAAAAAAAAATAAACATCATATAATTCGCTCTTCTGAAAAAGATTTTCAGGTAAGGCATTTCCTTCGTGTATAAAAACGAAAGATTAATATAATCACCTGTATAAATAAACAGTATATCACATCTGTTGTTTCTGCATTGCGAACTATCCTTGATTGCTACATTAAAAGTGAACATTTGAATTCCGCTGAGATACACAAAGTCGAATACAGGGATCCAAAAGTATTTCTTCCTGTAGCAAACATGTATTTTGGTGACAAAGTTCAAATATCTCTGACAAGAATCATCCCTGCCTGACAAATATGCACAAGTTTTTAAATTACGCTGGGCTGATTTTTAATTTGAGTCAGTTCGCAACATATCAAGTCATTTTTCATTAAGTGATCCTCTTCTTACAATGTTGGCAATGTTAGAACCAGCTAAACTACAAACAGTTCAGTCAGTTGCACCACTTGCTTCCCAGTTTCCTAATTTGTTGAAAGCACAAGAAATACAATAAACAGATACAGAATGGAGGCTATTACGCAATACTGACATTGCATGTGTCAGTAACCCTACAGCATAAGAATTTTGGAGCAAATATCACCATCATTATTATTGTTGTTATTATTAGTGTCATAAATATGTACACTTTCCCTGATTACTCTCCACTTATGTAGGACTTATGTATACCCCTTAGGACTTATGAGCTAGCCTAGGGTCAGACGCCTGACAGGGAGCAGAGGGACCTCTGGACCAGAGTGAAGACCTGGAAGCAGGTGGTCAGCCAAACACAAGGTCTGATAGTGAGGAAGAGGATGATATCAAATGCAAGTGAAATGGATGATTGGAAGGGTGATAGTGAAGCAATTGGTGGAATGAATGGCGGGGTAAACCAGAGAAGCTAGAGAAAACCCGCCCAGACGCTACTTCACCCACCACGAATACCATGCGGGTCCCACTTAGGTGGTGGGCGACCTGTCTAACCACTCAGCCACGGCGCCACCATTATACTTCCAGACTCAGGGAAGGATGAGGAATAAACCTGGCTAGAGAAAAATTCCTATCCTCCTGTCGGGAATTGAACCCAGGACCCCTTGCATAGCAGGCAGGTGCTCTACCAACTGTGCTATGGGGCCAGCCTAAATATGTACACACTAAGCAAAATTGCTGCTTAAAAATCTACTGTTTTCTCCTGCTTTTTTTCAATACAAATCTTCTGCTTTTACTTCAGCAGACATGGCAACACTGATGTAACTGGCGATTAGTCATTTTTGGAGCTCAAGAAATAAACAGATAAAGTTGTCACGCCATCAAACAGTCAAGTAAGGTGTATTATTAGATGTCCTAGTCAGGTGGTTGCATAGGTGCGTTCATTCAAAAACTAGAACGTTTAAATAAATGTAGGAGTCTCTCAGGCCCTTAGCGATCAGTGGAGGGTTAAACTTCTGACAGCATTCCAGTAAGTCTTTAGTTTACACTCTTCTTCCAACTCACTCTACATTCCATGATACTGAATTGAAAGCATTGATGTAGTTCTGCATCTTGTGTGCCATCCTCATTTTCTTCACTATCAATAACTTCACCCCTTGGAAATCCTGCTTTTCCAAACCACTTGGTCACTGTTTCTGGTAGCAATTTCTTTAAAACTTGGATTTATCCAAATTACTGAACTAAAACAGAGGTGGACAATGTGGAATCCATATTAGCAAGTTAAGACTGCATTAGCAGTTTACAAAAATGTACTTTAACATTGGTTCAATGGTTGAGTAACACTTGTGGTGTTTGGACACAAGCAAGTTGGACAATGGAAATTTCGATGTGTGTTGTGTGACATGTTGCTTTATGCAAAAGAATGCAGAACATGCTGGTTTTGCCTCTCACTCTCCCATGCTCTGTGACATCATCCACATGCCTTTTTACTGGATCTCCAATCAACAGGCTGGTTCTGAGGGTCAATGTTTTTGAAGCATGTTGGTTTTACAGCCCTATCAATCACTAGTTTTCCATTTCACCTGACATAAACCCACGTAACAGTCGATCTTTCCTTGGACAATTTTTCTCCCAAACATTTCTCATCTTTTAAACACAATGATCTATTTGGTAACACACATAAAAAAGTCTTCTCATTGCTGTTTGCTATACCTTCAAGTTCGTATACTTTGATTATAATGACAGTTTAGCAATCCAATCAACAATAATTACAACATTAACTTCATTCACCACAAAGTTTGTTAAAAGCTATCTAATGTCTTTTGCAGAAATTCTCCAACTATCCATTATATGCTTTGAATTCAGTCTTACCTAATTTTGCGGCTACTTTTTTAGCACATTTCTGTAACATAAGCCTGATATGCTGTGATTTGTTGTCCTAACACTAACAACCACTCCCACACTGTTTCATTAATGTCCTGATTTTCAGTTTCTTTAAGTTCTCTCTTTATTTTTCCATTAGCACAATTTTCTCACTGCTCTCATATTTCAGTTTTCTTTTAGAATCTCATAAACTTGAGTTTTGCCTACATTGAACACCTTTATGATCTGCTTTACACTCAATTTATCATGTTCACTAGGACAAATAGCTTTCACTCTCGTGTTAAGATTTGTTTTCAAAACCATGGTGACTACTTCTCATTACCTATTTAAGTTTGGAGTTGTACTGCTAGGAGCTATATTCTATGCTGCATGACAAGTCATTAGTGCGAGAATTGGAAAGGGCAGAGATAACAATAAAAGACAATCAGCACTGCTAATTGTTAACTATGCAGTGAAGGATGACCGATAGGTTTCTCAGTATTTGGACCATCATTAGTGGACACCCCTCTCAGACTGGTCAGGTAGCAGCAATATGGTCATTACTTAGAGCAGACAATGCAGACTTTCACAGATGCCTGAAACTTGCCTAAATTCTGAAACTGGGAAGTTTCCGTTAAAAGGCATACTTTGATTTCCGTTGTCCAAATAAGACAGTTTCCATTTAATAAAGGAAATTTAACACATTTTTCATCCCTAATTTCATGGGACCACGAAATATTTCCACTTAAGGCAGATTTCCGCTTAACAATGGGTCAGTTGAAGGCAGGTTTTACCATATTTTATTATTATATTCTTTAATGCTATGTTAATAGATTATAAAGATGAAATTTGAATGATTCTGTTTGTGGTCATCTCCTTGTGCAGTGTTAGCGTGGCTGCTTACCAACCAGAGCACCTGGGTTCATTTCCCAGTACCACCATGAGGATTTTCTCCTCAGTCTCATAAGCTTCCTGAGGAGCCAACAGAGGAGCTACTTGATTGTAAAGTAACAGCACCTCCTCGAAAAGACTGCATAACCATCTGGGAGGGACCGGGCTGCTGATCATGTCCCACCTCCAGTGCTGCATCCCACTCGACACCTACTGGGCAGAGGTGGGAAACATAGCAGTCGGGCAGTAGGCCCTGGCCCAGATGGCCTGTTGTGCCACCGAGTTACATTTTATTAGTTTCTAAGAAAATACATGTTAAATATTGGACTTCAACTTTTTGCTTAACAATCTACAAAATACAAATATTATGTTTAATAACATCACAACCATGCATGTTAAAAATTATCTACATTTTTATCCTGTTAATAACAAGGAAGTATGCAAAATTGCACTGATTTATACTAAAAAGTTTGTGTGGAACAATCTGAAAATGAGAATGTATCTGCAAATAAAAAGCAAAAAGAAGAAAGTTTAGAGTTGTAACCTAAATTAACACTTCCAACTTCATGCTGCTTAAAATGGGCTTACAAGTCCTCCATCTTTTTCTGCTTCTCTCCAGTTAATTTATTATTTGAAGATTCCTGAATACCCACTTGAATGGCTTGTTCAATTTTATATTGGAAAAAGTTAAGGTTTGTACACTTCACATTTATAGGAAGCTAGACTTACAGACAGACATTTAAATCACTATATGACATGCTTTAGAAAGCTATACAGCCATAAAAACTACACAGAAATTAAAGTAGAAGGTTTATAGTAGTTAACACTAAAATCCATATTTATGAATATTGACAATTTTTAGTCTTTTTTTACAGAATCAAAATTCCCCTCACTGAATATTCCCCACTGCCTCTTTCATTGGGGAGCAGCTTATTACACCACCCTAAAATAATTAGTAGAGCATTGTTTATACCCTTATTCCACAAAAGTATTGAGAAAACAGGCCCAAACATGCTTAGAAATTGTATTATCATGACCTGGGAGTAATATACTAACATGCACACAAATTGAAAGAAAGCACTGTTAGATCTGGAAAAGAAATAACTAGTGCGCAAAGCAATCGTATTCCTACTTAAGCTTTATTTATTCACTTTTAGGAACCGTAGAACAGTGCATTTCTTCTTCAGATATATGGAAACCGCTAACAGTAAGCATTCCCATTCGTGAACTCTGATTTTCTGAAATATTTTCCTTTTGGGAAGCACCAGTGTATTAACATATAGCATTTCTATACGTAAATTTGTTGAAAGCCAAATACACCTATGAAAGCACCTGTGCCACTTGTGCAAATAGCTCACTTAGCACCTTCGTTAACAATAGCCAACCGTAATAAAATATAGTGCTGTGTTCAATTCCCTCTGTGAGAAGATGAGAGACGCATATATATATATATATATATATATATGAAAATAGCAATTTTAATTTCTGAATAATCCAGAAGAAAAAACATTTAGATTTAGTGCAATAGTCATTTCTAAGGAGATTTATGACACTGTTTAAATATATTGCATATGAACACCTGTAATACTCCTGCATGCACAGTGAAGCTACAATACGTAAACAGATGCATGAATCTAAAGGTCCATGTGGCAGACAGTCTTGCCATGAGATATGAGTCATGTTGATCGTACTCAGTGGAATAATGGCTAATAATTATAATTTTGAGAAGGTAGCAGACATGCATTTTGTTAACTGAAAGCTAAAGGCAACATGTATGAAGCTGCATGACTTTACATGGAACTTATCCTAACAGCTGTTATCTACAGCCATCAACTTTCCATTCTCTTCACCAGTGTCCATGGAAAACCAGAACCGTGGATGTGCACTGACCAAATGCTGGTGCAATACAAACACATCACACTCCAGTATTTGAAGATGTGCTCAGATGGTTTCAGGAGACCAGCTAGTATGCCTGCTATTGTACATACAATGGGCATACATCACTCGGAATGTATGGCAGTTGGTGCAAGAGACTGACTCCTTTGTAAGATTTGAAGCTTTCACGGCGAATGTTAGTGGTCAATTTTTCACGGTTGATCAGCCATGTTAAATTTAAGAAGGTCAAGCTTTCGGTCATTGTATACTCCATGGCCATCTTCAGGACTAAAAAGATTAAAAGTCTCCTCAGTTTTCCAAATATATACTATGGTTTGGATTGTATTGTCCTAGCCAATGCGCGGGTGATGGTTTCTGATTGGGCCTGCTGTTGTGAGGAATGTATATCCTCGGCTGCAGGTACGAACTTTGTGCAGTGTCGCCGGTTGGGGTGTCTTCCTGCGGGTACGTATTTTGTTCAGGGTCCATGGTGTTGCTGTTTCTGTAGGTGTTTATGATGGCTATTGTCCACGTGGAACTTAGTTTAAGTCCGCCATCTGTTGTAATTGTTGGGGTGTAATTTGATGTGGATGGCCTCCTTGATGAGTCTGTCCCAGTAATTTTCTGCGTGTTCTAGAACTTTCGTGTCTAGGAAGTTTATTTTGTGGGCCTGTTCTATACAATGTTGAGCTACTGCTGATTTTTCTGGCTGGAGAAGTCGCATTGGCTAGGACAATACAACCCAAACCATAGTATATATTTGGAAAACTGAGGAGACTTTTCATCTTTTTAGTCCTGAAGATGGCCATAGAGTATACAATGGCCGAAAACTCGACCTTCTTAAATTTAACACGGCTGATCACCCGTGAAGAATTTATCACTGATCCTTTGATAATAAGTGTACCAATGTGCAGAGGAGCAGTCAGTCCAGTTCAGCATCAACATTTCAACTGGAATAATTTCCAATTACCTTGTTGGTCCATATCTTCTTTCACCTCCGCTAAATGGACGAGTAAATAGCCAGTTATTTTATTCATGCTCAACCTGGATTTCTGGAGGACAAGCTTCTTTTCCTCAAATGCCATATGTACTTGCAGCATGATGGAGCTCCTGCCCACTTCAACAGGGATGTTAAACCATCTAAACTGTACATTCCCAGGATGATGGATTGTGATAATGTTGCTTGGCTGCCACGTTCTCCTGATCTTACTCCTCCATCATATTTCTTATGGTGTCAAATTAATAGCCTTGTACACAACATCTCAAAAAACTAAGAAGAGAAACTGTTCACGAGAGTAATGGCTGCCTGTAATCTGCAACACTCCAAGCATCTTCGAAAGAGTATAAGATGCATTCCTTTGTCATTCCAATATATGCTTGGAAGTTGAAGGATAGCACTTTCAACTCTCTCTTTAAACTGCTTTTTGCATAAACGTATGAATAACATGTTTAGTTTGCTTTACTTTTTCTTATAACTTTCAAGTTTCCTTTACTCCAGAAAAAATAGGAGCTTTCACTTTCTTTGATCTCCTGGGTTTTCATAAAGTTCTTCTACCATGGGGATAAATAGCAGCTTGAATTTTCCTTTATCTTCCTTCATTTATACCATTTTTCTTCATCTTAATTTCTGCAACTTTCCTCCAAATGAAGGTGTGCACAAACAATTTTCCTCCAAACTCTTCATCATTTTCCAGTTTCCTCCAATCGTACGATAAATAAGAGCTTTCATTTTCCTTTATCTTCTGTGGTTTCTGCAAAGCTCCTTCACTACAAGGTGTGAATAAACGGTTTTTCTGTTTAATTTGTCCTTGTTTTCCAGTTCCCTCTACTCTAAGGATAAATAAGAATGCTAACTTTTCATGATCTTCCTAGATTCGTAAAGTACTTTCATTTCTTCCAATACACAATTCCTGCTCATTCCCTTGTCACCTTCAAGCTTCCTCCATTCCTATGATTAATTTTAATTTTCCTGGTTCTTGGTTATTGTTTACACCTAATTTTCTCTAGCCTGAAATATGAATAGAAAGTTCATTTTCTTAATTCCCTCTCGTCATTTCCTAATTTTCTCCATTCTGAGGTATTAATAACTACTTTCTTCCTTATTGTTTACAAATGTCCTCTATGAAATATGAGCATGTACGATTTCCATTGTTGTTCATCTTTAATAGCTATATTTCCCCATCTCTAAGGGGGAATGGATTGAGCAATCAATTTTTGGGCATTTCTATCTTAATATTTACATGTGTTTCCTCTAACTATGGTATACTGGGTGTCCCAAAAAGCACAGACAATGCTTAGTATGTTGTGCAGGATGGCAAACTGATTGATTTTCAGATAGGAACTCCTGTTCGGAAATGTACGGTTTTGACGCTAGAGAACATTAAAGTTTGAGAATGAACAGTTGTGGCAATTTAACATTCGTTTTGGTATCTTAATGTGGAAGGTATGCTACTCTTTAGCCATCAGTGTACTGGGGTGAACGACCTGAGCATGAGATTAGTGCCCATGCACTAAATTCCTCCATAGAGTTCTTGGTGCGTATCCTGCTGCGTTACTTGCATGTTTCCAGTACAGTTAAGTTTTTAACAGCAGTGTGACACATACTAGTACACAGTTGCGGAAATGGCCGACATGAGCTGCAGCACACCTTGATGTAAATGTGCGGAATTACCTCAACATTGCATATTCAAATGGACCAATTGGTAGAAGCAGACCAGTTCCATGGTCCATGGTCACCAGATCTGACACCTCTAGATTATTTTCTGTGGAGTTGTACGAAGAGCATGGAGTATGGTACTTTTGTAACATCAGCAGAGAACCTTATAGCTCGAGTCCATGGAGCGATTGAAAATCTACAAATCTACAGCCGCAGGTCATGTGTATCAGGCTCACCACCACAGATATGGGCTCTGCAATAAGTAGGAGGTACACAGTTCGAAGCCCATTTGTAATGTAGACTGCATGATGGGTTTATTGACGAAATCTGAACGTACACCCATCTCATATTTGGATGCGCTACAGTGTCCACACCTGTATTTCCAGACAGGGTTTCCTATTTGAAAGCCAATCAGTTTGCCATCCTGTACAACATACTAAGCGTTGTCTTGTGCTTTTTGGGACAGCCTGTATACAAGACTACATAACAAGTAACCAATGATTAATGGCATCAACTTACATGTGAGGCACAACTACCAAAATTATCTGTTTCCTCCGGCCTATTGTGAAATTAAAAGCTACATTTCTATTTTCATTGATTATCTCTTAAAATTTCAAATTTGTTTTCATAAAATTACCACACACCTGTATTAGACCACTGTAATGTTATTATCGTTGCACTGTTTAGAACACATGTGCTATATCATTCCCTGATTATTTCTTATAACCATGTAATGGAATGTTTATTGCTGCTTCTTTTGTGCAGTTTTATATTAATTTGTATTTCAACTAAATAGCACTGAATATTACTGTAGTGCCCTTCAAAAAGGAGCAGCCTTCTAGGCATTGCAATAACATTGGGAAAACAAAAACAATGAATGTATTTCTGAAGAATGGGTTTAAACACTGCGTGACAAAACCATGTATAGAGAGAATTTTATTACACTAAATCCAAATGTTATTTCTGCTGGATTATTCAGATATTAAAATTACTATTGTTATTTGTGCATGCATGTACTTCTCACACTAAACACAAGAAGAAAATAAAACGGTTATTTCAGAGAGGGAACAGAACAAAACAATATTTCACCGTTATCAATGATATTACTGAGTGAGCTATCCATGAGAGTGGCAAAAGGTGCTTTATGGGTGTATTAAGAGTCTTTACAAATTTACGCATATAAGTGCTATCTCTTGATTCACTGGTGCTTCCCAAAAGGACAATATTTCAGAAAATCAGAGTTCACAAACGGGAATCCTCACTATTAGCTGTTTCCAGATATTCAAGAAAAGATGTGCCTTTCTACAGTTACTGAAAGTGAATAAATAAAGCTTAATCAGGAATGTGACTGCCTTGTACAATAGTTGTTTCTTTTCCACAGTTATCAGTGCATTCTTTGAATTCGTAAGCACTATAAAGTAGTAGTCCCAGCTCATGGTAATGACATTTTTAAAGTAATCTCCTTAAAGGAGGATGAGGAGATGTAGGCTTAAGGGTGTTCAACTACTTGGTCATCAGCGCCCTTATGAAACAGTTCATGGCAAAAGCCAGATATAAAACAGTTACAGAGATATCAAAAGAGTATAAAAATGCTATCTAAAATTTTTAAATTTTCAAATTCATGTTTATCTCCGCTAAAAACTTAAAAACCCTTTCAACTGCTTGGTTATTGTTCCCCAAGACCTCTGCAAGTCTGTCAGGCATTTGCAGAGGGTCTCACAGGTGCACTAGAGAAACACACTCTAGCAGTGCGTGACGGACAGATAAAAGATTGTTGCACAGCAAACAAAAAGGAGCAGTGTCCCGTTTAAAAAGGTAACCATACAAAAAATTGCCATGGCCAATTTTATTTGCAACTGAGCCAAAATCATCCCCTTGTGACGAGATATTTGAGAGGAAGATATCCAGTTTATCGGAAGTTCTTTCACTTCACTAAGCTTGTTACCGCAGAGAGCTGACCACTCCTTGTGCCAGCACAACAGCACTGCTCTCCACACTTCAAGCCTAAAGTCTTTTGAAGTAATATGAGAGACAGTAATACTGGATTCTGTGGTTGCCGCCTTTGCTGTCAAATCTGCTATTTCATTCCCAGGCAAACCTACATGACCAGGAATCCATGCACACACCACATTAATGCCAAAAGCATTTAAAACATGGAGGGCATACTGGATATGTTGTGCATTTCTGGACATAGGTTCCCATTTGAAAACCAATCTGTTTGACATCCCACACAATATACCAAGCTTTGTCTGTGTTTTTTGGGACACCCAGTATATATACAATAGCAAATGACAATTTGGCAAATACCACTACGGACATCAGTGTGACAAAATGAAAATTCAGTTGTTACTTTTTCTTCACTTTATTTCACTTCTAAAACTGAAACACAAAACACAGTTCTCTTTTACCCTCATTAACACAATCTAGTTCTTTGTGATGTTATAATTGACAATTGTTCTGTCTTCTCATAACCTTGACACACTCTTTCCTGTCTTTTTTACTCTCCTGTCTCACAAACAGCTGCTTTTGACAACACTCACTAAAACTTCAAGACTCACTTCGATGCTAATTATCAGTGTCCTACATGTCCACATACAGTTCTCTCATGATAACTCTACACACACCCACATGCACATATACTCTACCCCCCCCCCCTTTCCACACAGCTTTCCTGTTCAACAACTCTTCTCAAAACAAGAACTATTCCTTCTATTGTTGTCTCACCTCCTTTTACAGACAAGAATGGAATACCATAGATCTTTCTCAAAATTCACCTTTTTCTAGAAGCTGTCACAAATAAGCCAGCAGTTGAGGCTTCGCGAAAGTTCCAGAAACTCCTTTGTTCTGCCACACTGATTGTTGCCAGTCATGTATTCACAAGCAGTGGTGCAAGGCAGCCTGACCTTGACTGCCTGTAACATATCACTGCCAAGTGGTGTGAGGCAGCTTGACACTGAGCATCCTTTGATGTGCAGTGGTCTGCCAGCCAGGGTCACAATATATACACAGTAATTTCTGCTCTTAAACTATCCAATAAATACAGAATACGGACTCCATAAATAATATTTAGTAGAGTCTAATTAAAGAAATACATGCAATTACTTTGTCACCTCATTGTAATTACTGCAATACATTCATCATCCTCTGTGATTTTAACTTTAACATACTAGAGACTGCATGGGCTGATTCTTTTAAAACACTTACTTCTTGAGATGCAATATGTATGAATTTTCTTCCATACAGATTTTAAGCTGTCCAAATTTATCCGTTTTTTATGTTAAAATCCTTATTTTCTCTTACAAATTCCAACATTTAACTAATCATTTTTTCTAAAATAAAGAAAAATCTGCCTAATGTCAGCAAATATCTGTGAAAAACCCATGCCATGCATGAAAATCCTTTGTTCTAATACAAACTTTTTAGCTGGTCTTTGAATAAAATATTAATCTGATTGCATGCAGTAGCAAGCACAAAAAAAATGTATCTTGGAAAACCGAATATCCTGAATTAAATCACACTTTCATCATTTCATTGCTTTCCCAACAGAGGCTTCAGACAAATAATGATTAATCACATGTGTTTTTAAATACAATCTTCTGTTACAGTGTGCATCATAGTTTTAACTCTTCACTGCAGCAATAAATAGCACTTTCTTAGAACTACAACATCCCAAGTATTTTAAATGTCAAGTGTTTACAAATTTTGTGTTTACATCTTTCTGAAAAGAATCTATGATAGGTTAAGATACAGGTGTCCCGGAAAAAACTGGTACACCTCACTGCATTCATTACATTATGTAGCAACCAAGCAACTTCCTGTGTAAATATGGGATAAATATGGCACAGGCCAGACTTACCCGTTATAACAAGTGCTTTGAGTGCCCTCCACCGGCATCCAGGCATTGCTGCGCTCTTACGAGAATGTTCCAGTTGACATGTAATTCTGATGCAAGATGTTATTTATCTCATTAGTAATGTTCTCTTTAAGTTGATCTATCATCCGAGAGTTGTTTGCATAAACCTTGTTTTTCAGAGCTCCCCATAAATAAAAATCGCAGGATGTTAAATCTGGTGACAGCAGAGGCCACAGGTTTTTGCTGACGAGCCTGTTTTCAGAAAACACTATCTCATATGGACATAATCTGGTTGGATATGCCATACTCACAACAAGAGTATGGCATCTTGTTGGAAGGTGCCATACTCCTTTTTATTTTCTATCAATTGTACAAACAAAGTGTCAAAAGACCTCCAGATATCTTGCAGTGTTAATCGTATCATGGAAAAACAATGGGGCTGATAATGCACATTCCCTACACTGTACACCATATGCCTATCATCTGTGGGTGAAGAGGTTCTTAATGTACATGTGGATTATTCTGCGACCAATATCTGCAATTCTTTGAGTTAACATAACCAGACAGTTGGAACGAGACCTCATCCGTGATAAAGAAGACCTTGGGTCCAAGAAATCGACAATGATCGAAGATAAGAGCCTGTTGCAATAAGTGACTCATTTCTCTTTGTCTTGCTCTTGTAACTCATGCACTATACCGACAAGAAATGGTCGAAATTTGAGAACTTTCGTTAGCACACGATGGCATGTTGTGCAAGATAACAAACTTGCTGAGACAATCTCCTTATCAATTTACTGGAGCTTCTTGTTATGTTTATTCGAATTCTGTAGACTACCAGCAGGTAG
Organism: Tenodera sinensis; assembly: GCA_030765045.1. Taxonomy (NCBI): domain Eukaryota; kingdom Metazoa; phylum Arthropoda; class Insecta; order Mantodea; family Mantidae; genus Tenodera; species Tenodera sinensis. The sequence goes on from CM060971.1 coordinate 79,068,668, forward strand.
TTCTTCATATTCATGATGAAACCATTAGCCCTCCATTTCTTGTACAAATCTTCAATTGGGCTGGTTGTGGCTATCTAGTCATGAGGGTATCTATTCCCAAATATTTCTTTAGATTCCTTAATGGAGCCTGTTCTTATGTAAAATTCCACTATATCAATTCGCTTTTCAATTGAGAACTGCACCATTTCTATCAATGTTCCATGATATTCACAATATTTACTGTCCAATTAAAATATAACTCCAACAATGCATCATGCAGTGTAGCCAACACTACTTATAAGAAAACAGTGCCAAAGATGAACAAAGTGGCTAGGCATAGTGAGATTATGAGGCGTACCAGTTTTATGTGGGACACCTGGTATTTTGGGTTTTAAATGTATTCTTTATTATGAGTAGTCAGAAGCTTTCACGGCCGGAGTTAGAATTAAGGCTAGAGATTTCTTCCGGGCTTAAAAGCTATGGTCTGCTGGAGTTTTGAGGTCCAGACGTTTCGTCCACACCTGCGGTGGACATCATCGGTGGCGTAGTCTGAGTCTTCTCGGTGAAGGTTCAGTTACAACAGAATCATTTATGACTGGAGATGCCATATTTATATGTGGGCCGCTCACAGGGGATTGGCTGGGCTTGAGCGGGAGGTGTGTGTTAGATGAGCGGGGCTTCTCCACTCTGATTGCTGAATGGTTTACATGATTTCTCTGCATTAGTGCTTCTTTTTTATGTTCAATGGCATCCGATACGTACCGCTGAAGTAAGATATATGGTAATGAGGCTAAGAAAACAAAGAGGGTCACAGAGCAACAACCTATTGTCACTTTAAGAGAAGCTTTCCTCCATGAGAAAATAATATGTCCAAGAGGGATAGTTTTGTGCAAATGAGCAAAATATACAAGTTGAGTAATTACTAGGGCCCAGATTCTTAGTTTTTTAACTATTTTATTTCTTGATAGTTAACTGCAGTGGTTTAATTTAATTATCTGTTTCATGATCATCGAAGCCAAATGCTTGAATCTTATAAAACCTAAAAATAGCTAAATGAGATTTTAAAACCTAAAAGAGGCTAAATGTCCTATTTATTTTAAAATGAAAACAAACAACTTTATTTTAAAATGGGAAAATGAAATGTTTATGAAATTATGAATGGACTTTGACTGTTACATCTTTGCTACGTCTTTTCGCTTATGTATGCTTATAGGAGTAATGAGAACAATGCAAGAGGCAACTGACTTGTATTTAGCTGTGTGGGACCAAGCTCTGTATTGTTGCAAGCAAGGAATGCGGGGTCGTTAGATTAGGCAGGAGCTAGTGTCATGCCTAAAGTCAGCTTATCTCGAAGGTGGTTGATTCGTCAGTGGATAGATAACGATCCGAACTTCACCACAGATGGCAAAGTAATATGTTGCCAAATCTGCCAAAAGTGAAAGAAACCATGCCCACAGACACAAAAGCTTGAATAAACATGAACACCTTCTATACTGCACAGATAAAGTCGCATTAAGCGGCTAGGTGCTGTGCAGATAAACATACCTTACAGGAGAACCTGTACGACCGTTCTCGAATGCTGGAATGCAGGTGAGGATTAAACACCTGTTATAATTCACATAGCGTATAAACTATAACTTTATGTACGTATTTTCCAGGTGCACTCTGGCCAAAAGTCGCATTTTGAGGTGCACAAAGGATCTACATAACATATCAGCAACATTGCTATAAAAAGAGGACAATTAATAATAAAATTAATAAATAATAATAATATAAAAACTAATTCAGAAGGTTAAAGAACTAAAAAAAACTTTAAGATACAAAAATAACTAAAAAGTCAATTTTAAGAACCTAAAAATCCGGGCCCTAGTAATTACACAAGCTTTTTTATGCACAATCAAATACACTAATATTAATAAATGTGGCAGAACTCCAAAAATCAGCTAAAACAATCTCATGCTACATCACTGCATGCAGCAAAACCATACTAAACAAAACCAAAGTGATTCAGAAATAAAGAACACTGACAGTAACACAATAAAATGTAGACCCTGGGCTTGTAGGCTGATGACACTTGGTAATACCATCTTTGGAAAGCCAACTCATATGGATTGTTACTTGCAAAAAATGACTGAACCAACCTTCAGCAAAAGAGAACTAGAATGAAAACTAATAGATCAGACTAAGCATATCTGTAAACCAGATGCTTTGGGACAAGACGTCCAACACCTAAATCAAACATTTCTGAAAGTGCAATGGTCCAAAGGAAATAGCCACGCATTGTGTCCAAGACATATGGCAAATATGAAAGATGGGGAGGCAACAATAAAAAGTATTGTAACAGATCTCATTGCTAAACTACTGGGAAATGCAAATACAAAAAACTATTTTAAGCCCCCCAACAAATTGAAACATTGAGTCAGATCGGCTAAGGACAAATGTAATTCCCTCTGTAAACAAGGTGTTTATTGCATATCTTGTAGCTGCAGGCAGGTTTATATTGGAACCAAGAGCAGCATTTACATCAGGTTAAAAGAACAAAGAAGTAGTTGTCAACTGGGACAACAAGAAAAATTAGTTGAATCCATAGCTCAGTCGGTGGAACACCTGCTTACTGTGCAAGGGGTCATCTGTTTGATTCCCAGCTGGAGGGGTGGGAATTTTTCTCTAGCCAAAATTATTCCCAATCTTCCATAGAGTCCGGAAGTACGAATGAGAGTGTGACTGTTAGGCAATATGTTCCACAGGAGAAGCCGCCAATATAACCATTGAAGTTAAAGGAGGGATATAAATGGAATGAAAAAAATCAAGTATGGCAGACCAAACCTTATAGATGACAATGACATCAAATTCAAACTATAAAGAAGTTCTCAATACCTACCATTGTCTACTATCATGTCAGGCTGCATCATGAGGCTATTGAGAATTTCAAGCGTAACAATAATTTCGACACAAAATAAAAATCAGCCAGCATTCATAAAGTCTGAATGTCAATGTTACAGAATGTACATATGATAGCTTATAACAGCTGGAATCTTAAACTGCACGAGCTATAATGCACAACTACAAGGTATACTCATAATTAACAAGTATAGTGAAATATACTGAGGGCCCTAAGCCCCAAAGCATAGCCGGCATACTGAGAGCTCTAGGCTGCAAAGCACAGCCAAAACATCAGTATAGCTAAAACCGAATGATCATCAAATACTCCTTGTTAACTCAGGTTTAAATGCAACTACCCTGAAACAGCTAACAAGTCATTTCAAGCTTTAGTAACCACCACACTGAGCTCAACTCCTGTTAACCATATGGAACATTAACCAAGAATATGTTCATACAAATAACTTTCAGCTTAGAAGAAATAAGTGGAGTGCTTTAAGGACAAACGGGCAGGGCTAAATACCATAGACTCCATTATGAATTAGTAGTAAAAATACTCATATTCGGAAATAAATAATTGTATTTGGAGACAGTGCAATATCTGTAAGAACCCCATAACTGAAAAGACAAAATGCAAAACAAACTGTATACAATGAGAGTGTAAACATGAATAACTGCATTGTATTAGAACCACTACCTTGATCAGCATTACAACAAAAATGGAACAGAGTAACAGGAAGACAAAACTGAGCATGTGAGCTTTGTTATTGTTTCTGATTGTCTAGAGCACAATACAATTGCTGTTTACACCTTTTAAAAGAAGCTAATTTCATGGCTAACAAATAAATTTCAAAAGCTTCTAAAGAAGATTTACTATTTTTCAGACAGTTCTGCAGCTCAATACAAAAATAAGAAAAACTTTCTGAACCTTTTGCCATCATGAGGAAGACTTCAACATAAAAGTTGAGTGGCACTTTTTAGCCAAAGCTCATGGGAAAGGACATTGTGATGGAGTAGCGAGTTCGTTAAGAGACTGGAAACTCGTGCAAGTTTGCAAAGGCCACAATACAACCAAATCCATACCCCACGAGATCTGTTTGAGTGGGTAGTAGATAACCTACCAAAAATAGATTTTGCATATTCCACTCAAGATTATGCTGCTTCAGAAATGTTTTTAAAAAACTGATTTCAAGAAGCATTGACAAAGGAACAGCAATTTCATGCATTCATTCCCAATACTACAACAAAATTATAAGTGAAAACTTTACAGATGATGTGCAGGCAGTTGACTATATCACAGGAAAAACTGAAGTTACAAGATATATCAGGCTACGTCACCACTGTGTATGACAAAAGTACTCCCAGTCGGAGTAAACGGAGTTCCTTTTGTTAGAACATCCACCACTGACACCCACAGGAGATCTGCAGGTGTACCACAGAAGAATGACAAAAGAATGTATAGTACCTGGCAAAGCCATGAAGTGTATCGGAAAGAATGTGAAACTGCCCAGCTGTTTACATGAGCTTATCGCATAAACAAGGTGAGACAGGGCATGTGCACTCTGTTCAGATGCTATCATATTTTCAAGACAGCAACGTAACAGGTTGTGAGAGATCATCGATTTGTGTTTTATCACTGACTATACGCTGAGTTACTATTATTTTGCTGTTGTAATAAACAAGATAAGAAGCGATCATAGCGCTTGACAGCCAAGGTCAATACACCTCAACTCTTTGCCAAGTTGGCTTGTTGGCTTGTCCAGTGGTAACTTTGACCTTCATCCTATAGATATAATTTTCTGAAAAATCACATGTAACAACAAATTCTGATTCATTAAACTTTTCTTTTGTGGAGTTAAGAAATGCTCTTTGTTACTTGGCAATGAAATCATGCTGAACCAAAGAAGACAACTCACTACAGAATAAATCTATAAATTCTTCGGAAGTTTTCCATATGATTTCCAGATTACAGTGGTCAACTGACAACCACTGGCAGAATTGCACTTGTTGAACTAAATATTCATCAAAAGTCTTGTAAAATTTTACATAATACAAATTCTCCTGGGCAATACTCATAATTTCTCATGTTGCAATCAATTGATAATGAGTTGCAAAGCAATTTTGCAATGCATTGCTTGTAATTGTTTAAGCTGTCATTTGTTACTATACTTAGTTTGGCATTTTCTACATTAATGTTATGTTTTAGTGAGTTGCGCACACACAGTATGTCTGCCATTCTATCCATCTAATACACAATGTTTTGGTCTCAACTCAGAAAATTTAGGGAACCCTATTTTATGTTAGGAAAGGGCTATCAGCTTAAATTATATAACATTAAAGTAAGCAATCAACTTAATTATAGAATATGCTGTTTGGTTTTGTTTTAAAATGATATTTTGATATTCTTTGGTCATCTTTCTGTATATTTTAATTGAATTCCTGTTTGTTAAAAGTAGGTTTGGTTAAAATGGGGCTATTAGTGGAATATAAGAGTTAGGAATAACCTTTTTAAATCATGAACCCAACAACATCACCATCATCATCATCAGCAGCAGGACCACCACCACCACCATCCCATATTTATATTTTGCCATGTGATTTACAATAGGACTAAGTATTTATGGAAATATTTTTGAACTTCTAAATGATGTACTTTTTGGGAAAAAAATTAAACCAAAATTTCAATTTGTATTTTGTATAAATTTCTTAACTAGAACCTATATTATGTCGTATATCACTGGAAACAGCATAAAGAATGCTGCAAAGTGACACCTTTTCCCAGCTCTGTAGCTCAATTCTCCTAGAGTGCTTTGAAAAACACCTGTTCACACTTTTTTGGCTATTTTATGAAAGTTTGGCATAGCCATATTTCAGAAAGATAAAAAGAATTTGAATTTGCTTTTTTCCTTATTCTGAGCAGCCACTGAGAATACCAAATTTTAGCAAAATCTAAAAGGGTAAGGTAACATTTTTATTCAAAGTGCGTTAATTTTACATGGAATTACCTATCAACAAAACGAAGCAAAGTTACTTGTGCAACTTGCTAGGTTAGAAGATGACTGCAGACATATTATCCCTAACTAAAAAATTTGCACACTTTTCCAAGACCAATCCAAGAATAATTATATGACATAAAAATCATTATGATACCTTTATAGTATGTTTTGGATAACATTTTAGCACTTCTGACACCAGTAATACCCTCAGATTATATTTTTAATAACTGTTTTATACAAAACTCATGTGATGTCAACATGTGATACCATTTTTCTTCACCATCAACCCAAGCACAGGAAATGAAACCTCTAGAATGGCTGTTGTTTACTGCTTCCTCTTCTTCTGCTTCTTTCAGGTATTGTGTTGTGTTTGGCTTAACAGAGCTGTGGAAATGTCATGCAGAGGTTGTGTAAATTCTATCTCCAGGTGTAATAAGGTAAAATGAATGTGTGAGGAATGAAAATCATCTATTGGATTTGTTAATAGAGCATAGTATTATTTATGAAGTATATTTGTCATATTTTCGAAAATGTAGTTCCAGCCAGATGGAAGAAATGAAGAGCAATAAAATTCATATGCGGAAAGAGGCACCCACAGTTGACAATAAGTACAACGATTTGTTTTTTTATAAGGTTAGGTTTAGTTTTTATTAATAAGCAGTTTCTTATTCATGGAAGGTTAGGTTAGGTTTAGTTCCTTAAGTTCTTCTGATTCAAGCCCTTTTCATTTCATTTGGCACTTATTCCACTTAATCCCAAATTCTTCTAGCTTGATATTACGTGGTTCACTAATACTTTGCATTCTTTTATACTTAGGTTGGCAATCATTAAATGGCAGTGAAGTGCCATCTAGAACGACAATGTAATACAATTACAGTCCATCAGACTTGAAAATTTATTCCAAAATTTTTAAATGCATAGTAATATTAACTATTTCAGTGAAGTTTCACTGTAGTGGAATGGACATCAGACATTATTGCACTACCAAAACATGTCTGGAAGCTGGAGTGGGGAGAAACTAGATAAGAAGGGGGACAAGCTAGAAAGTATAAAATGTTGCTTTCCTACTTCCATATATCCTTCATTCTTTTTTTATTTCAGCTGTAATTTCCAATTAAATTTAACTTACAAGGCACTTGTATCCTATATGTATCATACAGAGAGACCCAAAAACATTAGAACTGCTACGCAGTGTTTTTCCACTGTGCAAACGGAAACCCAACAGCAGCTGATAAACACAAGGTTATATGCATGACTTGTTTTTCTCTGCTCTGGAAGTGCAGTACAGAGGTGACGGTGATATCATGCGGTTGAATTATTACAGCGTGCTTTATTATTTTGTACTGTACTTAGTCACAAAGTGTATTATAGGTCATAATTTGTTTCCTACTACACCGCATTTATGGTTTGTGCACATTAACTCAGTCAACTCGCCAAGTGAAAGTGCAATTTCCAGGTGATTTGCAATTTCTATCTCTGGGAAAGCATAAAGTGTACAAGACAAGAATTAAAACAAAATCCACCAGGAAATTGGCAGCATTTCTCAATGTGAACTACGGTGAGTGATGGATAATTTCCTAAAGGGATGCCAAAAATGTATAGATATAGACAGTGGCCAGTTTCAGCATCTCCGTTAATAACATTGGTAAGCAAAGCCTTTAAAAGTAGTTTTAAAAATGTATGGTTTCATCCACACTCTTCAACAACAGTGGCAGTCGGCGACGAGCGCAGAGGACCCGTACACATAGAACACAGCATATCCAATTCACATTCTTTGGATCACCAGTTATATATTCACATTTCACAACTAAAAATGCACTTTGGTGGAACAGGATTTGAACCCTTGTAGTATTCCTTGTAACAAGTCTCAATGTCAGCACTTGAGTCACTGAACCACTGAAAAGAAGAAATATGATCTATTTGTGTTGCAGGCCTTTAAACATTACTTGTTTACTGTAAGATTTGCTTTGTTATGGAAACTTGAAAAGAACCTGAAGAACTAAATCTGCATTATGGGATAAATTCTGAATATAATGATTGTTATATAAGTTTAGATCATAAAGCCAATAAATTGCAGAGAAACTGAAGATGTTGCCAAAAGCAACTGAAAATACGTATATAAAAATTTAAAGTGTACTCCACTACAGTAAAATTTCAAAATGCTTGATTTCCTCACCTCTTTATATCTTGAACATAATTGAGATTTTAACTTTAAAGAACAAGTACAAAATATGGAGGCAAGTTTCAACCATGTAGTCAAATGTTTCAGTAAGAAAGAAATATATACCCAACTGTTTTGAAATACTAGCAGACTTAACCTAACCTAACCTAACCTGAAATTGTTATTTAGTTCACACAGTAGTAGAACTCATGACCTGGCGTTCTGGATTTACACTTTGGTAAATTCATAACAATGTATTAAACATAAATCTGCATGTGTAAATAATGAAATCCCAAATATATCAGCACTCGGCATAACATCTATCCTAAACTGCTTAAAAACGAAGTAGTATTGGTTAAATGTACTGTACATAGACCTTATCAACAAACTAGAAGCGAGTGTTTCAATTGTTTTCCGACTAGCTGCTGCTCAACTCAGTATGAATGATGTAAACAATCGCTGGACGCTACATGCGCAAACACTAACCTCTATCAAGCAGTGACACTGACCTTGACTTGAATCCACATTCTATACAATACACCCAACAGCGTTTTCATTTACCAATCATTGACAACCAATTATATCATTTACAAAACGGAGATAAGACAATATTTTACACCAATATCATTTCCAAAAGACAGGTGTCAGTTTGTTAAAGTGTAATACTATTTAATATATTTCTTATGTATACCTTCCATATAGCAAAAACAGTACACACTGCATCAAAAACAACCTGAAACACACTTTATTGTTGTAAATACAAAGCTGCTGTGAACACAAACTGTGAACTAGGGGCTTGTTTACGTTAATCGAACAACGGTGTTATGGCACTTTACTCAATTAAAAATAATAGTGGTCACATATGCTTACTTTACTGGTTGCATCTGATACTTCTCGCATAATCTTCTCGAAGGCAGCCGTTTCTTCAGCTTGTTTCTGATTGTGTAACGCAATCTTTTCACTAAATTTTCTTGGTTTCGCCATGATGGCTGCTTTAGTTTTGAGTTGACTTGCAAGGCACCGCAAGTACCCAATGAAAAACATTCACAGAGACTGTATCGCCAGCTATCGGTACAACACACACAACAGGAACAGCCGTAGTCTGTATAGATGTGCAAAGTGAAGTTATGAATTTTCCGGTTCTTAAAATACATTTATCTGAAAAATACACAAAAATGCTATAATAACAAAACCTCTTCTGATCTTTTAAACATATAAAGTTTAATTCATATAACAGTTTTGGTACTGTTTTACAGGTTTAAAACTATGTTTCCAAAATACTAAATGAATGAATGAAAGAAACCAACTGAGAACTTCTGAAATGTTTCAGCATTGCCAAAGAGTACAACACTCGGGAATTATATCGCATTTGGTTTAACCCGTTTAACCTGTCTCATGCCTAAAGAAAGAAAACAGGCAGACACTGATTTATCTCTGTTGTTGCAGGGACGGTGGGAGAATTTGATTCCTTCCATTCATCCGTGCTGGACAAAAGTGGCGCTTCCGCAAAACATTTGCTGTCCCCGCCCCTAATTTGTGTGGTGGAAGCGACTTTCCCTTTTATTCCAGGCAACTCTAACCCAAGCAAAAATTTTAGCTGTGCGTGTGCGTCTTTTTAAGGCTACATGACAGGCTGTTTATTGGTCTCTCTCTCTCTCTCTCTCTCTCTCTCTCTCTCTCTCTCTCTCTCTCTCTCTCTCTCTCTCTCTCTCTCTCTCTCTCTCTCTCTCTCTCTCTCTCACTCTCTCTCTCTCTCTCTCTCTCTCTCTCTCTCTCTCTCTCACGACGCTGTCAGTTGACAGCAGCACATCAGCGTCGCAAATTGGTGTCAGTTATATTACCAATCTTGAAAAACATTTTACAGTGTGAAATAGTGAAATCATGTAAAGAAAAGTTTAAAAGGTTCTAAAAATGATGTTCTTTCTTCCTGTCTTTAATGGATTTTAACATGGAGATATATTCCATTCCAATAGGACAAACAAGAAAGCAATATTAACTGCTATATTAATAGTAGTCGCCAAATTGGTGATAAATAAGGTTAGCTCTATACTGCCCTCCCCCTCAAAAAAAAAAAAAAAAAAAAAAAAAAAAAACACACACACACACAACGCCTAGTATACTGTGCAGGATGGTAAACTGGTCGGTTTTTAAATAGGAACCTAGGAACCCCTGTTCGAAGGTGCACGGTTTGGACGCTAGAGAACGTCGAAGTTTGAGAACGAACGGTTGTGACAATTTCTTAACACTCGTTTTGGTATCTTAATACGGAAGGTATGCAACCGTTTATCCATCTGTGTACCGGGATGAACAACCTGAACATAATAACATTCTTGCGCATACGCTCAATTCCTCCATGGGACCTTGGTACGCATCCTACTGCGTTACTCGTGGAGTTTCCAGTACAGTAACGTTTTTAATAGCAGTGCGACACATGCCAGTACAGAGCTGCTGAATTGGCCGACTTGAGCTCCAGCACAATTTGATGTAAATGTACGGAATCATCTCAACGTCCCATATCCAAATCAATGGGTTGGTAGATGTAGACCAGTTCCATGCCCAGGACGGTCGCCAGATCTGACACCACTCGAATATTTTCTGTGAAGCTGTATGGTGCATGGCACTCCTGCAACATCAGCGGAGTCCACGGAGTGATTGAAAATCTTCAAAAATAATCGCACGTGTTGGGTCATTTGCATGAGGGTCACTGCTGTTGAAAAAGGCTCTGCGATGGTAGGAAATACACCGTTCTCACACGCTTGTAATGCAGATTTGATTTGGATTTGGTTTAAGGGCGCTCAACTTCTAGGTCATCAGCGATTGTAATGCAGACAGCTCGAAGTTGGGTATATTGACGAAATGTGAACGTGCACCCATCTCATTCTTCGATCCATTACAGCAGTCAAACCGTGCATTTCCGGACAGGGAAAACCGATCGGTTTGCCGTCTCGTACAACATACTAAGCGTTGTCGGTGTATTTCTGGATCATGCTGTATACATTTGATTGGTGCATGTGTGGAACCAGTGCATTATGTTGGTTTAGCATGAGGCTTGCGCGAAGCTCAGGCTACAGCCCGATTGCGTCATCTTTGGAACAGCTGATCGAGGCGAACCAAGGCTAACGTGAATATGACTTTCCCGTTTGGAGGGAAAACGTAAGGAAATGATATCCATTGAACTGTCACTCATTATTGAAAATAAAAACGCGTTTCAAAAATACCTGCACAACATTATAATACGTTACATAAATAATAAATCACATACCAATATAATAAAAATTATCTAACCATGCCAATAGCTGCTATTATTATCAAAGTTTAAATATGAACCACGTGATTATTGCCAAACTCAATTCCACTGAAACTGAATGTTTTTATGTGAATGGAACATTTCATTCTCATTAGTATTTTTATTTTTACTGGCCCATTGTGACTAACCAATATATTATTATAACTAGTAAATCATATTAAAAGAATAGTAATATTGATACGTTGCTTACCCCGGAGAAGCTGGTAGACCTATTTTTCAATATCACTTCTATAAAATACTTACCAATGTATCCACTTACCTAACACAATATTTATTAATGATGGAATCTATAAATTTTAGCTTATTATCATCATCGGGGCATATACAGATATTTATGAACTATCTCAACTACTTTGACTATTTTCAGTTGTTTTTTTCATTTTCAGTTATGTTATTGAGAGGTTTGGCCTGGTGCCGGTACGAAGGACCCGGCTTACAGTCTACAATTAACATTAACTTACAATTATACTTGGGTTTAGTAAAATCCCACACGGTGACCATGTTTAGGTCACCGAAAACAGCTTTGGGTGTAAATTTGTGCTTTAGATTGGCATCCCAGAAATTGAAGCAAAATACTAATTAAATTCAGTCTATCAACATTTACCATGCTGCTTTGACAAATTTGCACATAAAATAGCAATTATCAACAATTGGTTAAGCATTTAAGTTAGTACTTGCCTTCCTTTTTCTCGTCTCCAACCACTCAGTCCACCATCTAATTTAACAATAGTTCCTGTTAGTAGTCGATTTATAACATCTACTTCCAAGATTGCCTTTGCTTCAGGCAAATCAAGTCCTACATTTGTCAGAGTAGTTTCTTTATTCTTCAGGATAGGACAATAATCATGTGTTAATATTCGCGATCTTTATCTAAGACATGCTGTGCACCTGAAGCGCCGGTCTATGCTATGTACTATCTATTCATTTTAAGGTTGATCCGCGCGAAACTGAACCCAAGTGGCCAGTGCACAGTTATAATGTATCCTTCCGCCAGAAATACTGTCACAACCATGTGGTGAATGCATGCGATACTTAACAGAAAGAATACGATCCCTTATTCCGTCAATTTAAATAATGCCTAACATGTAACTAGAGACGATAAGATTGATAGCCACAACAAAATAAACGATGCGCATGTCATAATTATTATTTTTCTTTGCGAGCACTGTTTATACTGGTACTCGAAACACCGGTGAACTCAGAAGTTAATTTCACTACTTCTTTGATGGGAACAGTTGGATATTTCTCACACAACTTATGATACACGTTCAATATTATTGTTTTTCACCACTAGTCAATGGTTTTCCCGCCTTATGCTTTACATAAGTCGACGAAGACGCAAGAGCAAATTCACCGCGGCCGTCCGCCATGATTCTAAATAGCAACTGCTGGCTGCAGACAAAACTCTGATATCAGGTAATTCACACGAGTTGCATGTTGGGACTTGTAGTTCTGTTTATCAGTATACATCAGCGTTAATTAACCTCTTAGGTATTTGTGTAGAATATCACATCATTTAGCGATAAATTCATTCTAAAACACAGATTACTAGAATGGGACTACTTCCCTGCACGCATTGCTACCTTGTTGTACCACGGTGCACTGGTCACATGGGTTTGTTTTGACGCAGACAAACCTAAGACTGAACTTAGTTAACGTAATATGGTACACATTATGCATATTTAGTTTAGTTCCGACTCCTCCAAACAGAAGATGAGTCACAGTTTCTTCACCCACCCTTTTGAGGGCTAGTTTGTACACTGTGTCTTCCGTTATGGTCGTTGACACCCTGAATCCAGTAACACGCTTGCTAACTTATTTGCGTAATGACCTTCAACTTGACCTTCAATGGGTCTGCAACAACGTTTCTTTTTTCTGGTGTGATATTAGTGCTTGTGTTTTAGGTTCATCATTCTCGCGTGCTTTAGGCGTAGCTTCCTTTTTCATTTTTTGGATTTGGATTTATCTAGCTTTGGATACAATCACATGGTGACTCCTTTGACAAAGCAAACATTTTACTGTTACTTTGTATTACTTTTAAAACATGCACTTTTCCTGTTTCCTGTCTTTTGATTCAAGTTGTAACTGTTTGTTTTGAAGCAATCTTGGGAACTATGACAGCCTTTTTTGCACCAAAATGCAGCCTTCGTTATTATTAATGTCATTGCCAGAAAAAATAACAGCTGCATTAGGTATTTTTTCTTTCACATGCTCATTCCACCCAAAACTTTTACGAGCTATAATCAAATGTTCTTCTCTTTCTACTTCTAATCTTACAAGTTTCAGCAGCGTTTCTAGATTATGTACCTGATTACTATCTTCCTGGAGCCGAGACCTTCCCCAAGCTTTCAACGTTTCATCAGGTAATGCAGATCCTACCAGGGGAAACAACATTGCTTATATTTATTGGCAGTGACACCTAAAGCTTCCAAAGCTCTCAGTAGCGATTCTAACTTGTCATAAAGGCTTCGTAGGCCTACCTCGTTAGATGAAGAACCTTTCTGGAGAACCTACTGGAACAAGTCTCGTACGTATGTATATATCAATTAAAAGTTCGTCACGTGCAAACCTTGTTTTGAGCTGTTTGATAATCGTTGGGCAATTTTCTGCAGATGGCGGATAACTGGACACAGGTTAAGCGCTGAAGATCCTTCAATCGTAGCTTGATATAAATACCAGGATTTGCCTTCTGGTTGTACGTTGAAATCGTCATTTATTCTTTTAAACTGTGCCCAAAAGCCAATCCAGTTTGTCAATTTTTTAAAATTCCAATTTAGCCAGCTTCAAATTGTTTCTAGCACTAGTGTTCAAGATGACATCATTTGTGTATTTCATGGCTAACGTTAGCCATGGATCATCTTCTTTTGCAACCTCTTCATAACGACTCTTTAATATGTACCTTTTTTCGCGATAAGGCTCACGATTGTCCATTCCTTCATTTCCACTTCGTCTGTTTCAATTTTACTTCTGTTAATTTTTTCCTGAACTAGTCCATCAATTCTGAATAATCGTTCTGCTTTGTTTGTAGCTTGTAGATCACGTGTTTCCGATACATTAGCAGCACGCGTGAAAAGTCTTTTCAGTTGTGTCCTTTCCTTCGTTAAGTTTTCCATATGTTTCTTCTCCTCGCCCTGTTGCGGTAGCCAAAATGTTATGAGTAGTATTCACAAAATACTACCTGATTCCGGCACGGTTTTGGGAATAGTATGAAGTAACATACCTTCCTATGACGTAATAGCTTGGGGGATGGGCGATGCCAGCAAGCGAGCAGCAATTGCGGAGCGTAGGGGTAAATGGAACTACCTTCCTTCTCATAATTTCCGCGGCCCTTACCGAACTCAGCACACCGCAACGCACTCTAGCCCTCCATTGAGCCTCAACCGAGAGAAAAGGCGGGGTTATATCAACTGCACACTGCCAGAGGCATCGGGTAGTATCTTGGGAACACTGGTTATGAGATGGAGGTACGTGAATAAAACGTATTAATTTTAAAACAAAATGAACCTTTAATATAGCTTTTCACTCGTAGCTTCAAAGATATCCATAAATTCCTTCACTTTTTTTTAAAATAAACTTGAATCCAGGGAAAGAGAGCACCAACACAGGAAACAAAAGCAGCTGAACTCTCCTAAACATGTCACGCGGTAGAGCTATTATGGAAGAAGGCAGTAAGGTCAACGAGTTTGTATTTGGGACGAATCAGCCAAATTTCTCAAATGGGGGGATAAATGCAGCTGCAGACGTGATAGGGAAATTATATTGCCAAATTTAGCCTATAAAGTACTATTAACCACGTATACTTAATCTGACTTTAAATAATAACAGAATAAAAAATAGGCAAATATCAATGCGGTTTTCGCCCTAATAGGAGTACAACAGATAGATTGTTTATCATGCGACAATCATGGGCGTTGCGAAGGGTGGGATGCAATTGGGGGGCCTCGCCCCCCCCCCCCCCCCGTTGGAGGTTAGTGAACTTAATGTGCAATAAGTTATGACTATTAAACTATTATTTTAATTTTGCTGTACAGAAGAATTTTTATTTATCTCATATTAGTAAGGTTCTCTGCAACAAGTACTATAACTTCTGACAGTAAAATAATGAATTCAGATTATCTGAATGCAAAATCCCAACATGTGCCCACCCCCCGGAAAAAGTATGCAGACGCCCATGGCGACAGATGATAGAAGAATTCTACGAGAATGGATTAGATCTATATATACTGTTGCTACACACCACGTCAACGCCAGAAGCGTGTAAAACACGGAGGGCATCCTGGATACGTTGTACAATAGAATGGGGGTTGTACAGCTCACGAAGGCTTTGAAGTGCACTAAGGGAATTACTCAGTCACCTAATTTACGACGGCGCACATATAAAACCTCGGTATATTGTATACAGCTCTGCAGTATAAATTGAAGTGCTGTTGTGGAAAACGAATGTATGCGGTTCGGTTCCATAAACACAAGCACGTCCAACACCGCTGGTGCTCTTTGATCTATGGGTTGAAATGTAACGTCGGTCAATGTAGTCAGACAAAAATTCTAAAAAGCAAGTGCGGGTACTTGAAATTGGCATCGTGGACCTCCGGTGCACGGTCATCCCAAAATCTAAATGGGGCGTGCCAGGTAACCAAGGGGATAGAGCTTCTCGCCCTTGGCAAATATCCTAGGCAATTCAATTGCAAGCTTCGTTAGAAGCTCCTGGAAACGAAACCTCGCTGGCTTAGGACTAAGGGTGCTTTTCCTATGCCGTTCTCTTAGGTGGTGGTGAAAAAAAGAAGCGAACGTTGGATGCTTAGGCATACATCTAAGCGCACAACCATAATTTGCTAAGATAATCTCGAGCCGATATTGCAGAGGAGGTTTTGCGGCCTCGGCGTAAAGGCTCATTACTGCACTTGTTGGAAAAGCTCCTATTAACATGCGAATGCCCCTGTTATGGACTGCGTCTAATCTTCTCAGCACAGATGGTCACGCTGAAGAATAAACAATACACCCATAGTCAAATTTTGATCGGAATAGTGAGTGATACATTCACAACAAAATTGTCCGATCCGCTCATCAAGATCTGCCATTTATACTCGCAAACTATTCAGGGAACGATCACATCGTGCTCTTGGTTGCGCTATAGAGATGACCATCTAAGCATCCTATCTAAGATCAACCCTAAGAAACGTGTCTCATCTACGAAGGGAAGTAAATCTGAACCGAAAAGAAGCGAAGGTGGTAATCGTTTCCTACGGTGCCAGAAATACACGCAGATTGACTTCTGAGTTGAGAAACGGAAGTCATTTTTGGAGCTCTATTCTCGAAGGTTGCCCAAAAATCGCTGCGTACGCCGTACACCGAAAAGCACAATAGATGGTGAAGTCGTCCACGAATAGGCATAACGAAACCCCAGGTGTACACACATTTCCAAATGGAGTTAATCACTATAGCAAACAGCGTGATACTTAGTATCGAACCCTGAGGTTTTCCCTCCTCCTGGACAAAATAATTAGAAAAAAACTAAGCCGACCCTTACTCGGAAAAAGCTGTCTCTCATAAGCTCCTCAATGAACAGCGGAAGGCCGCCAGGTATATTCCATGTATACAGGGAACGTAGAATCCCTGCTCGCCAGCACGTATCATAAGCCTTCTCGAGATCGAAAAGTATGCCAACGGTTTGACAGATCTTCATAAATCCGTCAATTATCCGTATCGATATGGACACAAGATGGTCTACAGTTGAACGGCGTCGTCGAAAACCGCACCAGATGTTACTCAGTAAGTTACGACTTTCTAACCAGCATACCAATGGTCCATTGATCACGCGTTTCATCGCCTTGCAAACGCAACTGGTGAGGGAAATAGGGCGATAGCTGGAGGGAAGATGGCAGTCCTTTTCAGCCTTCAAGGTAGGAATAACAGTAGCCTCCTGCCAATGTTGTGGGCCTAGACTGTCAACCCAAACACCATTATAGACCTCAAGCAGGAATGCATTACCTTCAGCAGAGAGCTGTTGTAACATTCGTACGTGAGTACGACGTATAGCCCTGGTGCTAATATTCGCAATGTTTTAAGATAATGTTCTAATTCCACCATGGTGAAAATGCGATTGCAACATTCTACGTTTCTAGAACGAAATGTGAAGCCTGAGATTCCACCTGAGTTTTAATTGGAAAGAACTGAGGGGAGTAGTTATCCGAGCTACACACTTGAGCGAAAGCACTGCCAATGGATCAACAACAGCTCCTGTGGTTGTTTTTAGGCCCGCAATTAGCTAATGGGTCAATTTCCCGCCTACGCGACTTAGCCTACCCCACACAACCGAGGAGGGTGTATGTCGGTCAAATGAAGCTACAAATTTTCTCCATGATGTCCTTTTGCTATCCTTATGAATTGTCTGGACTTTGCGCGCACTTTCTTGTATTGGATTAGGTTATCCAATATAGGATGACGTTGAAACGTCCTAAGAGCACGCGTTCGAGCACAAATGGCATTCCGACATTCATCCGTCCACCAAGGAATGGGAAATCGACGAAGGTGGGAAGTCGACCGCGGAACAGATTGCTCAGCAGCAGAAAGTTTCCTTTCAGTGAGATGCTACGTCAAATTATTCACTGAGTCGTGCTCGTTTTACGTAAACACAGCCAACTGGGTGTAAAGGTTCCAGTTGGCATGGTCCAAGCGCCATCCAGGCATACGAGTGGAACATGTGTTTTGCATTAAGAGACTAATAAGACATGGAAGGTGGTCACCAGAGTGTAAATCAGAGATGACATTCCATTGTAAGGACGCTGCCCACTGAGGTGAACAAACTACAAGGTCAATGCGTGAAAAACTATTGGAGGAGTCAGAGATAAATGTAGGCTCTCCAGTGTTGAGGAGAGCTAGGTTGTAACTGTGCAAGAAATCACCAATGAGCTTGACCTCGCACAAGCGCGACTGGAATCTCAAAGTGGGTGGTGCCCATTGAAGTCTCCTACCAACAGAAACGATGTTGGTAACTGGGAAATTAGATATTCTAAATCAATAGGTGAGAAGAAAATGGACGGAGGCAAATGAGGGCTACAAATGGAACATTGAATGGTTGGCAGTAGAATCCTTAGGCGACTGATTGTATATCAGACCGCAGGGGTATAGATTCCATATATACATCATCTCTGACAAGCGTCATAGCGCCGCCATGTGCCGGAACACCCTCTTCTGGTGTAACATCACAGATACTGGAGTGTATCATCTTAGATGGAAAGTGTCTTGTGGAAGCACCTTATTCTCTTCCAAACATCCGAGCAAAGGTTCGTACGTATTGAGCAAAAGCTCAAGCTCTGGTCGTTGTGTTCTAATACCACTTAGGTTCCATTGTAGGATAGCAATGTTAATATATGTATGGGATATGTACTCCAAGGTAACTCTGCATCACCTTGGAGGAGACGGTAGTCGATTCAATTTAGCCCCTTTTTATCTCTTGGTGTTGTAGATTCCTCGCCTTTATCCTGCCTCTTTTTCACTGGTAGTTTCCCAGTGTGAGAAGGATCTTCTTGCATCTGCTCTTCCGAGGAGGTCCGTTTCCCCATAGCGAATTTCGGATCGAGAGCCTCGAAGCGGTTTGAAACGGACACTGGCGAAGATGAAAGTTGCCGGTCTGTCTCCAGAAGAGATCTTGGAGATGAACATTGGGCTTTAGATTTACTGGAAACAGAAACGTTACTTTCTTTGAGGAAGTCTGTTCTTTCATAATGGGTTCTAAACGTTTCCGGTGAGCCATCATATACAACAGGTTTACTAGTGCTATTGCTGGAGATTGGCAGTTTGGATGGCGACCTTTTAGAGATGTTCTTTTTATTATCTGACTTAGTGGGTGACTGAGATGTAGCTGCAGATGTTGAAGGCTTTGGTGCTGTACTTGCTACGATAATCTTTTCGGACATTGTGGCCCCGTTATGATTCCTGGTTTGTGTAGCGATTTCCCGCTTCAGTACCGGCTTAGCTGCAACTGAGCTATATGTGCCGGACCTTGGGATAGAGAGTTCTCGGATACGCAGGAGTTTACGGGCTTCTGAGAAG
This sequence comes from Tenodera sinensis, assembly GCA_030765045.1. Taxonomy (NCBI): domain Eukaryota; kingdom Metazoa; phylum Arthropoda; class Insecta; order Mantodea; family Mantidae; genus Tenodera; species Tenodera sinensis. The sequence goes on from CM060971.1 coordinate 79,088,043, forward strand.
GATACCTTCTCTTTAACCCTGAACTCCTGGATCGGCTTTTCCTCTATTAAACGGGGGAATTCTCGGGAGCTAGTTTGATGCTCTCCACTGCAGTGAACACAACTGGGAGGTGATGTGCATGCATCGTCATGGGTTATACCTCCACAGTTCAGGCAGGTAGCTCTACCATTGGAAGTATCACTTGTGTGACCAAAGCTCTGTAAGGCCTAACTTCAATGGCCTCGTACCCTGTCTTAATCTTTTGCGGGAGATCGACCCGATGAAAAGTTAGGAACAGGGTAAGGGTAGGCAGATATTCACCTCTGTCTTTCTCTGAAGGCGATAAACTGATATCACACCTTGACCTTGTATGTTCTCCTTAGTTTCTTCAATGGACATACCGTCCAATGCGTGGGTGTTCACGACACCACGGGAGGAGCTCAGCATTCTATGCACCTATACATGCACCGGATAGCTGGCTAACATATTGACTTTTAAAGTAGTAGCTTCCTGGGATGCTGAATTAGCTTCAACCAGCAGCGTGGCGTTACGAGATCTTGTGCAGTTTTTAAGTGGATGAGTTACCTTATCCAGACCCTTCTGTATCACGAATGGTTTCACCAATCTAAATGTTTTACCTTCCTCTTTTCTTGTTATAACTAAGTAGCGAGGACCACCCTACTCTGCTACTTCCTTTTCACCGACTTTGCTGTATTTGTTTTCTCTTTTTGTTTTTTTCTGAGTTTTCGAAGAACACGTGGCGATGGTATTCACCATTGAAAATGTCTCCGATGGAATGCTCACATCCTGGGCGCCACCCCGGTTGTTAGAGTCCTGGTCTGGAGCTTGCTTATCCTAGAGTCTCACCTCCCAGTGTATAAACAGACGGACCCAATTGCCTTCAGGAGTGCAACAGCTCATGCAGTCCCTCCCCGGGACTGACCTTTTATCAGCAGATACGAACACAGATCCTACATGATAACCAAGAGCTGGGACTTACGCGGCTACCCAGTCACCCCTTGCTTCTCTCCATCCACCTAAAACCCACGCGTAGGTTATCCACCACACTGTGGTCAGGGAAGTATAAGTGAGAGGCCAAACACAAAAGTGGATCAAAGTAGATTGGGTGTTTAGCATATACCCTCTAACCCCTTAGAGGAACCCAATTGAGAGTATGCCTCGGAACCACGAGTGCGCCAAAGCCCTAGCCACCGTAGTAGGCCCCTGGTGGGGGGGGGGGAGAGGGCTCGTCGGTCCAGTGTGGACAGTCCATCATCACGTGTCCTTACTGGCCACACCACAGCACACACCACTGAAAGTTCCCCAGTGTGTTCTTGTCCCCGTCATAGCGGAGGCTCCTGGTCTTTAACATTGTGATGGTTGTTACCTTGACAGCCTCCATTCTCTGCGCGGTCGTCAGCGTATCGTGCATGTTCTTATACTCGCTGAGCATAAACCATTGACGTATCTCTGTCACACAACCCGTCTGCAAAGCGCAGCTTTGGGACACGTATCCGATCGTAACGTTCACCAGAGCCTTATTTACCAGTTATTTAGTGGCCAGAGTAAACTTCTGTAGCGTCCTCCCTTGCTGTTGCTACCTTATGCTAGCTGCGATAGGCATCAGCTAGGCGGTGGTTTCCGAATCGATGCTGGAAGGCCTTGCAGATGTTTTGCGATGTCGCCGACGTTGGAACCACGTTCAGTACTTCTGCTATCAGGTGAACAGCTTCTTCTTCCTTGGACCATCGCTTGTGGGCGGCAAGGGTGGGAAATTGGCCGCGGAAGGCTTCAAAGGTCGACGTGCCGTCGTACTTAGGTGGTTTGACGCGTGTAGATATTGTGTTGCGTCCTGGCGTCTCGACTTTCAGGTTCTTCAGTTTCTCATCGAGCATTTGTTCCACCCTGGAGCTCATACCCTCGGCTTTGCCTTCCACTCTATCTTACAGGGCATTAACACGTTCGCCAAGTTCCTACATCTTTCCGCACAGTTCTTCCACGTCTTGCTTCACACCGGACAGTTCGTGGTTGATCTTCGCCGATAAGTCTATCTTCATTTCTAATATTTATATTTTCCTCTACTGCATTCCGGTTTTCATTTTTGTCCTCATTTGCATCCGAGAATTCAGCAAATTTCTGCCTTCATCTCTGCCATGCTAGCGAATAGCTGTTTCATCATTTCTTCCATTTCGCCGTGGTTTTGTCGCACTTCTGACTCCAATGTAACTTTTTTAAAATTTAAAGGTTACTGCTCGTCATGCAAGAAGGATCGTCTTCTTAGTACGATGGTAGCGCTGCTGTTTACCAAGCGGGGTCCTGGGTTCGATTCATGGGGATTTTTTCCCGCTGGAAGACCTGGTCCGGTTTGCACTTAATCTCGTTAGGCCCTTGAGGGACTAATTAAGGAGCTGCTTGTTTATAAAGTAGCAGCCGCCTCCATATCCAGCCGGAAGGTACCAGAGCGCTGACCACTTCCTGCCTCAAGTACTGCACCCTACTCATGACACCTGTAGTGGGCAGAGGTAGGGGACACGCAGTTGGCTTTTGTCCGGATGGGCTGTTGTGTTACGGAGTTACGGTTATTAAAGCATATCTAGGCTTTTTAATGCATATAATTTTTAATTTTATGGTTTTTGCGCAATATATCATGCTGTCGTACGCGACTGCTTTTATGAACGTGTTTCCCTAAAATGTGAGATTGTCATGTCATGCGAAAATATAAAATGTAAACTGTTAACATTTTCTAAGATGCTACCTGACAAGGACCATAATGTGTTTGGGCCTTTCTAGCGTCACCTTTGTTTTTCGTCATTACTTGATTTACCTACAGCACCTACCACGCCAGCCAGCTACCCTGAAAGAAAAAGACAAAAGAGTTTGCTATTTGAATATCTGTGAAACATTAAGTGTTATGGCGCTTGTGAAAAGTTCAAGAAGAGAACTTGTGTGTAAATGTATTGAGGGTAAGGAATCTATAAGGACAAATGGTGACGAGTGTTGTGATTGCCGTAACAAACGTAACTGCCGAGTCTTTCATTAATCTAGCTTTAAATAACCATTCTTAATACTTCAAAACAATCGTCGAGTCTTTATATTGTGTCATACAGATCTGCTATCTCACTTATAAATATTTCAATATTTAAATTACAGATCCTGTGTACAAAAAGGTTTAAAGTGGAACAACATGTAGCGTCTGCTTCACATATGAATTATAAAGGTGATACAACAATTAGCAAACGCATCAAGTATCCAGTATTTTGTGAGCACAACGTCTACCAAACCAGCACCAAATCAATTTTTATGGGTTAATGCAGTGTCTTAATAGGAGCTAACATCCAATCGAGGAGCTTTTAAATCTCGCATTCATGCAATGAAATGAATTGCAGTAAAAAATGGAAGTTTGATAGTGTATATTTTGCCCTTCATTGTGGATATTTGGATAAACGAGTACGTTAATGTATTATGCATGCATATTTTTAGTTTGATAGTGCATGAAAATCCAGACTTTAGTGATGAATATACAGCTGAAATTGAATTATAAGCTTACGAAACGATATTGGTAGACCTATACAATATTAAGTCCAGTAAAATATCTGTAAAACATTGCATTGTTGCGTAAAAATGCTCTTCCCTCATTTTGTGTTACACCCCCTGGTTGTATTGTTGCAAATGGTGATAGTTTCCCCCACAAAGTTATGTAAAAGGATAATGTAGCGGATATAAGCAGCACCCTAACTTCTGGAGGATGAAATTTGGATAAATGGTGCGGCTTATTTTCAGAGTAATGCGGTCTCAACTGTGTAGTAGTAGGTACTCAATGTACCCTGCTCTTTGAATATATTTTGGATAAAACAATCAAAATATGATTTGAAGCTTTCCTGGCGACGAAAGGTGTAGTGATGCATAGCCATCGACGTTTCGGGAGTGTACATCTCTCCCATCATCAGGACATAGACGTCGCGAAGGTGGAGCAAGGGGGCCCGCGGTCCCCCCTTGGAAAATAACAAATGTAATGTGCAATCACTTACTGTCAGACTATTGCTTTAATTTTGAGGTAAAGTACACATTTTATTTAGCATAAATTAACATGCTTATCTGTAACAAATACTATAACTAAATTTTTACAGTTTTTGGCAGCAGAATAATGAATTAATTGCAAACTTCCAACATGCGGCCCCTCCGTGATAAAAAGTCTGCCGACGCTCATGCATCAGGATAATGGGAGAGATGTACACTCCCGAAACTTCGATGGCTATGCATCACTACACTTGGCCAGAACCCCGATAACATCTTGAATAAAACAATCAAAGTTAATGATCCTCTCAAAAAATAAATAAAAACGAAATCTGCCATACTGCGTCCTGATATTCAGTTGCCTATGACAGCACCTGTATTCCAAAAATAATATTTATTTCTCATATTCTTATTAGTTTATATAATGTTTTACACGGATTTAACAACTAATAAATAATTATATGAAATAAATAAATCTCAATAAACACACATTTAAACTGCTTCAATGTTGTGGAGGCGAAGTGACTGAACAACCCAAATGAAAGTGTTTCCACATAAGGCCATCGTTTCCCTGGAGAATTGAAGTCTATTTTAGTCTAATATAATTATCAATACGATCAGCGTTTCCATGTTGAATTCAGTCCGAAATGAAATCGATTTGGATTCGCAAGGCTCAGGCATGCACTCCAGCTTTTATGTTGCTCATTTGCTTTATGTTGGGGACCCTGTAAACATGTTTTCTGCGTATTTTAAGTAGGTTTTGAGCCATTTTTTGGGAGGTGGGGGGGGGGGGGAGAATACATTGCGAGATTACAGAAACAATAAAAGTGACTGTTGTTTTCTCTAAGAGAAAAGGACCAGTGTGCATGTTGCAACGAATGCAGTAGAAGTTAGCATCTTTGGGATTCAAATGGATTTGAATCGGGTAGGCTTGCGCATGAAGCAAAATTTCGTTCCGATCGCACTTCTAAGAGGATCGGTTACAGGGATTCAGTTCGATCAGTATTCAGTCCGAAATGGAAACTCAAATCGATTTGAATTCCCCATGGCTCATGAGTTGTTGTGCACAATTATTGATACAAGCAAATAAACACAATAGTCGGGGCAAAAATCGGGAAGGAAACATGGTTACGGCCACAGTGGATTGATTAAGAGACCGTATGACCTTGGTGATTGTAGCCTAGAGTAGTGATCGAAAGAGTACAAGCCTACTTCCGCCTGCATTTGCCAACATTTCCTAGGCTGCATTCCAAGAAACATGAACGTCGGCACACTTTTTTTCCAGGGGGGGGGGGGGCAAATGTTAGAATTTTGCAATCAGATAATAATTCATTATTTTGTTGCGGATAACCGTATAAATTTGTCCTAAATAGAAATTGTTCTTTACATAAAAATTAAAATAATAATTTAATAGTCAGCACATTAAGTTCATTAATTTCCAAGGGGGGCCGCGGCCCTCCCTTGCCCTCCCTTCGCGACGCCCATGCCAAGAAACCAAAGGCTCAGTTTACTTTAGCAAAAATAATGACAGATTGTTAAAAATAAGGAATCCTTAACAAATTATTTCATTGCAAAATATAACTTCTATTTTACTACATGGTCGTCTTGGTTTACAAATCCAAATAACTCGAGAATCAGAGTAAATTAACTTACAACACGTGAATATTTTAGTCCCCCCAAATTTTTCTTAACGGCGCAACTTGGGCCAGTATCCCCCCTTGTGGGTGGCCCTGTTTATGGCACATTTAAAATTTTCATATATTAATGTAAGAAGTGTTACATGAACTACACGGAAACATGAACGCCGACAGACTTTTTTCCAGTGGGGGGAGGGGGCCAAATGTTGGAATTTTGCAATAAGATAATATTGATTCATTATTTTGTTGTCAAAAGTTATAGTATTTGTTGCGGATAACCGTATGAATTTCTGCTAAGTAAAAATTGTTCTTTACATAAAAATTAAACTAATAGTTTAATAGTCAGCACATTAAGTTCATTAATTTCCAAGGGGGGGACGGCGGCTCCCCTTACCCAGCCTTCGCGACGCCCATGCATGGGAATGGACGGTAAATTATTCATGTGTGCTCGAGATGGGAGATCGAAGGAAGTCTGGCTTTTTAATTCCGGTGTGGAATAATAAGAATGCCTAGGGCGTTTCCCCTATACAGAGGGAAACCATATCGCCTGGTCGCTACGTGCTCCAACCGCAGCCAAGACTACGGAGGGGTGTAACGTGGGGGTGGCGAGGATCAGTACCAGAACTCCCTCGACCGTAAGGCGACTACTTGACCTCTTAGAGGCGCTACTTTTCAATTAGAATAGCTATTCTATTGGCATCACGAGACTGAGTGCACTCCAGACCAGAGCTCCCATTGGAGAAAAATCCCCACGCTGGGACCGCGGTTCGAAGCCGAGTATCCCGTGCAGGCACGCTACCACCGCGCTACGAGGGTGGTCTCAGCTTATAATTATGCTATGTGGGTCTCAGTGCGGAATACTGAATTGAATAGGTGTGTGGAGATATTGGTAGCACATGCTCGATCGAAGGAGAAGTAGACTACTAGGTGTTCTGTGAGAAGTAGGCAATAATGATTGTCAACGGAATCATTGCTTCCTATCGGTGCTACCAGCAATTTCAGAAAATAGCGCTCATGTGACAACTTGCCGTTACCAGAGGATTAAGTTCTCATTTTCTGTGGTCTGGGGTCTGAGACCATCCAATGCTGCCAGTCCAATATTGCACCCTGAATCAGCTGTTCGATTGGTTTGAACGTTGCTTAAAATGGCTGTTTCCATGTGTCGAGGCAAAGTGCTTGGTAGCCGGTGGCCGAAAGTCGTAAGGTATCAGTGTACTTCTGAACCTCGGACCTCAAATTGTTTATCAGCTATTGCGGGTATAAATATCCCACAGTATTTCACTTTGGAAACGCGCGAATTTTCAGAAAAAGCCATCCGCAGCATAGTACTATGCAAAACAAAACATATAGGTAGCTGTTTTCCAGTTAAAACAGCAAGGCATTACCATTATTATAGGTCCAGTCGCGACTATTCCGATGATAGAGGACCACCCAAAAGATATCTTCCCCCTCTCATGGATTTTCCAGAAGTGGTGTGGCCAAGTATCATAAAAACTGTCAGAAACTGGATACTAGCAAATTTTATAATAACCCCATATTTTGATAAAGAATTTTCTCTTCAGCAGTTCGTTTTTGGTTCCAAGCAGGTAACTTGAAAGAGCAATTTAAATGTTTAAGGTTAATTGGGAAACAAAAGAAATATGTACCTCTACAAATCATTTTGATTTCATTTAATGAATGCTCTACCAGTTTGTGGTGCAATTTGTCATATGCTAATAGCTCACATATAACATTATAGCAGTATGCTGGCCCAATTTCACTCCACCTATGCGTCATCAGGTAACGTGCTAGTTTTGTTAAAACTGCTCATGTATATTTAACCTAATCTTGTATCTAACTCATTTTGTGAGCATAGTAGTAAATAGTTTTTTTGAACTGCTTATATGGAGCTGAGCTAACCTAACCTGACGTAATCTCAGTAAGCTCCATAGAAGAACGTATACATAGTTACTACTCTAAACGAGTACATTGTGATTACTTGAACTCCCTAAATACTTAAGAAGACATTGTACTTCCATTTGCGTTATTACAGTGAGTAAAGAATTTCGAGAATGTGCTAAGCTAGACCAGCATACTATAGAATGCCCCTCACATGAATATTAAAACGTATGTGATGAATAATTGCTGTTTGTTCTCGCAGCTTGGGAAAATAAAACATTGGTTATAATTCAGTGTAGTTGGAAAGCGTCACATGCCATTTTTCGACAGATATTACCAAGGTTAGTTAGCTCTATACAAGCAGTTTTAATCAAACTGGTTCTATATATAGAAGCCCACCCTGTTTTACTATGTTAATAAAATGAGTTAGATACAAGGTTAGGTTAGGTTCTATGTACCAATCAGTTTTAAGAAAACAATGGTTTTACATATTGCAGCCCACTAAAAATTAAGCAACATGAGTAAAGCAAATTTTTACTAATATATTCATAAGACAATTTAGGTGCATGCGACTGAATGGAAAAGCAACATAGATAACACAGTTTTGCTACTACACTGAACTATGTGGTACCTAATTTCTTCTGACACAATTGAAATGGGGGCCCTAGTGCACAAATTTCATATCCATATTGTGATTTATAGGTTTTTGGATGTACACTCTTCTTTACCATAGACTGTGACAAAAATAATGCAACAGATACAGATGATCAAAGTGTTGTCACACAATTCAAACGTCTGTTTTGTTGTTATATTAGAAGTATCAGAAAACGTATGTGTAACATAACCCCTTAGCTAAAAAAAAAAGAAAGAAGCTAACCAGCATATCACACTCCTCAAAGAAATGAGTGAAGGATGTGAAATGGGATGTAAATACCTTAGTAGTGTAGTATGGAGTCAATATCACTCTGAAAGCCCATCCCTCCACCCTCCTCACCTTTTTAGAATGTCTTAATTTATAGGATGGCCAAATGACAACTGAAAAGCAAACATAGAAGCAATCCACTATGAAACACCTTTGGAATAAACAGTGATCAGGAAGGCTAAAAGGGTAATCTCCCTGCTAAACTCCTTATGGTTTGAAAATGTTTATTCAGGATTAAGGCAAATTGTGAAGGTTGATAGCCAAAGAGTGATAAGGGTACAAATACACATTTCTTACAATGGACAACAGCCATGAAAGTCCTTGCCTATCCTGGTGATCCAAGTATGCTTTCAAAACCTTTTTTGATTTACCCAGATTCTGTAAAGAATTACCAAACTCTTATGGGAAGACTTTAAACACTTATCTGTGCCCTTTTTTTATATAAAACTTGACAGCTACAACAAATCAATTTCCATACATCAGGCCAATCAATGATAATTTATTTTTCTATCACACACGCCATTAGGCAAACTTTGAAAGGTAGAATCAGAACTGAAAAATTCAATGACATAGCCGGTATTTGAACCATGTGCCTCTATCCTCTTTAGGAGCAGCCACACAATGTTGCTCTCCAAGAGCCTTGGTTCATATACTGGTTACAGCATTGAATTTTTCTGTTCTGATTCTACATTTCAAAATTAAACAATTATTTAAAATCTGACAAACTTGTCATATTTTATCATCACATAGGAATTTATGAGCATTAAAGCCAGGATGTAGGTTTTGCAAACTTAATCTCAATCAACAGGAGATAGAAAAAAATCTGATCTGTTGCACTTGCATGACTTTCTGTAATTTTGTACTAACTCTTATTCCTCTATCTTTTTTCATGTTAGTCAAAATAAACATTTGCAGAAACTATCTTATTGCTCATTGCCTTGTAAGTGCAATAGGAGTATTGGAATACAGGAGGCTTTGAGCTTTAGTCAAATCTGTTAAAAGCTTTGAAATTTCGTTCTCTTTGCATGGCCAAGGAATAAAAAAGTGAATAACGATGTTCCATTTGAGAAAAGCGTAAGTATTGCAAAACTCACACAAATAACATGAAATATTTCTGAAATGGTTCAGTCTATCTACAAGAGAATTCATTTGGACATGTGTTTTAACAAGATCTACATTTTTTGTATACAAGTACTAAGATTTGGTCCATCTCTAATGGTTTACCAGTTATGCTAAAGTCATCAAGAGCAAACAGCACTACATAAGCTATAGCCAGAAAATTCAAAATGTATATTTAATTTGGCATAAAAATGTATTAAACGTATGGCATTTTAATCAAAATTGTTAGAACCATATTTGAGAAAATCAAGATTTTTGAAAAATTGTTCATGTGAAGGGTAGTCTAGTGTAAATAAATTTTCTTCAAAAACTTTGTATTGCATCCTCAAAACGTATTAAACTTAAATACCAACTTTGGTTTTTAACTGACTTTTCGTTTTGGAGTTATGCTGTTCACAGGTAGACACATACAGACCTTTTCCTAAAACTTGTTTTTTTCTTTTTTTATTCACATGCACACTTTTTCTAAAATTGCTTCTGCTGGATTCAGGGGCCACAAAACATATTTTCGGTGAAATCTCGACAAAAATTTTGGGTAGACAACAATACTTCCCCTACTTACTATGCATAATAGTAATTATATTATAATAGTGGCTAGAGAAAATCATCTGAATAAACTTGGTACCTGGAGCCCTTGTACCACAGTCAACTAGCAACCAATATAATTGGAGGACATCAACTAATTATTAAATTATTAATATCTTTATTAGATAATACAGGGGAACTAATAACTTTCTTATTAACGATCTTTAAGCTCTTATAAAATATCAACTTCACATACATGCTATTAACCATTTCATGAGGCTTTCCAACTATCTTAATTTTGTATATATTTCATTCAACTTGAAGTGCCAACAAATTATCTTTAAACTTCTGGTCCATACATGTAGCCGTGTTAAATATTGTGCTCCAGACACTTTACCCTCACACCTTGGAGGTGAGCTCCTTCTTTATGGTTGATTTTAATTTAAATATTAGGTGTTTTCTGAACTGTATGCCGTATGGGTGTTGGCAAACTTTTTTTCAGGGAAGGGGGATTGCATGTTGGAACTTTGTAATCAAACAATATTAATTATTAAGTAAAAATTGAAGCTATTAACAGTGAAGCAACAAGATTCTAAAATAAGAACAAATTAGAAACTAAAAACTTCACTTATCTTAGTATGTTGATATTCTTTTTCTATTTTTCTGACCCATTAATTATTCCATTGTCAAAAATGTAAAAGACAGTGTGGCATGGTGCGGCATGGCATGGCACCTTAAACTGTAAAAATCTGTACAAAAATATCAATCTTATAACTAAAGCTGCGGCCCAGAGTCACTGTTGACAATAATAAAATAAACATTTATAACTGTCAGTACAAAAGTATTATTGAGGGCAATAATTAAAGATCTGTAGCTACTAACTGATGATTAGGCATTCCTTATTCACATTAAAAGTGTGAATAACGTCACTCGCAAGCTCATTTGTAACAGGTGCTATGAAACAACTGAGTATCTCTTTTATATGTAACCAGAGGAAAAATTTTCCTTTGCAACAAAACTAAAACAATAATCTAATAGTCAGTAATTGACTACACATTAAATTCATTAGTTTCCAAGGCAGGCCTACGTCTCCCCTTGCTCCCTTCCCCTTTCATGACGTCCATTGTATGTGTACTTCAATATAATATTATTTTTCTTCATTTAATCCTGATTTACCATATTTTCACCTTCTAAACGGCCATTTTTTATAATTTATTTTTTATGGCAAGTTCATAATAAAATTAGGTGCAAATTTGAAAGAAAATTTTCATTTACCATTTAATGCTTTTTATATCTAAACAAAATGAGTGTATGACCCATTTGTGACAATACGTTTAAACTGCAAATGTCTTTTAAGGCATTATCACAGATTTTTCAGCTCATTATATGCAGCTAAAGCCATTGATAGTCATAGATATTTCTCAATTGGAAACTTATAAATCTGGGTGTCCAAGACCATTAAGACATGGACTTGTAAGCAGGTGGTGTGCAATCCAAATCCTCCCAGAGTTTCCTCCCTAACTGAGGTTTCTTTCAGGTCTTCCTTAGTCCTCAAAACTGGTAATTGCTGGAGATACCCTAAACTTAGGCTTGGAAAACTTTCTTTCTCGATTATCATTTCATGGATTATGCCTGTCCAAAACTAGTGGTATCATATACAGTAAGAACAAGTGATAAAAACTACAAAAAGAAGTTGTAAAATTTTTATAGCTGCTTAAAGGTAGCTGGCTGAACACAGAATCCAATCATAGATTTGCCACATCTTGCAGTATTGTGTAGTTAAACACACTGTGAAATCAGGCTGTATAGCCGGTGATATAAATATTATTTGTACAACAGGAAAAAGAATAGTAATAGCCAACTATTAGCCGCCTTTAAATTTTCTGGCTACCATAAATAGGAGAAATCTACAAATCTGCAATTTTTACTTTCTCTAATACATACAGAAGTAGGGGAAATATTGCACTCCACTAAAAAGCTTGATATTGAGATTTCACTAGAAATACATGCTGTGGGGGGATCTCCGGAATCTAAAAAAAGCATTCTTAGAAAAAGGTCTCTCTCTGCGCTTGGTGTGTGTCCTGTGTGTTTGTCTATGAACAGCACAACTCAAAAATTAAAAGTGTGTTAAATACCAAACTTGATATTTAAGTTCAGCATCATCAGAGGATGTGACACAAAGATCACATCCCCCAACCAGACTACGCTTTACATGGACCATTTTAGGAAAATTTAGATTTGATCAATAATGGCTCTAATAACTTTGATTAAAATACCATGTGTTTAAGAATATTTACATGAGAAATAAAATGTATATGTTGACTTTTCATAAAAGTCCTCAGAAGTCCTCTTCGTTCTGGATGACTTTGGCGTAACTTGTAAACCATACACAAAAATGTAAGTCTCATTTATATCAAATACCATTTCTTTTTAAGAATTCTGCTGTGATACATTGTAAATATGGTCTATCCATAACTTTGATGTCGAGATTTCACTGGAAATATATGTATGTATGTCTTTATTCACCGTAAGATGAGGTTCCCTGAATCCAAAACAGCAATTTTAGAAAAAGGTCCATGTGTGTGTATGTTCTGTATGTCAGGCTGTGGACAGCATAACCCAAAATCGAAAAGTCGGTTAAAAACCAAAGTTGGTATTTAAGGTTAATGTCTTTCAAGGATTCGACCGAAGATTTTGAAAAAAATTTCTTCACCCTAAACTACCTTTACATCGGAAATTTTTAGAAAATTTTGATTTTCTTGCAAATGGCTCTAACAATTTTGATTAAAATGTCTTATGTTTGAGATATTTTTATGCTTAGCAAGTCATCTCTACAGAATAGGTATCTCAGCTTCACCAGTATGTGTCCTGTGTAACGCTCCAGCAGAAATGAACGAAGACCACTTGAAGACCTGTGAAGCATTAAGATCAGAAGAAACTACAGTTCAAAAGTATTGGAAAGCCCGAAGCTAATGGCTTCATTGCCAGATGCAAGGTACTAGAAAACAACAACAAATGAAATGTGTATCTTGAATTTTCTGACAATAGCCCATGTAGACCTGTTTACTCAGGATGACTTTTGCATAACTGGTAAACCATAAGAGATAGACCAAATCTTACTGTACAAAAAATGTAGATCTTGCTAAAATACACAATTTGGGTCTAAATAATTTTTTTTTTTTGTAGAATGAACCATTTCGGAGATATGCTTTATTTGTGTGAGTTTTGGAGAACTTATACTTGTCAAATGGAACATTGTTATTCATTTTTTATGTTAACCATGCAAAGAGAACAGAATTTGAAAACTTTAAAAGATTTGACTATCGCTCAAAGCCTACTGTATTATAATATTCCCCTTGCATCTACAAGGAAATAAACAAGATTATTTCTACAAATGTTTATCTCAACTAATACAAAGAAGATATTGGAATAAAAGTTTGTAAGAATGGTTAGTACAAGAGTAGAGTATGTCAATGTGAGTGTAACACATCACATTTTTCCATATGGTGTTGTATTATTTGGCATAATGGTTTAACTCCTAGCTCTCATCTTTGATTATAAGTCTGAACTGGTAGCAAGGTCAAATAAGTTTTGGAGAGAGCAAATGTGAGACCGGAACAGTTATAAACCAATCCATGTGAGAAGAAGAAATTTAGTTTTGTGGAATAAACCATTTTGTTATTTGTCTAAATTTTCCAATCCTTAATGGGAAGATGTAAATTTTTTCTCTCTTTACATGGAATGAAAACAGAATTTCAATGCTATCACATAGCGACCAGCTTTAAAAGATTTGACTATGGCTTAGAGCCTAATGCATTCCCATATTCCCCTACAAGAAGGCCATTTGAGTGGAACATGTTAGATTTTTAAATACATAAAATTGCAGTGAGATTTTGTACCAAAAAAAAAAAAAAAAAAAAAGGAAAAACCATTTATGCCAATAGATAACTACTGTCTCTTCTTTTTCTTTTGATGTATAACTACATGAGAAAAAGAGACAAAAGAGAGAATAATTATATCTGGTTAGTGCAAGAGCAAGTTAACATACAATGCCAACAGGCTTGCTTTAGAAGTGAAGTGAAAAACAATTTATGCTTTCCAGGCATTGGAACATGTTTCGGGATGCTTATCCAGAGGTGAATATGCCGATCTCCAAGAAGTAATGACGAAAGATGCATTAGAAGAAGTGAAGAAAAATATTTCAGTTTTTACTGTACATCAACGACAAGAATTAGCACTTTGTAAGGATGATATATACTTCTGCTTTCCATACCAAACAGGAGTAATGTTCAGTAATGATGAACGTAAGTATATGCAAAATGCTTGGTACGTGGATTTTTATCATAAAGTATAGTTTAATTACTTTTTTGGGAGAGGGGAATTTATACTTTTAAAAGAAGACAAATTGCCATTCTTATCACAGTAGTATACATACAATGGCTTGAAAATTGGTCTCAGAAAATTGCCTCCTTTATGACATAATTCAATCACAAGGATTGAGTTTTAAGTTGAAATACTTTGGCCCATGAATGTATGAAGCCATCAGATCCTGTTGTAGAAATGACAGACAGACCCTTTCATAATTCTTGAAAACAATGTAGACACCATGGTTTCATGGATAATGTAGTCTCCATCTGCACCTGAAAAAGAAGAGAAACCACTTTCGGTAGTTTCTTATTGGGTAAAAGGAGGCACCAAAATCTGTAATGCAGTGTCCATTTGTAGGAATTGCTTATGCAAAAAGTTGAAGTAAGATTTTAATAAATTTTTGTGACTGTCAAAATATCAGTAACAATAGAACAACACAGGGCCTATAGGGAGGTATTTTTGCACTAGTAAAACACATATTAGAAGTGATTATAAATAGTGAAATATTTTAACATAATTGAAAGTTGCCAAGTTTTCACTCGGAACATATTTTGAAGATGTTTATCTCCATTGGCAGCTGTATGTTCATTTGTGTCTGGGATGGGATCCCCTATTTTAGTTCTGTTTTACTACCATCTAGCTGTTTATTGGAAGAATGTCACTCTGTCATCTACTGGTGGAAATTACTGTGTGTGCATTTTTTATGATACAGGAAAAGAAAATTCATTTTTCTGCATTCTGTGGAAAAGTTTGATGTCTATATTTAACAGTAAACTGAGCATTTGTAAAAAAAAAAAAGGGGGTATCCATCTGTCCAAGGTATTATCCATTATTATTGGTTTGAATGTTACAATTCTCTTTTCATTTCTTTCATTGAAGTGCTGTTGCTATTCAGTTGATTCTCATGATGTCTTGAAAGGAGGTCCAAGGTATTATCCATTATTATTGGTTTGAATGTTACAATTCTCTTTTCATTTCTTTCATTGAAGTGCTGTTCCTATTCAGTTGATTGACATGTCTTGGAAAGAGCATGAAAGTTCAAGGCAAGCATATACTGGCTAACTTTTAATATTTACTATCGCTTTGGTTTTCTGCATCCATGTTATACCTACAATATGTATTGTGAAATTATTTTTGCAAATGTTTGTCTTAATTAACAAGAAGTTTAAAGTTTAACCCCTAGTTTAGCCCCTTAGCGGGCCAAGGCTTACCGCCTAGCCGCTGCATCCACCACCTCTGCCCACTACAGATGTCATGAGTGGGGTGCAACACTGGAGGGTGGGATGTGGCCTATGCCCCGATACCTCTTGACCAGTTATGTGGCCTTCGCGACCTGGGGTCACTACTTCTTTATTCAAGTAGCTCCTCAGGACCTAACGAGGCTGAGTACACTCCATGGCAGACCTCCCAGCAGGGGAAAAATCCCCATGCTGGTACTGGGGATCGAACCCAGGTCCTCTGTGCCAGAGGCAAGGTTAACAAGAAGTAGAGAGAGAAATAAGCATTTGTAAGAATCATTGGTAGAAGCTATGCGTATAAAAATAAAGTATAAAGAGTAGAGAAAATCATATGAATGTAATACACAAGATGTTTTGGAACTGAAATGATAAAAAATATTACTGAAAAATAACAGCATTTTCCTTCTGTAGAAAATATCCTATTAACATAACAAAGGAGGAATTACGTCTTAAGTGATTAAATTCCATGCTTTATATTTGTGCTTCGTTGGTCTGGGTGGCTTAGTTCGTTAGGTGCTGGCCTACTGATCCAATTCAAACCCAACCAGACAGATTTTAAGCGTGCTTAACACTAGAACTGTCAATGCAGATTATTACCAGGGTTTTGGTTGGAGAATTAAAACCACCGGTACTCAACTAACTCTTTAAATTTTTGCAAGCTGGCTCAAAAGAATGTTGTCCTGCAGTCACTTTTCTTTTACGACAGAAGATTCAACATTCCAGTTGAGAGCCAGAATGTCACAGAATAAGGTATTAGATCAAATTCAGAAAAAGGGAATCCAGTTAGTTCAATGAAGCATTTGGGCAGGTGTTCTTTGCTTCTTTGGAATTGATGGTATAGATCATACAGTTTTCTAAGAATAGCTGGAAGTAATTTATGACATGGAACAGTTCACAACAGTCTGTAGTTACAGCAACCCCAGATTATTATAGACTAAAAAATTAAGTTGCACCCTACAACTCTGCCTACTATAGCTGAGCTACCGTTACTTGACAAATATATGAGACCTTATTTTAAATATTCTTTGGCATAAAATTTTACACTTACCTCACTTTGCCCAAAAGTTGACCATTGTCAATTCAGGTGGGTAAAATTGACTTATTATTTTTCTCTCAATTCTGTTATATACAGTGCAAGACAAAATCAAATCTTTCAATATTATCGTCTCCTCTGATCAGTAAATTACTATAATTTTATCCAAACAAATAAATACAGATGGTCTTATAAGAGCAATGTGCACTGCATGTTTCAGAACTTCCGGTACTCACTTTGGACAATTCTGTAACTACTGGCACTGAATACCGATGAGTACCAGCCCAACTAAAGCCCTGATTATTACCCACACTAAATAACCACTTCTAATTACAACTTTGCGGAGAATTTGTTAAAAAATAAATATTTACATCAATATTTTTGTAGTTATTTTCAGTTGTTTGTCCAGAGCCTGCCTAATTCTATAGTTATAGTTCCTAGGTCACTATAAAAATAACAAAAATAAATAAGTTAATATCTAAAAACTGAAGAATAATTACTCTTTTTATGGAGAAACACATCACTTTATTTTCCTCCTATCTTATTCTTGTCTTTTAGATCTTACTTTGAAAACTCTCTATTTTCATATTGGGAAGTTTGTTACTTTGTATGTGCAAAGTTCACAGACAGCATTTTTGCATTTGTTACAGTGTTTATATATGTATCTTGTTCCGACCTTGTTTCCGACATTCCATTCTTATCTTCCTTAGTATATTTTCAGCTCTTCACTTTCTTTCTCCATTACATTACTCCCCCTCTTCATTTCTGCTAAATCAAGGGTTTTAGGAAACATGTATTGGCCATTAATGAATGCCATGAATGGATG
The DNA here is from genome assembly GCA_030765045.1 of Tenodera sinensis. Lineage (NCBI taxonomy): Eukaryota > Metazoa > Arthropoda > Insecta > Mantodea > Mantidae > Tenodera > Tenodera sinensis. The sequence goes on from CM060971.1 coordinate 79,105,582, forward strand.
CCATGCACTCACTGTATTACCCTTACAAGGAACCTATCAGTCACATTGCAAATACCTCAAAAGTTGAATTGTGTTATCTTTGTGCTATAAGAAGCTCATGTTCCAAAAACGAGCTACTGTTTTTAACCTCAAGCACCCGAAATCGAACCTGGAATATGTTGGCTCTAAGCAGGGGAACATCTGGAGTGGGACATCCCTTACCTGCAGTTCAACACAGTGGATATGCAGAGACGGCCGTCCCAGCTAATGTCTTGCCAGGACAAAAGCAAAGCAGAAGTGATTGATGTTGATGCAGTGTTTAAAACCCAAGTTTGTTTGACACCACGCACAACAAATAATCATGTCATTTTCACACTCTTCTTCACATATTCTCACAGTTGTTGGGAGACAAAATTTAGCAGGTACAATGAATTGTTCCATTGTATATCTGGTTGCAAACCATGAATATTTAACCATGTCCCAGAACAGCAGAGATGACATTTGGTAATGAATAAATGACTGCATTTTTAAAATACTGTCTTACTGAAAAACCTCGAAATGAATGTTCTCATTAAATATCAACATTTCAGTTAGTTGCAATGAAGAGACTTCCACTACTGGAAGAAAAGGTTATCCAAAGGTTGAAGTTTTCCTGTGGTTCCAGGAGAAATCTGCAGAAATTCAATGGTTTTCCTGTCTTTTTGCCCCATTTTGTTGCTTTCACAATTATATTTTCGGCTCTAAACTTTTGCAATGATACTTTAGGCCCGAAACTGCCAGTATTCTCTTGCAGTACAGCAAATAATTTAGGAAAAATAGACCCATACATACTAATAGTGTTTGAACGGGTCAGCGCACTAATAGATTTGCAATGGTTTGTTCATGTTTCTCACCAACAAAATAATGCAATTCCGATGATGGGAGCAAGTTAAGCTCTTGAAACCGGTCAAGATTAATTACATATATGATATTAATGCGACTCAGTTTTCATTATAATTTAGATTCACATCACTGTTACTGGCTTATTCAAAGATACGTAAATTAATTACTTTGTTTTTTCTTTGCCTTTTTCAGAGAACCAACAGAGGTATGTGGAGATTACTATGTGTTTTCATGTCCTCAAAGGATTAAAAGACATGACCCAACCTGTTCCTCTAAACATTGGCATGTTGCCAGAATACAGAGATAAAATATATATTTGCAACTACAGATTCATCAGAGAGTTTACAAAAGGTGTAGAAGACAGTTGGAAAGTGAATGTTGTAAACCATTTTAAACCATCAGATTTTGTTAGATAGTAAATATAGATTATATACGTAAAAGCTGGATATTTACATTAGAGAGACTGTGTTTCACATTAACACCAACCAATGTTTGTTTCTTATGTTTTGTATTTTATAATGAACTTCAGTGTGCAATGGTTATGTCAAAAACGAATGAGTCATATGAGCTCCTTTTGGAGTCATCCATTTGTTATGTTTCATTATAGCTAGGAATATCTGCAAGTGTAGCATTTACTGGATTTTACATATTTTTATTTTCAGTAAAATGATTATAAAGCTGTCAAGCTCTTACTTGTTTACAGTTTCAAAATCCTGCATACATAAAATGTGTAACTGTGATTCCATTCAGCCATCTGGATTGAGTTCCAAATGAACAGAAGTGCATATGCTGAACTATTGTGGTGCAGACATAGGGCCATTTGCAGTAGCAAAGCAAAAATTGACTGACCAGGAGAAGTAAACCAAGATGAATTAGTAGAGTGGCAAGACTTTCTTTGGGGGGAGGGAGGGGTGGTGATGAGAAGTTAACTTAATTAATGAGGTTCAGCTTCTATCAAATTACTAAAATCAAAGAGGTCTGAGTAATGAATTAATATACAGTTGAACCTGATGTTGTTGTTAGCTAATGCTGGATTTCTGACAATGAAGTCATTAATCCTCTTGCTCTCCAATATTATTCATATTGAAGAGACTTAGCAGTAAACGTAACCGCTTTTTAGAGAGCACCATATTTTTATGTTTTGGCAGTCACATCGCTCTCTCACAACCCCCAGAATGTCCTGAGGACCACACCTGTCGTTGGTTTACAGGTCTCACCGACCTGACCGGGAGAATTATCAAAATAAATTCACCAACCATATCCTCTGATTACCAATCAGAAGACGTATTACATGCCATGATAGGTCAGCATGTTAGAAATGTACATCTGACTTAACTGTAATGTGAATATATAAATTTAATTATTGATATATACTATATCAAAGTAGTATGTACAATATTGATTTAAAGGATTAAATAAATAAATTTAATAAATTGTAACTACACTTATGTTCCAGTATAAAAGTTGTACCCCATACATGTTCCTTGGGTGATTATTAGAGGGCCCCTCCATAATAGCAGATGGTTTTGACAGTTCTAACATCTGGCCAGACAAACTCAAAGGGTAGCTGCAGGTGCAAGTGCAAGGCAATATACATCCACACAGATGTGAGTGAGATAGTGAATTGGGTCTTTTGCGATTTTTTACCTGATGTATATGTGCATCAAGGGGAACGGAAAATTACTTGTAACTCAGAATTACTTAGAAATGAGGTTTAGACAATCCATCATATTTTTGTTAAAGAAAAAGCAATACAGTGGGCCTACATGTGTAAAATTTTACGAACAACAAAGATATGTATGAAGAAAACATTATTTGAATGTGATCCTGCTTTAAAGAAATCGGTTAATTTGGCTTGTTTCACTTTTCTTGTATTAAGTGCATACACTTGAGACAGGAATTGTATGTCAAAATGCATTAGGGAAAAATTAATACCAATATTAAATATGCCAAGTTGTTTAAACATAGTACCTGTAAATATTATATATGTAATGTAGTTGCCAAAATAACATTTTTCAATTTATGTCCCGAAGTTATTAAAATTGAAGGGAAATACGCCCAAAGTTAATCATAACTAAGGCAGGAACTTTGGACACCAAAACATTGGAACGAGGCAGGTACAGGTTGCGTGACTCTGAACTATACAACCTCGCGATCCACTGCCGTCCTGATGTACAGTCACGTTCCGAGGTGTTCAGTTGTCATCTAGTTGCATTCAGCGAAGGTGTGTTATAATGCCGCCAACAAAGAATGCAACGTTACATGTGATTGATCTCCGGTAGCAGATCTGTTTACTAGGAAATGAGTGTATGAGAGTGTATATTTCTAGCTATAGGTGAGTTATGTGACAACATTGTGTATTTTAAACGAGCCTAGCATCCTTGTCATACTCGGAAACTAGGCATAAACACCGCGCGGGAAGCACAAAATGATTACGCTACGCATTTTTAAGACTTGCCTTCTTGTCTTGCACACAGTACCAAAGGTCGGAATCAGGTGTAGCGTGCTCTACCGACGTCCTTCTCCCACCCTCAGTTCTTGTAAACAATACAATACAATACTAATTCTATGGACTCGGCGTAGCAAACTTCATAGGTTCGGTGTCTAAAGTTCCTGCCCTAATCATAACCCTTATGATCAACGCATTACAATCGATAACGGTAAGTAACCAATCAGCTGCAGTTGCTATGTCCGTATCTAGGAAAAATAAACAATTATCCCAGTAGGGTATTAATGAACGTTGACTAGTGATATGTGCATTGTAAAAGATGGTTTCATATTTGTACTGCAGAATAAGTGATTCTGTTTGCAAACCATCACTGTTGGATTATATTGCTGAAGGATTTCTGATTGAATACCACACTCAAATATCGTAAATATCCTAAAATATTTATGAAAGAAATAAGTGAGGATTTAACTCTTTAAAAACCACAAAGTCCCTGAATACAATAGCTTCAGGACTTAAAAAGTATTACTTCTTGTAAAAGAATGAAGATAATTTGTCAAAATGTTGCATGTCATTGGCAATAAAGCTGAAGTAGTGGAAATAATACCTTGCCCTTATCTGTCTGCTTGAACCAACAACACCCTGAAGATAACACTCATCACTATTATAGCCACTTCATAAAAACCGCTACACACCTCATTTTGTGACTGATGACTGAATGTAGCATGGTCTGAAGCAATTTCAGTTTTGGTTTTGTGTGGATTAAGTTCCACCCTCTTGTATGAATTTTACTTTCTGATCTAGTGTATAATATTTTCTGTTTCTGTTCTCCGTGACTGATTAAAAGCAATTGAGAACTGAAATACAAAGCCGCTGTAAATCAATTAACATCAGATACTGAAAAATGTTATCTTTGCTGCTTGTTTGTTGCTACGACACTGTGAAGCCAAAAGCCAGTGGCTCTACCAATAAACACCTTTATCTTTTACAATTTATTTATATCAAAACCTTACTGCTGGTGTTTTTAAACAGACAAGCTGTGTGTGGACAATATTTGAGAGGCAGTATTGGAACTGAAGAATTCAATGCTAAAGCTGGGATTTGAACCACAGAACCTCTGCTCACTAGGTGGGAGCTCTAACTATTAAGCTACTGTGACAACTTGCCAGTGACATCAAATCCTCCAACCGATTTGTATTTCTTCCAGTAGACCACAAGGAAGTCTGACATCAGAGACAAATACCCAAGGGCAACTTACTATTGTCCTTTATGTTCTGGGATTAAATAACCTTCAGATAGTAATTATTATTTATTTATGCCAATAAACTTACTGTTGGTGTATGGTAGAATCAGAACTGAAAAATTCAATGCCACAGCCAGGATATGAAATACACACCTTCCGCTTACGGTGCTCCCAGGTGTGACATTTAATTTTTGAGTTCCAATTCTACCTCTCAAACCGTTATCTTTTGTTTAAGCAGCCGAAAGCGTCTTTGTAAATAGAATAAGGAAAATATGCCTCATTTCTTTTAAATAAGAATTATTTTGTTATTTAACGACACTGTCAATTGCCAGGATCACATCAGCATCACTTGTGTGCCCAGAACTTCATCCTGCAGGAGTTTTTAAAGCTAGTAAATCTACTGACATGGAGCTGTCATTTTTAAGTGCACTTAAAAACCATCATTCTGGGATGGATTTGAACCCATGACCTTGGGATCAACTGAGCCAATTATTAAAACAAAATTATTTTCTTGTTTAACGACGCTGTCAATTGCCAGGATCACATCAGCGTCGCCGGTGTGCCGGAATTTTGTCCCGCAGGAGTTCTTTTACATGCCAGTAAATCTACGGACATGGAGCTGTCGTTTTTAAGCACACTTAAAAACCATCAGCCTGGGCCGGGTTTGAACCCGCGACCTTGGGATCTGTAGGCCAGCGTCTAACCAACTGAGCCACCCAGACCGACAGTTTCTTTTAAGGTAGTGCATGCTATATGCTTATTATAATTACATAAAATTCAGTTGTATTTCACTGAAATTTAATACATATAATAGTGAATTGTATGTATAAATGAGGTTCTATTAACACGTTTCTAAATTACATTTTGCTGGGACCTACGAAAATTTACATATAAATATGAATGACTTAGAATTGGGTTATGTATAAAGCAGGTTCAACTGTATATATAATTATGAAGTTTGTGATATCAAAATGTTAGTGACTGGATAATATAGAAGAAAGGCCAATGCCCATAGGATTTTCTGATGTTCTGAACCACAAGTTTGTTATTAGAACTCAACCCATACTGCAATAAGCAAAAAGAATTTGAATATCTAAAAAGGAGTTTCTAATCTATATGTGCAGCCTTTCTATTCCCTCAGTGGAAATCATAATTTTCAAACCGTATTACTTTTGGAGTAGGAATTTGTACCAAATATTTAATTAAAAGATATACAAGTATTTTATTCCATTAATTTTATATAACATTTTGAGAACAACAGTGTGACTGATTACCATCTGCAGCAATGGCAAGCATCTCTTTCAGTGTTAGTTATTGTGCTTCATGACACAAAAACGCTGCTGCTATTAATGGAAATTCCAAGTTAAGCACACAGTAGTCAACTTCCTTGCACTGATACAGCAGAAATATGGACATCATCAAGGGTGTCTGAAAGAGAAAGAAAAAATACATAAAGTAAATGCTAATTTTTATTTTACTAATTACAAAGAAATCAATGCAGTGCTTGACTACAGTGCTTATCTGGCTTGTACTCGCAGGTAAATTGTTGGATTTGAACAATTTATCATCACACTTGATGCTTGGCCAAGGCTGATTAAAATAAAATATTTGTATCCATAATTCAAGTGATGAAGCATAGGAGAATAAAGTATTACTGTAAATTACAGAGCCAAAATCAAACTAAATGTCTTCTTTTCATAGCTGAAAGCTGACAATGTTAACAAAATAAAAAGAGAAACCAAATATTTGTGTTCTTTAAAATAATATATATATATATACACTTTGAAATAAACTGAAGTATCCACTTCTCAAAAAAAAACAAAAAACAACAACATGAAGCAAACTACTTGTGTCCATTTGTATAGCTACAATAAAATTAGCCTTCAGATAAATAAATGCAACAGATATTAAATCCCACATATTACTCTAAATGCAGTTTTCCAAAACAAGAATAAACAAAATATTAGTATTACAAATTTTATGTATAATTGTCCATCTCATGCTTTTTCACTGGCTGTAGTGCAAACAATTTGTGTTTTTCCTTCTTAATGGTATTCTTGTACTAAAGTTTTTCTACTGCAATAAAAAGATCTCAGGCAGTGCAATGAAAATGGAGTAAATGTAAACATAACAGCAACTGAGAATAGCTTAAACGATACATAAGCAAAGAACATTGTGCATAATTGCAATAGGTTAAAAAATATTCACACTCAGACATTTTTCTGAAGTCACTTAACATTATGCAGTTATCGATAACTTAAATGATGCATTCTATTAGTTTCTCAAAATGTTATACTTTGCTTCTTCACGAGGGCAGTACAGTACATATGCTACAAAACTCCGCCTGTCTGCTGGTCATGTACTGCATGACTTTGCTTGCCCGTCTCCTGGTCACACATGTGTGGACATCAAATCGAATAAGATCTGAAGCTTTCCTGGTGATGAACATATTCTAGACATTCTCGGGCTTCAAGCCAGGTGTAGTGATGAGCCATCAATGTTTTGGAAGTGTGCATCTCTCCCATCATCAGGATGATCAATGACTGATCAGTGAAAGGACCAGTACACATATTGTCTGCTGGTATGGACCCAGTAGAAAACAAGGGATGCTTCCGTCAGACTGTGGAAGGCGGACCTCGCAGAAAACACGACTAATCTGGAGGTGATACATTGTGACAGAATCTGTGTTTCAGGCAGACTCAGGAAGCACAGATTTTTTAAGAAAATTCCTCCACCCTAAACTACCCTTAATATGAAAAATTTTTATTTTCTTGAAAGTGGCTCTAACAATTTTGATTAAAATGCCATATGTTTGAGATATTTTTAGGCAAATGAAACGTTTATCTTGAATTTTCTTGCTATAGCCTATGTAGTCCTGTATACTCTGGATGACTTTGCATAACTGGTAAGCTGTAAGAGATAGGCCAAATCTTACTATACAAAAAATGTAGACTTGCTAAGACACACCATTTATGTCCGAATAAATTTTTTCGTAGACTGAACCATTTTGGAGATATGCCTTGTGAGTTTTGCAGAACTTATACTTCTATCAAATGGAACATTATTATTCATTTTTTATATGTTGTTGTTTTCTAGTGCCTTGCATCTGGCAATGAAGCCATTAGCATTCGTGCTTTCCAATACTTTTGAACTGTAGTTTCTTCTGATCTTAATGCTTCACAGGTCTTCAAGTGTTCTTCATTCATTTCTGCTGGATCGTTACACAGGACACATATCGGTGAGGCTGAGATACCTATTCTGTAGAGATGACTTGCCAACAGTCATGATTTGTCAATAGTCGGAAGGCTGCAACAGCTGTTTTCCTTGGTCTCTGGGGGATTATATCTGGATTGGAAAGTAGTGTAATCCATTTTTTATCTTTGGCATTTGTTTCTATTTCTTGTAGGTATGAATGACAAAAATTTTTAATGATCAAGCGTTTTATTGAGGAATATGAGAAATTGAATTTAGACTTTTGTGTTATTGTTGTGGCTTTCTTTGCAAGTGAGTCTGCAGCTTCGTTCCCCATGACTCCACAGTGTGCTGGAATCCATTGGAGATGAACAGTCTTATTAACTTTTTGGAGTTGTGTTAACATTTTGTAGCATTCTCTAATTTTTGTTGACTTCTTTGTAGTATTTGAACATATTCCCTGAATTGCAGCTTTAGAATCCGAAAGAATTACTGCCTTGTTAAATTTATTTAAGGGAAGATTTAATAATTTAATCATTTTTTATATGTTAACTGTGCAAAGAGAACAGAATTTGAAGGCCTTAAAAGATTTCACTCGCTCAAAGCCTACTGTATTCCCCTATCCTCATACCTACAAGAAGATAAAAAGTAAGATAATTTCTGCAAATGTTTATCACAATTAACACAGAGAAGATATAGGAATAAGAGTTTGTAAGAATGGTTAGTATAAGAGTAGAGAAAGTCATATAAGTGCCACACATCAGATTTTTTATGTATGCTTTGTTCATTCACAAAACTTTTCTTTATCTTCTTTTAATCTTGTTAACTTCTCAGACTATTGCTAGATTGTAGATTAACCCCCTTTGCCATTACAGATGGAATGGTTCTGCCAGATGCGGATCCCTATCATCTCTTAATGTCTTTATGATTCTGCAAAAGTATTGGAGCTGTGTTAATTTAAACAAAACATTGTTTCGAAGTCAATTTGTAGACAATATCAATTTTTGCACACCAAGGGTCAGTTTTAACAATGTTAAATTTTAATTCAATATTATCACAAATCCTGGTTTAACAGAAGTTAAAGTAGATGTTAACTTAATATTGGCATATGCCTGAGTTAAAGCATTTAACACCTGTTAGAAGTCAGAAAATGGCTGCAGAAAACCAGTTTTTAATGCTATTACTAATGGAAGAATGGACATGCATAGTAATGCATTGAAAACCTTCAAAAGGAGGAACTTCTAAAGCAATACAAACTTTGCAAAGCGGAAGTGAGAATAATTTTACAGCATGTAACTACATCAGATACAAATGCAAATATGTTACTGGCACTTTTCAGTCAATGGCACATGTTAGAATTTCCAAAGCTACTGTTTGCAAGTTTATTTAGAAGGTTTACAAAGTACTTTCTTCAAGCAGCAAACAGTATTTTTGTTGGGGTCTGCGTAACCTTAGCAATGTCAATCCTTATTACAGAACTTATACTAGCTTGTGACCACCATTGATAACAAAATGTCTGAGCAATTTTTAAAACAAATTATTTTAAAATTGAGTATTATATCTTGTCATATTTATAAAGGTAATATTCAACATTGTTTAACTGTTTCTTTTTACTTTTTTACATGAATCACATTTTACCAACAAGGCAGTACTTTATGACCACCTTGATATTTCATTGTTTCTCAAGAAGACCAACAATGAAAACTTGAAATAATCACGCAATTCAGTAGTAGAAACAGTGATTGAGAATAACTGCAGAGAGACCCAAAAACATCAGAATGCTGCACAGTAGTTTTCCACTGCACAAATGGAAGCATGATAACAGCAGTTGATGTACACATGGTCACGCAGATGACTTGTTTTCCTCTGAAAGTGCAGTATTGCGCTTACACTGATATCGTGTGGCTGAATTATTACAAGTGTGCTTTATTATTTTGTCCTGTATTTAGTCACAAAGTGTATTATGGCTCAGCATTTGTTTTCTACTGCACAGCGTGTATATATTTATGATTTGTATGTGTTAACTCGGCTCGGCAGAAAGATTTCCAAGTGTAAAAGCTCCAAGCCTTACAAAAATCCATAAACTTTACAATAAATTTCAGGCCACAGGAAGTGTTCAGACTCAGAAATCCAAAAGACAGCGTAATGTTCTTACTGAAGAAACATTAGACGACATTGGTCATCGTTTGGAGAATTCCCCCAAAAATAGCTTGGGCATCTTTCACAGCAGGCAGACATTTCTTATGGCTCTTTGCAAAGAGGTACTAAATTGCTGAAGTTAAAACCGTATAAAATAACTGTGGCACATGCTCTTCAACTAGGTGATCCGTAATTAGGTGCACATTTTGTGATTGGACTCTCAATAGTGTATGCAATGGCGAAACGGTCCACAATTAATATTTTTCACGTTATTCTCATATTCAATATTGAAAAATATTGAATATGAGAAACCTAATATTGTTAATGAAATACCCCTTAGTGACAAAAAAAATTGGTGTATGGTATGCCATTAGTGGAGAAAGAGTTATAGGCCCAATTTTTTTCGAGTCAACAGTTGACGCCCGTGCATACGTGAATACAATTTGTTTTAGAGAATTTAACAATATGCTTTTGCCTTTACTGAACAAGACTGCAACAGCTCAATCTTTCAATGAGAACAATTGAAAGTGTGTTTCAGGACAGAATTATTAGTAGAGATCTGGCCCCCTTGGTCCTCCAGTGTTTGTCTGGGTGGCTCAGTTGGTTAGACACTGGCCTACTGATACCAAGATCACTGGTTCAAATCTGAGGTGCTTAAAAACGACAGCTCCATGTCAGTAGATTTACTGGCATGTAAAAGAACTCCTGTAGGGCGAAATTCAGGCACACAGGTGATGCTGATGTGATCCTGGCAATTGACAGCGTCGTTAAACAACAAAATAATTAATTGGTCCTCCGACCTAACCCCCTGCGATTTCTATCTCTGGGGTAACTTAAAGCACAAAGTGTACAAGAAAAACCCACACACCCTGGAAGAATTAAACAAAATATCCACCAGGAAATTGCCAGCATTTCTCAACGTAAACTACGGCGAGTGATGGATGATTTCCTAAAGAGGTGCCAAAAATGTATGGACGACAGTGGCCAGTTTCAGCATCTCTGTTAATAACATTGGTAAGTAAAGTCTTTAAAAGTAGTTCTAAAACTGTTGTATGGTTTTATCCACATTGTTCTATGACAGCAGCAGTCGGCAACAAGCGCTGAGGACGCGTACAGATAAAACACAGTGCAGCCGGTTTGTAGTCTTTTGGATCACCCGTTATTAACTGCATGCCTTTAATGAAAAAACTAAAAGACAGAATTTAAAAAATTACTTAATGTGTGCCCCTTGGTAATGCTAGGGGTTAATCAGTGATAACACATTTTTGTAAACCTTAATTACAATATGGTATCTACCATTCAGGTTTAAACGGTTGAAAACGTCCTTTGCACCCAACTATTTTGATACTGCATTTTATGTTGCTTATTGGGACTGGGAGAAAGTACATTTCAATTAAATTACTTGCAGATTTTCCTCCAGGCTGCATTATTATCCTTTAATTCATCTTTGCCAGCTTTTTTGTATATATACTCAGAAACGAGTTCTATAATTAATGAATTTTGAATGGTCAATCTTAAATCCTCTGCATGCAGATTTTTTATTTGATATTGTGATTCTAATCGCAAATAATCAGGAAAATCATATGGCATGAATGTAACTAGTTATTTGTTATTCACACAGAGAGTACTGTGATATGTAGACAAAAGTGCATCTGGGTGTGCACTCAGAGGCCATATAGATCGATTACTGCCTTCTCGAAAGTTGTTGCTCGCAGTTGTCTTTGCTGTAAAAGTTTGATGAAGTGCAAAAGTTTTAAGATTTAGTTAAACCTTTAAAATTAATCAGAACTGAGTAAGAGTACATTGGTTGGTGAAACCAGTCACTAGTGTATAACAGAAGCATGCTGTGAAGGAGTTAACCCCTGTTATGAAGTTCTATGTAATTTCACGACATGTGCATATGAACCTTTTAGCTACTGATTATGTCAGTCTATTTATTGTAATATACTGCACGACAAAATCCTTTAGAAAAGAAGTTTGAGTAACATGTGACCCATATATGAAACCTTGTTTTGAAGTGTATCAGAGCAAATAGAGCTATCGAAAATAAAGAAAGTAGGCATGTAAATTTTTGGTCTTGTGAACACTACATGGAACTTTGCTGTTGTACACCCCTGAGTCACGTATCTATTGAGTGTTGAGTTTAAGAAGACCATTTATCATTAAAATAGAAAAAGATGGGTTGATTAATAACACTAAACAACGCTCATTTTTTAAACTCTAGTTTCCTTCATTAATTATCAACCAGACATTGACTGAACTTGTTTATAGAGGTTGGTCCTTCCATAGACTGCTCTGTTGATGATTCTAAGAAGCTATACGATGAGTCGTTTTGTGAGATATTGAAACTGTAAACTCTGTTCTTGTTCTGCCCATGTTGATAATTCTTGGTTTCCTGATATTTGTTTTAATAGTTTTGGATTCAGATTAATGTCATGATTTTATTTTAAAAAATGGGTGGCAACTGCTGATTTCTCTAGTGTTCCCATCTTGTCCATTCTGGATTCCATTTTTGTTGCTATCTGCTCATTCCAGATTTCATGTTCTTGATTTCGGTTAATAATTTTTCCGTCACCTCCTCCATTATGGCATTTGAATCCCGTTTCCGACATCAGTGTGACAATGTGACAAATCCCACACCAATGCGACAAATGACAAAGTCCAGTTATGTTTTCTGTCATATTATTTCCCTAAGCTGAACCACAAAAACAAAGTCCTCTGTCTATCATTAACACAATTTACAATTGGTCGTGACCTTGCAACTCACAACCTTGACATGTACTTCATTGTCTTTCAGTTCTACTGTCTCACAAACTGCTTCCAACATTACATTCATACTAAACTTTTTCACACAACAAACTATTCTGACGTGATGATTACATGTCCAAAACTGTAATGTTACTCAAACTGACTACTCAACACTGACTACACGTACACACACTTAAAACTAACTGTTGAGGGACAACAATTAAAACGGCAAGTTACAATATGAGGTGGAACATGGCCCATTCAAAATAAGGACCTCACAGATAAACATTTGAATTCCTATGTGTCCTGTGTAACGATCCAACAGAAATGAACGAAGACCACTTGGAAACCTGTGAAGCATTAAGATCAGAAGAAACTACAGTTCAAAAGTATTGAAAAGCACGAATGCTAATGGCTTCATTGCCAGATGCAAGGCACTAGAAAACAACAACAACATTTGAATTCCTTCACCAAGTTTGTTAATAGTATGGATTTCAGTAAATTGTAAATATTTTCATTATATTACATAGTGTACCATATAATTGTCCTTGATAGTAGCTGGCTGGTGTTACAGTATCCACTGTAACCATATATTCATCTGTACCAATGGACCCAAAACAGAAAATGGGAGTGCAAGTGCAGTGATAGCATTGGATAACAGAATTAAAGCTTCTTGACTTATATTTCATATTTTTCTGCAAGCTTGGTGCTACTAAGCACCTTTAATATACATAACCCAATCCAGTCACAGTAACTTCCTCATACTTTCTAAAGCACTTCCTAGAGTGTTGGAGACCGCTTCAACTGATTTACAGTAATCCAGAAAACTCAAACTCTTCATCATCATCTAGCAAACAATAAAGGACATCATTTTCACATGGATTTCACCTCATTGTGGCATCAAAGGCAATGAAAAAGACAGAGGTCAAAGAAACAATTCAGTTAACAAAGACTACAAAATATACAGTACCCTATTGTGACATCATAAAATACTTTTCCAGGCAGGAGCAAAATGGAACTGGACATGAACAAAAAACTACTAGACAAACTACACATGGTAAGAAAAGATTACACTGGTATTCCTTTCCCCATACACTCCCTAAAGAGAAAAGAACAAATAATTATAACAAAACTATGAATTGGATGTACTGGACAAACATACTTGTAAATCTTCAACCTCATTGTGAACTCTGCAACACACAGTTTACTATTAAACATATTTTCACAGATTACAAATGGTATACTACAGGACGTCAGTTCTACAGCATCACTTGAGATCTAGCCACAATACTGAATACCAAGCGAGGTGATGCCATGGCAACATGTGTGACTCACATTTGGGAGGTCCCAGGTTTGATCCCTGTCGACAGACCACTCTGACTTGGGTTTTTCTGTGGGTTTCCATTGTCACTAGGTGAATGATGGGGTGTACTTTCTTCTTCATGGATTCCTTTCCCTTTACTTCCCAAGTCCCTCCCTTGTCTTCTTTCAGGTTTGGTTAATAGCACAGTACGTTCTGGCAGATGGGACAGATGGCACAAATGCGTGCACTCTGGATACCCTTCTCTGGCCCCTCCTGGAAGTTGCCACCCAGGCCGCTGGGGTTGCCTCATCGCCCTCTCCCTGGTTGGGGGAAACACTGAAGTTGTGCTCCAGCTGTCAATATCTGTAACTGTGCATCTCTGGTCTTTGCTGGCTTCATTCTCTGACCATCTATGGTCTCACTTCACCTCATCCTTTCCCTCTGAGGGAGTGGTAGCCCACAAAAGATCCATGTTGGAGTCGTGGTGGGTCGAGGTGTCCCTGCCCCCACCCCATATACTCTCAATACTGAGTACTCCAAAGTTCAAGAAAGCTCTACTGTTCCTCAGATCTGTTACTGTTAAACTACATTTGAAACTTTAATGTTTTGCTCAATTCTGTGTGAGTGGAATTTGTACTTAAAATATGACTTGATTGACTTGTTTTACATATTGTATAGTTGCAATATGACCAAGCTTTCCAATCTTAAAAAAGACAATCTTTGGCTCTCTATGTTGATGTTATTACCAATTGAATTACATACTGATACATATGCAAGATATCTATTTGTGCATTAATCTATTCAAATCATATGACCAGCTCTACTTGCACAAGTTAGTAATGGTGTTTAAATTGCATAATGCCTATAGCTCATAATTGTGTGCTGGCCAATAAAACGACATATATTTGTTTACATTTATAACTAACATAGCATTCAAAGAGTCTCAGAATTTTTTAAGAAAATTAATAAACAGAAAAGATAATGCTCTGTATGCACTGTGAGAGCAAATAGGATATATCAGCTGATGTGTCTCGTAATAAAGTGAAAAGTAGATTATGAATCATGGTCTGCAACGAATTTGCTATGTGTGAAACGGAAATATAACAAAGATGTTTATTTGCTATTGAAACGTGAAGCTGCTAAAATTACAGCAGTAGAAAAAGTAGACACCCAGAGAGAAGGTTAAGACATCAAAAGTGTGTTCTTGAGTTCCAGAAGTGAATGGGATTTGGTGGCAGCTTTGTTTCCATAACTTGACACACAGCTATATTTTATGGGAAAATATTTTTCTATCTGCTAGATATGTGTGTATTCAATTGTTTCACAACATGACTGCTAAGAAAAAGTCTTTAGAACCAATGTTGCTTATTAGCTGTTTCAAAGTGTAACACTACCAGAGTACAATTTTAGAAGTCAACCTTCACTCCATTGAGACTAAAAGCTAAACACAAAAAGTAATGTTTGCATTTCATTTGGAAAACTGTTGTGAGATCTATCCACCAATCATATTAGGCCATCAAAATTGGTGAGTCAGTATATCCAGTATGAAAATTTCAAGAATGAAATACATTGGTTGATTTTATTTAAAATGTATACTACACTTCCACAGCTGCACAATAATTTAAATCAAATTTCTGAGGTAGACCTAAGGGCATTTAAATAAGATGCCAATGGGTTAAACTGCATCTAATTCAACCATCCCAGTAAGGCCTCAAGAGATCTCAAATATTGCTGTGTTGAAAATGTTTAAAATTTTTGGGCTTTAAATTAATCACCATTAGGGTTAATTGTGTTTTGAGAATTTAAATTATTCCAGCACTACACCTAACCTTTGAGGTATGATATCTCTCAATATCGTACTGGGATTCTTCGAATGGATGAGAAATTTAACGCACATATGAGTATATCTCCACTGGTACCTCAACTGGTAATAGTATCAACAGGAAGAGTGGAAGTTCCATGCCTCACGTCCCAGCTGTGTCACAGAATTTTTCACGTCTGATTGAACTTTCCAATTTAGCAACTACACAAGGTTGATTGAGAGAACTTAAAAAATACACTTAACCCTTTAACTACAGTACATAGTTCAGAAAATCATAATTTCTAAGAAGTTCTGAATCAGTTCTCTTATGTTACTTTAAAAAGGTCTTGTAAACTAGTACTTTGTTTTTAAGCTTACCCTCGTCTTTTGCAGATTCAGGACTTTTATTTCAGCTAGATTGCCATTGTTGTGAATGTCCAGCTGTAGCTCCTGTAAAATAAAAAAAATTAAAGGACTTTCAAAGAAGCAGCATCAAACCCATCTCAGCCATTGCCTCACAAACAAACTTACATTAGCAATATAACATTATAAATAGCTTGGCCTTACCTGCCATTCTACTCTGCAACACACTATATAAGGTGCTATGTCAAATATGCAGACATCCATGGAGTTTAAGAAGCACCCTTTGTGAGGAGCTAATGATACTTGGCATACCTTATTTATTTTTTCAAATTTTATGCATGTCCTTATAGGCTTGCCAGTGTATATCTCTGAATTTATACATAAAATCTTGTTGTACAGAGTTTCACTAAATGCATTCCCTGAAACAAACAATACCATATCATATAATGTATTTCGCATAATGGTCGCACCTTGACTAATAGACTAGCAATCAGGACTTACGAATTTCACTGCATAATTGATGCAACAATCCAGGTATTAACTATTGAGAAATACTGAAAAATAACGTGCCACATTGCAACCTGATAGGTTCACAGGAGAGAGTACAGGGTATGCAGCATATTGTAATATATTCTATATTTTTTTAAAATTCTATTTATATTCTGCCTTTAATTGCAAAGGTCATATTGGTGGCTTCTCCTATGGAACATATTGCCTATTGACAATGGTGTTACTTGTTTGATGAGTTTTGGGGTTTTAAACATTAAATTCAAATACACATAAGCGAATGGATGGCAAGGGATATGAACCATGTGGTTTGCATGCATCAAGTCAATAACCATCTTATTCCTCATTCAATACACATGCTTATTTTGTGAAACACCAATATGAGGATATACAGAACTTATATAGCAGGTTTTAAACCAAGAAAGATTGCATTTTCAGAACAGAATGGTAATCAAGCTGCAGAAAGAGAGTTTTCAGGGAGTGAAAAACTTAAAGAGATTGGCACAAAGTGGAAGTGCAACTAGAAGCTATTCAAAGCGCTCTTTTCATGGCCATAGAACCGAAAAGTTCAATAATATTAAGTCCAGTTAAAAAGTACATATGATTCAATAGTATTGTAAATGTTTTTGTAAATAATAGATGATTCTTAATTCATTAAGTCCATAGTCATGTTTTTTTTTTTTTTTATTTATTTACTGGAGTAGGTATTTGCATTGCAGTGTCAGCTTCTCCTTCCCCTCTCCTTTCTTTTTAACAATGAAAAGTATAACATTCAATATGCTCAGATTTGCTTTTACTCCCATTACCATATACCAGTCGCCATGCATATGGTCAGTTTTAAATAATTGATTCTTTGTATAATGGTTATACTGTGTATTTTTACTTTATTGAGAAAGCTTAAAAAGTCTGATGATTATGTGATAAAATACAGTATATAATAAAGCCACATTTTTGGAAGAAGTGGGATCACTGATGAAGCAACTAGAAATTAAATAAACGAATAATAATTAATAATGATGATAAATAAATGATAATAGTAAATACTTAAAATAAGAAGACGATAAATTCCAACATGCTTTTGTTTAGTTCTATACTTTGTTCAGAGTCTTTTGAGACAGTAGAAGGGGGAGATATAACCTTCCACTGTCTCAAAAGACTGAACAAAGTATATATGAGAACACTTGCCTACAACTGGATCTGTCAGGTAAAAGTCTTCAACCACATTAGAGTAACTCGATGGCATCTGCTTTGCTGCTGCCTCCTGTTCTTCATTCGCTAATTCTAGAACAGGACAAAAAATCAATAATAATTGATATCAATGATACTAATTATTTCTTTTGTTTGTTTTTCTTTCACTGATGATATGAATTATACCTTTTTGAGTCAAGCCCAGAACTTGATCAATTGGTAGATGTGCTCCCAAATGGTTCTTCAGATGTTTCACATATATCCCATTCTTTTCTGTTTTTCTTTCATATGCAGACAAATTGCTTGTGGTAGCATAATGTCTCATTATATTTCGAGATGGTTCATAGGTAATGTACGGTGGTATGGAATTGTGAATTTCTGAATTTTGGTTCCTGAAAGCCAAATCCAGTTTGTAATTAAGATGCATAAGAAATAAAGTTAAACAAGCAAACTACCAGGATATATAAAGACCAGTATATTTATTTTACACCTGGAAAGAGAGAAAAAACATGATAAATGTATTTGCACAATAAAATGAATGTTGACAAATTACAATTTAAGTTCATACCACTATATACAATTTGACTGACAGTGTCTGAGGTTAAATAGCTATTACCTTATTCAATAATGGATTAAAATAAAAAGGTAATAATAAAAAATACATTTAAAAAAAGGAATAATTTCACAATTCTGGCAGTACAATAACAGGTCATATAAGCAAATCACTGTTAAAGAAACCATATTGGCCAACTAACATTTTAACATAGAGTGAGATGGTTACATAGAGTGAGACCTGCATTCGAGAGAGACTGGACTCGATTCCTGGGGTTGCCCATTTGACCATGGTTTTTTCATGGTTTTTCCCTGGTTAGCAAGGGACTGCTGGGGAGGCTTTTATTCTACTAAAAATTTCCTTTCCCTTATTTCCTATCATTTCACTTTCTGTTTCATGTTTCAGTTGGGCTTAGGGGCTGCAAAGCGTTGATTGGATGGCACCAATGCTTGCTCATTTGAAAGTTCCTCTCGGCCATCCTGATGGCAGCCTTCTCTGAGCCACCCTAGTGGGTTGAATTTTTCCTGGTTGTACCAGAGGGAAGGCTTCTCTGAGCTTGAAATCTTTAGGGACCTCTGCAAGTCTGTCAGTAGACCATAAGGGAATCTCATATTTGAGATAATTATCCCAATGGCGACTTTACAATTACAAGAACTTAAGATGTGGACTTTAGGGTATGGCACTGAATTTTTATGTTTTGATTCTAGCTATCAAAGTTTTCCTAAACACAGTTTGTGTATGTTAGAACAATACGTTATCAGTTATTTATGTATATGCCTGATATATGAACATTATAATCTGTTGGAATTCTATGTTAGAGATGGTTTATATATTAAAAAACTAAAATTAACTTAAGAATCTCGACATTCTAATACTGCATGAACTCAGAAGTGCGTTACTAATATCACCATGGAAGAGAAATAGCAGTACTACAGTTTCATAGAGTTGAACGTCAATCAGTTGACAGAGAAAAGTATGTCTGAAATTTGCTCTGATTTTCAGACAGTTCTGAGCTAATTTTAACGTTTTATATTGTGACTTTGCCGTGGGTGTGAAGTAAAGAAGACAGATGTAGTCGAGATAAAGAAACACTTTTATTTCCGTAAACAGTAACTTGTACACTCGTTGCAACAACAAGAAAGTCTTTTCCGATTCTCCAACAGCACGGCTCCGAACTCGTAACACAAAGAACTAACTCTTCTCCGTCGGCTTCCCATACGTCTGTCCGTCTCCGTCGGCACGACTACTCAACCTTCACATACGTCTGTCTGTTCTCCGTCGGCACTACTCAACGCTTCACGTACGTCTCTCACTTACGTCTCACACTTTACCGCTATTTATATCTCCCAGGCACTATTCTGGAAGCTTCCGGAACGTTCACTTATTTAGCGGTGAAACACAAAGCAGACAGTTCTAGAAGCCTCTATCACTTTCTCTCTTTCGGCAAGCGCCCAACAATGCGGCCATTCTCCGTCTCTTTCCTTCGGCTCCTTTGCGGTAGTGCCGACAATAATGCGATGGGTGACACTGCGGTTGTCGGCAATTAGATACGGCGGGCGCGGTGACACTGACGGCGGGCGCGGTGACACTGCTCCCTCCTCAGAGCTGGTCGTCCCGACCAGCACTATCACTGCGGCATCTCCCTTGCGCCCCGGTGGACTAACCCATCGAACCTCTTCTCCAGGAGGCACGATCCTAGGTATCGCTGTTGGATAGTGTCCCTTGGTCCGGGTAGGACGACGTATGCCATCCTGCTTCGAAATTCTGCAACAGTACCGCCGGTCTTGGCGGGCCCTCGTCCAGTTGCCCTTCTTCCTGGTGTGTTGACGGGCCATCCTGCGCACTTGGAAACGGCTCATTGGGTACCGTATCCGCCGACCTCTCTGGCGCACCTTCGCAGCCACCTTGCTTCCGATGGGTCCGGCAACAAACCCCGCCACATCCGCGCGAGTCGCGTCCACCGCTGCACTCGTGTTCACTCGTGCTCGGCACGGCCTCTCCTGCATCCTGCCGTCCAAGATGATGTCCACCATTCTTCCGTTCACGGCACTATGCGTCAGGTGATTGGATGGCTCCGACGGTCCCCCCATGTCACACGCCAAGTCGGTTCTCGCGTGATGCTCGTTTGCTTGTGCGCTTCCCTGCTGATCGTCCTGCACGTCGTATCCTGGTTGGTTACGTACCCGACACACTCCTCCAGAGGATCCCCGTCGACGTCCCTGAACTGCCCCTTTGTCTTCCCCGAGACGTACACTTTCGTTATCTGAAACGGGCGCAACTGTCGCCTCGGCCACTAGGTGCTTCCTCCCCGGGTCCGCGCTATTCCGTCTGCCCCTGGCATCCAGTACTTTGACGCCCTCGTCAACTCTTACTACCAGGGCGCCAAGACGTTCCCCGTCGTCCTCCACGACGTCCACATGCTGGCAGAGGTCTTCCACCTTTTCGCCGAGTTCTTCCACGTCTTCCGTCACGCCAATCAGTTCGCCGAGTTGTTCCACGTCTTCCGTCATGCCAATCAGTTCGCCGAGTTGTTCCACGTCTTCCGTCACGCCAATCAGTTCGCCGAGTTGTTCCACGCCTTCCGTCACGCCAATCAGTTCGCCGAGTTGTTCCACGTCTTCCCTCACGCCAATCAGTTCGCCGAGTTGTTCCAGGTCTTCCCTCATATCATCCGAAACGGGCGCGACTGTCGCCTCGGCCACTAGGTGCTCCCTCTCCGGCTCCGCGCTATTCCGTCTGCCCCTGGCATCCAGTACTTTGACGCTCTCGTCAACTCTTACTACCAGGGCGCCAAGACGTTCCCCGTCGTCCTCCACGACATCCACGTGCTGGCAGAGGTCTTCCACCTTTTCGCCGAGTTCTTCCACGTCTTCCGTCACGCCAATCAGTTCGCCGTCAATTTTCGCCGATAGCTCCGTCTTCATCTCTTTCAGCTCGGCAGCGAGGTTGTTTCTCGTCTTCATTTCTTCTTTCAGCTCGGCAACGAGGTTGTTTCTCGTCTTCATTTCTTCTTTCAGCTCGGCAACGAGGATGTCGTTTCTCGTTTCCATTTTGGCAGCGAGGTTGTCGTGTTTCGTTTCCATTTTGGCAAATAATTCTTTCATCATTGCCATCATCCTGGTTTCCGAATCTCCCTCCATCTTGGTTCTAACGTTGCAACTTCTAACGACGATGTAACGAAACTAGAAGCAATTCGACGAATCCCACTTCTGACACCAGTGTGACTTTTTTTTTTGGTTTGGTTGTGAAGTAAATACGACAGATGTAGTCGAGATAAAGAAACACTTTTATTTCCGTAAACAGTAACTTGTACACTCGTTGCAACAACAAGAAAGTCTTTTCCGATTCTCCAACAGCACGGCTCCGAACTCGTAACACAAAGAACTAACTCTTCTCCGTCGGCTTCCCATACGTCTGTCCGTCTCCGTCGGCACGACTACTCAACCTTCACATACGTCTGTCTGTTCTCCGTCGGCACTACTCAACGCTTCACGTACGTCTCTCACTTACGTCTCACACTTTACCGCTATTTATATCTCCCAGGCACTATTCTGGAAGCTTCCGGAACGTTCACTTATTTAGCGGTGAAACACAAAGCAGACAGTTCTAGAAGCCTCTATCACTTTCTCTCTTTCGGCAAGCGCCCAACAATGCGGCCATTCTCCGTCTCTTTCCTTCGGCTCCTTTGCGGTAGTGCCGACAATAATGCGATGGGTGACACTGCGGTTGTCGGCAATTAGATACGGCGGGCGCGGTGACAATATTCTTAAAAGTATAGATGATTAACTGACCATCACTTCTGAGAAATATTTGTGACATAGAGCTGGGGTACTGCTTACTTGCTTGGAGCTTTAAGGCACATATCCAATAGTATTGTCAGAAGTCTTGGCTTTGATCTCAGTGCATCCCGAATTAGTTCATCTTCAGGATAACAATTCTCGTACTTGTAACTCTCAGGTCCAGGAGCATCTACTGGTAGCATATGTTTCCCTCTCATCTCAAATCCATGACCAACGAAATAAAAGACCCCTAAAAGAGTGAAACAGAATCAATGTTTCTGCCAGTCATTGGCTAGCAAGGTGATATTAGTTTAAAATAACACTTTACAGAAATGCAGTGAATTCTAATCAGCAATCTGCTATGAAATATTTTTGTTTAAATTGAGCAGATATTAAATTACTTGAAATGTCAAAAAAAAAAAAAAAAAAGTGGTTACTAGAATAGAGAAAGTTCTATACAAAAGAGGGGAGAAAAAGAAGAAACTTCTCTCTACATTAGGTATGCCAAGGTCAGTGCCATTAATAACTTATATGGTTTGGCCTGTGGTACACTGTGCGAGTACAGCCAAGAAGTGCAAAATAAATATATATGCATTATAGCAATGTTGACAACATGTGAACTTTTGGAGAAAATGATGATTGGGGAAGAGCTGATTTTTTAACTTTTAGGGCTGCTGCATATCATGTATTTACTTTGAGTGCAAGAGAAGATAGTGATTAAAAAGAAAATGTGTTTTTATTTATCATGCAGATAAATTTATCATGTTTTATCATGCAGAGTCAGGCATTGGATGGAGGTTGCATGTGTAAATGTAAGATGACCACAGTGCCAACAACGAGTATTAGAATTTGGTTTTGCATATAATCACTACTAACACATATAGATCTCATCATAAACACTTTTATTTTAAATCATTATAAGTGAAATGTACTCATTCTAATAAAAGTTACACATTTCTGATTTGTTGTCTACTAGTAAACATATTACTCATACTTTCAAAAAGCTTCATCTGAACTGTTTTCGCATTTCAAAATGAAGTAAAAGAAGCCAGTATCATTGGTATATGAATAAGATACATATATTAGAAATCTTAATTCTCAGAATTTAATAATACAGTTCATTTAACAGCATTGATTTATCCGTTCAAGGCAAAATATAACACCAAATGCTTATACTTTTAATTTTGTATATAGTTTTGAGGATACTAATGCATCCAAGTCTGGTTACAAGTTAATAGAAGCAGATGTAAGCTTCTTCCGAGAGTATTAGTTAATCTTTCTCTATGTTTATCTTTAAGAGTTTTATGACAGACATATAATGCTCCTAACTCTTGCTATTAATTTTTACTTTCTTTACTAGTATGCAGAGGAAGTACTGTATTTCACCCGAAATATGTTTTGAGGTCCCCTGAATAAAAAAACACATTTTTAGAAAAGTGTGTGCGTGTGCGCACGCATGTGTACTTGGCTTGCAGCATGTTCCTTAGTCCTCATAAAAGAGGAGCACATATTTTTTTATTACAAAACAATTAAAATGTATACCAAACTACCACAGTTTAGGTAGAAAGTTATACTTTCTTGATCTGGATTGCACCCGAGATTGACATTTTTTCTAAAGAATCTTTGCCCCACCTTTATTCAACCACAAAATACAATTATAAGATGTGTAGTAATAACCAGCTAACAGCATTCTAAGTTTCAGGCACGATTTCTTTTTGAGAAGTTAATAATAGGGTATCATGAAGTGATGTAATATTTTTCTCTCTTGACTGGAACAGTTTTTACTTTTTCGTAACTATCCATGTACTTTCACAGAAAAGTCTGACGTGTTGCACTCACATGACTTTCTTTACTCTCGTGTTAACCATTCTTACAAACACTTATTCCTATATCTTCTTCGTGTTAGTTAAGATAAACATTTACAGAAATTATCTTTGTTTATTTCCTTGTAGGTGCAAGGGGAATATCAGCTCTGAGCACTAGCCAAATCTTTTAAAGCTTTGAGATTTCATTCTCTCTACACAGTGAACATATAAAAAAATGAATAACAATGTTCCACTTCACAGAAGTGTAAATTTTCCAAAACTCACACAGGCATATCTCCGAAATGGTTCACTCTACAAACAAATTTATTCAGACATAAATTGGTATTTTAGTAAGATCTATCTTTCTTGTACAGCAAGAATTGGTCTATCTCTTATGGTTTAGGAGTTATTCAAAAGTCAACCAGAGTAAATATGACTACAGGAGCTATAGCCAGAAAATTCAAGACATACATTTCATTTGTCATAAAAATATCTCATACATACAGCATTTTAATCAAAATTGTTAGTCATTTTCAAGAAAATGGAAATTTATGAAAAAATTTTCACGTAAAGGGTAGTTTAGAGTAAAGCTATTTCCTTTAAAATCTTTGTGTCGCATCCTTAAAAGACATTAAACTTAAATACCAACTTCAGTTTTTTAGTGACTTTTCTTTTTTGAATTATGCTGTCCACAGACAGACACTGACACTGACACAGACACACACACACAGAGGACCTTTTTCTAAAAATGCTTTTTTTTGGATTCAGGGGGCCTAAAAACATATATTTCTGGTGAAATCTCGACATCAAATTTTTGGGTAGAATACAACACTTCCTCTATTTTACTATACATAATAGAGAAAGTAAAAATGAAACTTTGTAAAGTAGTTGTTGTTGGCTAATGCTGGATTTCGACAATGAATTCATCAATCCTCTTGCTCTCCAATATTTTTCACTGATGGACGGGGTGTTAGAAATGGCCGGGCATATTTGAAGGTGGTCTAGGTCCATTTCCTCTTGCAGATCACATAGAAGACAGAGTGGTGAAGAATATATCCCAATTCTGTTTAAATGTTTTGCCAGACAATCATATTCTGTAATCAACCTGAAGGTTGTAGCTGCCATTTTTCGAGGATACTCAGGAATTACTGTTTGAGTGTTTGGTGGTTCCCATCTTTTATTTTTTGATTTTTCATACTAATATTTTGCAATAATTTTTTTGAATTCAGAGTTGACTAATCTTTTAGCTGCATAAAATGGTAGATTAACTATAAATTTCTGTACACTGCCGGTACCCCTTTTTGCAAGGAAATCAGCTTTCTTGTACTTTGTAAAGTACAAATATCTAAGTGATGCACAAATTAGAAAAAAGAAGCAATAGATAGAAAAAGAAACAAATGAATTAGTGAAGACAAGTAAACTTTTTTCTCTTTTTAGTAATAGTGCTAGCTCAATAGTTATAGAAGTTAGGGTCATAAAAGAGTGTGCTTTTGAAGTGAAAAGTGATAACAGCAATTGTGAAAGTGATAAAGAAGACTGTAATGTAACTGCCATAAATGTAATTAAACTTATCAATATTGCAGAGTATTCAAATCATAGTGTAGATTATAGTTAGATGTAGACGGTGAAACTAAAAAGTCCTTTGGTAGACAAAATCCTTATCAGCCAATGGATCCATTCCCCAAAATGCTAAGCAGGAAAACATATTTCACCTCGATAGGACAAAGTTTTGAACACTAATATACAAATGATGAAAATGGCTGAAATGTGAATCAAAGTAAATTCACTGCAACTTAATAAACAAAAAATTGAACAAATCCTTTTTAATTTAAACCTCAAAAATCAAGATAATAAGTATGTAAAATTTTCAGGCCTGTATCTCATCAAAACTTAAACTGGGACCATCATATAAATTATATTTGTAATAAACTAGCAAGTGTAACATTTCTGCTACATAAACTCAGGAACAATATAAGCGAAGATTGGCTCATACATTCCTATTATGCATTTTTCCATTCATATTTAACATACAGCATTCTTTTCTGGGGAAATTTGTTAGGAGCAAAAGTAGTTTTTAAATGGCAAAAAAGGCACTCAGAAGTATGCTAGGGCTGCCTACATTGTAATCACACAAAGAACATTTTAAACAATTGAAACTCATGTCAGTACCAGAAGCATATGTATTTACCATACTGATTTTTATCAAGGAAAATGCAGAGCAACATACAACAAGGGACTCCACAATTGCAATACTCATACAAATCAAACAATTGATGCACCATTTTCTAGACTTACAAAAATCCACAATAGTTATAAATGCCTTGGATTAAAACTATATAACAAATTACTAATACACATAAGTTCACTTCCCATGAATCAATTTAAATATTTTTTGGATAAATGGCTAAAAGACAAGGCTTTGTATTCAGTTCAAGAGTATTTTGATATCAAAGAAATCAACTAATACATTGTAAATATTTTGTATGTGGGCTGTCAAAGAAATACTTTGTATGCATGTATGTGTTGAGTGTAAGCAGAAATGTGAAACTCCTAATTGTTAAGGTCATTGTACAAATTTACAATAAAGTACCAATATTGTAAATAGTGTAAATAATTGTATAAAGTTTGAACATTATAATGTGATGACAAACTATCCATGTGCTTGACGAGACCTATTGCTCGGTTGTAAAACAGCTTAATGATCAATAAACCATTCTGTTCTAAAAGAGTTTGGAAAAAATGGTGTGTTATTCATATAAAAATGATTTTGTTTATTGTAAATCATGTTGGTGCTTTGGAGAACAGAAATCATCATCAGCTTGTAGGGAAGGGGTTTGAGATTGGAGGTGGCTAACCAAAGGCATAGCACATTCTGAAACTAGCTATGCAATTTGAACATATGCATTGTTTTCAATTCAGGTATAAGAAAAACACAATTAATGCATATATGGATTCAGAACTAAAGAAAAGTGACAACTTATGAAAACAGTCCTTGGGTGTATTATGAATATTACATTAATACTGTGGAAATATAGTGGAAACTTTTAGCAACGCAACTCCTTGCAAAGTATGATCCTGTATTATGCAATCTAATAAATAAACCAAAATATACACAGAAGTACCTCAGTCCTTCAATTTAAAATGAGTTAATAAATACCCCATCTTGTGCAGTGGAGAAAGATTATTAATGACATTACAGCTCTCCATTTTTTCTATTATTACAAGTGCAACACAGGACATTACAAAAAGAGGTCAATTAATTCAGATATTTAGAAAAATGTTTGTCACATATTACTGGAAAGCCTTGTGACATGAAGATAAATGAAAGCTTTTTAGGTTTTCATGAAATAAAAGATTAAAGTGTATTAGAAATAAAAAAAGAGATACTAAGTGCCATAAACAAAAAGGGACACTTTATTAACTAAATGTCGTGGTCAGAGGTATGATAAGTTGTGGCAGGTGTACACAGAGGTTAGAACAAAAATTCAACAACAAAGAACTGCAAAACAAGCGCATTGTGCAACACATTATTTAAATCTAGTACTTAATGATATTGCATGTGGAAGTCAAGAAGTTGGGGCCTTTTATGGTACAGTAGAAATGCATCTTTTCTTCAGTCATAGTATTAAAAGATGGGAACTTTTAGTATGAATATGAATGCATATGCATTTATTGAGTACCAAAGCATACACATCTTGGGCTGCTCACGAACTTGGCCATAGCCCCTCTGTGATTCTCTACATATAATTTTTTTATGTGTGCTTTTTAACTTTCACCTTTTGATTCACTTATTTTCATCGAATTCTCTCATACTTTCTGTTTCCCTAAGATCATTTCCATAAAGTGCATAGAAATAACGCATGAGGACAAAGGGCATGTGAGAAGATTTAGGTCATCATTTAAACAGAAGTACCTCAAGGTTCTAAGCTGGGGTGGTAAAGTTCCCGTATACAGGCTTCATGATGCACAATGGTAACTTGACATGAAGAAATGTACTACTAGACAAAGAAGTTGACAACTATCATCAATGGAAATCTTTATTTAAAATAAAGTTCAAATCACCAATAATTTGTGACAATTACTTCCAGTAAATTCTGATGTGTAAAGCATTTTGTTTGTCAATCATCTGCCACATGTAACTCTTATAAAACTTTGCATTTGTTTCATAAACCTACATAATGAAATATATTCCCATTTAAGGTTATTTATGTACTGCATAACTGCATGAGCTTATGATTTCATATCTATTTCAGGTTATACAGTTTATGCCTCTAAAATGCAACTTTGAATTTCTTTATAAATGTATATTTATGAAACATATTCTCACTTTAGGTTATCTACGCATTGCACAGCCGCATGAGCTTATGATTTCATTGTTATTTAAAGTTATATGGTTTATGCCTCTGAAATGTAAGATTGTATTTCTTTCATAAACGTGTATTTCTGAAATCCATATATTTCCATTTAAGGTTATCTATCTACTACACAATGCATGAGCTTATGATTTCATAGTTATTTCAGGTTATGTGATTCATGAATTAATTTGTTTCATCCTAACATGAAATGCAAGTTGCCCAAATTTGCCAATCTGAATGAGAATAGTTTCCCACTTAATTGGTCATCTATGTACATCATTGCCAGAAGTTATTGTCATTCTGATGTGACATGCATTGCCAACTACACAATCAGGGGTGAAGCCTCACGGGAGACAGGGTAGACAGTGTGTACCCTAGAAACTCTGGGAAAGAAATTTTATTTAACTTTTGCATTAAGCAGATATTTGTATTTACCCCTTTTGTCTCTATTCCAGCATTTGTGCGACTCCACCACGGAGATGTAACGCATTGTCTGTCGTAGAAGCTCGCTGATCTGTGTATTTTGCCATGCTTAGAGCATGAGGGAAACATGCACGCCATCTGACAGCGATTTGTGAACTACAATGTTTCCTTATAGCCAGATTTCTCCACCCAGTAGATGATCGGCCCTCCATCTCCATTGGCTGTGATTGGCAGTTGTGGTAATGGAATGTTTTGGAGCCAAGAGAAAAGTGCTCTTATTGGTTACCTTTCAAGCTCATTTATAGGGATTAATTTGAATTGAATTGAGATATATGAAGAGAAATTTTGAATTAACAATACACAACTGTATAAATAGTAATTATTTGAAAGCTCTAAATAATATAATAATCTGTTAATATGATATCTAAAAGCAAACGTGTTTTGGCGCCAGCTTAGGCAACGAACGCCAAGAAGGGAAATTTCTCCTATGAAAAAGGTCATTGTGCTCTGTGGCTGTTAAGTCATTTTAGTGATCAGTATCAGTAAAAATCAGGAGTGATTATTATAAGTGTGCTGTGAAATTATACGGTGTGTGGTGTGTGTTGTGCCTTCCAGGACAATGTCTTGTGAATTTATGCCTAAGTCCTCACTTCGATGCAGTTCAATATTTACTTAAAAATGGCATGTCATCACTCACGATAGAGCAAAAGATAAGGGTAAAAGATTTGCAGAAACGACCTGAATTAACTTTATCGCAGCAGGACAGTAAATTTGTGCGTAAGTTCCAAAACAGCTGGTATGACAAATACCAGTGGTTGTTGCGGAACCGGCAAAGGAAAAAGTCAAAGGCTTTTATGTTATTTTTGCTTGATGTTTGGTGGTAAGGATGAAGATTCTTAGCACAAAACTGGTGTAAATACAGTGAAAAATTTTGAAAAGAAGGCCAAGAAGCACATGGCATCTATTAACTCTACAGAAAAATTTCATATACTAGGGTAATGCTGCATAGATCATGCTGTTTCAGAGGGACATAGGTTGCACAATGAAACAGTGTCAAAAATAGGCAAATTATAGGGTGATTAATGGATGTTGTTTGCCGAAGCGATGTCTACGGAAGGTGCTTGGACACTCCAGCATCGACAGAGAAGGACTTCAAACAGTACTGGTCAGCATCAAACTCGCACTGAACTCGAGACCCCTGGCTCGCAACGGATGCACTTCCTTGTGGGTGAGAAACTCACTATGGTTCCATCTGGACCCGAACTGCCAACGGGAGTTCCTGTTAGAGAGTTCCAACTCCGTCAGCAACTGGCAGATGACTTCTGGAAGTGCTGGAGTAAAGAGTACCTGCTACTGCTGCAGAGCTTCCATCAAGTCCAGCAGCCCAAGAAGAGCTCCATACTGAAGGTAGGCGATGTCGCTCTCCTTTAGAGTGATCTTCAGGCGAGACATATGTGGAAAAAGGTCCGGATCCACGAGCTGCATGCCGGAAGGGACGGAATTGTATGGACTGTAGTCCTTTCCAATGCAGATGGGATACAGCTGGCCCAACCTGTTTAGCTGGTTGTACCTCTAGAGGTAGACCAGTGTGGGAAGGATGTTGGGAATTGACTGTTGGTTTGGCCTACAGATAGTGCTATCTCCCAAGCTCCATAGTCATTGCCATCAGATGTTGGACTGCATCTTTGTGTTATATCTGTTTTATACTCTTTGCTTTTATTATTGTGTGTGTACATGGTAACAATAAAATCCCACTTGTGTTTAGGATTGTGCATATATATATTTCACTTGTGTTCACGACATATACTATTTATAACTGATAAACTGCTGCTAACTAAAAATAACCAAATTCACACTCATAACACAAGAAACAATGAAGATTATCACCAATATAGTAATTCTAAGTATATATGTGACAGAGACATACATATCTGAGCGATTGCACTATACAGGCTGCCACACTCAAAGCCTTGGTTAACATCTCAAAAACTAGATTCAAAAGCAAATTAAAACAGTTTCTGCTGAGTAAATCCATATATAATTTAAATGAATTGTAAATGTATATATTGCTTTAAATGTATGTATTGCTCTCAAACATCAAAGATACTATTCTAGCTAACAAAAAAGTGGCATATGCCAAATTGAATGCAGTGATTGTAATGAAATATACATAGGAAAAACCAAAAGAAATTTAGAAATTAGATCTAAGGAACACATTAGAACATCAAGACTAAACAATTAGAAAAATCAGCAGTTGCCTTTCACTTTTGGACAAAAAAATCACGACATAAAGCCAGAATCGAAACTCCTCAAACACATAACTGGAAAACAAGAGCTGTCCACATGGGAACAAATCTTCATTTTAAAAAATAGAAACTAAGTATTTAATTTTGACATTCCCCAGAAAGATATTTTCAACAAGTTCCTTGAACCGTTACCAGAAGAAACTTCAGAATAAGCATCGCCATCCGCACCATGGAAACCCAGTTATTGTCCCGTTGATAATGGAGGAAAGTTAACCTCCAAAAACACGAAAGAAATTTAGCAAGAGTCAAAGCCGAAAGAACCAAGTGTCCAGAAGATGTACAAAACTGGAGAAGAAAAGCAGCCATTTTTAAGAAAGAATTAATTACAGCAAAGAGGGCCAGTTTCACAAATTTTGTAGGACATATGGACTATAGGAAAGATGGAAATAAAATATACAAATTCCTTAATAAAACAAAATTATCAAAAAATACAACTGAACCATTAAAACATAATAACAAAAGCTTAACTACAGATAGGGAAATAGCAGAATCCCTTAACAAGTTTTATGCTCAGTCACAAAGAATACCCCAAGCGTATAAAAAACAAGATAAGGCTATCCAAAAAACTATCAGAGAAACTAATAAGCCAAAAGGTATACGAAATGATATTTTTATTCAGGATTTTAACGAAACAGAACTGGATTTAGCAATAGAACAATTACAGAACAAAAAATCTCCAGGACCTGACAAGATCCACCCAGAGTTTATTAAACACCTTGGCAGGAAAGGAAAAGAAATCCTACTTAAACTGTATAACACGTGTTGGAGAATGACTGTACCTTCCGACTGGAAAAAAGCCATTATCATCCTGATTTTAAAGAAAAACAAACCTTCAAACAATATTAATAATTTCAGACCAATATCTTTGACCAGTGTTATTGCAAAAGTGATGGAAAGAATGGTGGCATCTAGACTTAACTGGTTCCTAGAATATTACAACTTAATTAATAGTTCACAGACTGGCTTCAGACAGAATCATAGTACAAGTGAAAATGTACTCCTACTAAGCCAAGACATCAAGGAAGCTTTCAATAGAAAGGAGGATACCTTAGCAGTATTCATTGATTTTAAATCAGCATATGACTCAGTCTGGAGAAACAAATTAATTGAGAAATTGCAATCAATAGGTGTGAAAAGTAACATGCTTAAATGGATAACTCAGTTTATTTCACAAAGATTTTGTGCCACAAAATATAATACATACATTTCCAAATATAAACAAACACACCGAGGACTTCCACAAGGTGCTGTTCTGAGCACAACACTCTTTAACATATATATAAATGACCTTCCATCAATAATAAAAACTTTAGAAACCAAAATTGCTTTATTTGCTGACGATGTAGTCATTTGGACTTCAGGCTCTCCAAAAAAACCTGAATTAATTAAAGACAGAATAGAAACAGTCCTAAACAAAGTACATGAATGGAGCTCCAAAAACCTCATGACTATCAATGTGGAAAGAACAAAAACAAACCAGTTAGTATTAACATAAATTATAATGGTAAACCACTGAAAGCAGTTGATGATGCCAAATACTTATGCATCACTTTCGACAGAAAGCTAAGTTGGAAAAAACATATAACAAACATCTCAGAAAAGGTTGAAAAGAAACTGCAAATCCTGAAAAGGTTAGCTGGTGCTAAATGGGGCTGCTCAAGGAGAGTCCTTAACACAACATACAAAATGTATGTTAAACCAAACCTCTTGTACTGTTCTGAAGCTTTAATAACAGCAGCAAATGCTAACATCAATAAACTTGAACAAATACAAAATCAGGCTCTTCGCCTAATCACTGGAGCAGTTAAATCCACACCTATTGATGCCATGCTTGCCTTAACACGGACCCCATCAATAACAACAAAAATAGAAGAAACACGAGAAAATGTTACGACTGCCAAACTCTAAATGGACAGAAGAGAACCTCCCCCCTTCAATCCTTAAAACTCATAGTAGTTTCCTAGAAAAGGTAACACAGATTAAATCCAAATTGAACATTCCTAACACCAGAGAAAATCTACTTATAAGAGAAAATCGATTGGAATTATTGCAACCTACCTTCAGTTTGGAATTAATAGAGAAAATAAGTAAATCAGACACACCAAAAGAAATACAAAAGCTTCTAGCTCTGGAAACAATCAATACTAGATATCCCACAGAAGAATGGCTGCACATATATACTGATGCATCCTCCAAGGAAAACCTTACTGGAGCTGGAGTTACATGTTCACATTTTTCCTTTTATCATCCTGTTGGCAGAGACACAACAAATTATGATGGAGAAATAGAGGCTATACACATTGCTCTCCGACAATTATTAAATCTTCCCTTAAATAAATTTAACAAGGCAGTAATTCTTTCAGATTCTAAAGCTGCAATTCAGGGAATATGTTCAAATACTACAAAGAAGTCAACAAAAATTAGAGAATGCTACAAAATGTTAACACAACTCCAAAAAGTTAATAAGACTGTTCATCTCCAATGGATTCCAGCACACTGTGGAGTCATGGGGAACGAAGCTGCAGACTCACTTGCAAAGAAAGCCACAACAATAACACAAAAGTCTAAATTCAATTTCTCATATTCCTCAATAAAACGCTTGATCATTAAAAAATTTTCTCATTCATACCTACAAGAAATAGAAACAAATGCCAAAGATAAAAAATGGATCACACTACTTTCCAACCCAGATATAATCCCCCAGAGACCAAGGAAAACAGCGGTTGCAGCCTTCCGACTATTGACAAATCACGACTGCTTAGCAAGTCATCTCTACAGAATAGGTATCTCAGCCTCACCAATATGTGTCCTGTGTAACGATCCAGCAGAAATGAACGAAGACCACTTGAAGACCTGTGAAGCATTAAGATCAGAAGAAACTACAGTTCAAAAGTATTGGAAAGCACGAATGCTAATGGCTTCATTGCCAGATGCAAGGCACTAGAAAACAACAACAACAAATTATAAATGTAAGTATTGTTTAGCGTTATTCATTGACTCAGCTTTTAAATTAAATTGATTATAACAACACTGTTTTCAAACTTCTAAGAAAGGAAGACAACTTATAGATACTTATAGTTTCACTTATACACTTATTTTTATCCGGATGTGTTTCTAAGACCAGTGTCTTCATTCTCAATGGTTTCTCGACTCATACCTATAGATGGTGTTTGTCTTCCTTTGCTGGTTTGTAGACCAAAAATTACTCCACTTAATATATTCGAAGTGATAGTGAAACTTTTCAAATGTTTTAGAAGTCTATAAGTCGACTTCTAAAAAAAACTTTGACATGTCCAAAATCAATGTGCATTTGATATACTGGATTAATAAGTGTCTTTGTTGTTGTTTATTATTATTGTTATTCTTATTATATAATATTTATCATTTATAAATTATAATTTATAATTATATTTATAATAGTCCAAAGAATTGGAAACTTACCATATCCTCCTTGTGGAAGGATCTCGCAGAATTTTCGCACTGCATTTCTCATTTCATTCAATGTTAAATTCTGAAGAGCAATAACTTTGAAATTTAACTTCTTAAGAATCTCTGCTACAGTCATTACATCATTACTGGGTGCTCCAAGGTCACAAAGTTCTTTGTATGTATCATTTCCAATCAAAAGTGCTACCTTTTCTGTTGCTGTAAATTAACACTGGGTTTTAGTCTTACTATTCTTAAAGTTAATAAATGTAGCATAAACCTACCAAAGAATTTTTTATTACTCTTTTGCAGATGCTAAAAAAAAAGTAATCTTAATGCTTTTTTTCTAAAACTCTGGATACATTTATAACCATGTCTAACACACAACATGTTGGCAGCTTTTGAATTGTTCATGTATAAGTTAGAGCTTTTTATGAATTGCTTCTGAACTTAAGATCACTTGTGAACCTGTCAGAAATATAAATTCATACTCTAATCCTGAGCTTGCTTGTTGGCTACTGTACATGAAATAATGTTACTGCCTTCTGACCAATTACCATCTAAGGTTATTTAATTTAACCCAGGACATAAAGTACTTATGTTCTTAAGTCACCCTTGGGGTACTTATCTCAGATGTGAGATTCCCTAGCAAGTTTAGGCTTACAAGACAGTGCTTCACCTTTAATAGAACAATTAATATATTTTCATGAAAGTCTACTGGGAAAATATGAATCAGTTGGGGAATTTAATGTCATAATGGCAAGTTGCCATGGTTAGAACAGCCACATATAATGTGGAAAATATGTTTCAAACCCTGTTTATGGCAATGAATTTTTCAGTCCTGATTCTACCCCTCATCATTTAATTTTTATCAGGAACAACAGCAAATGTATCATCTAAATATCTATTCCAAGCTTTAAAAATTAAAGGAAATGCTTTAGTGACTTATATTTCAAAAAAGCCCATGAAAACATCAGCATGAAATGGTGAAACTCAATTGTTTCAGAGCTATTGTCAATAGCCAGAGTCTTTTCATTTTATCCTTGGTAACTTGCTTACAACTTTGTAACTGCTTAGCTATTAACATACAAGTGACACTAAAACTTCATAGGACTATGAGGATGGAATGAAGCTAAAAGCTTGCATGCAAAGATGCCTATGTGAATTGACCATGGAGCCAAGCAACTTGGATAAATTTATGCCTCAAGAGTCTGTTCATTTTTTATCTTAGAGTTTACATACTCACCTTTTGCCCGTGGTCTTGATAAGTCAACATTTGGGCAAGTATAAATCTGAAATACAAACACAATACTTTATTAGCAACAGTAATGCAACTTAACTGTCCTCTTAAATTAATCTTTATAGGTAAAACTTATCTTACTGCCTTTGTTGGGATGATTATCTTGCTATTTTTGTCATACTTTACCAAATTAATATAATAAGTTATTATATATTTTACTTTATTTTAAAGTACTCTCTATTAACTCTATTTTAGGGTTAGCTCAAATTTTAACTTGGTAGATTAATTATAAATTAAACATTTAATTTCATTTCGAAAAGAAAAGGGTTCCCTTTTTCTAACATTTTTAATCCCAAAGCGATAAAATCTTATAAGTAGTGTTGTTTTTTAAGAAAAGCAATTATTTGAAATGTGTACTGACAAGTAATTGCCTAATCTTCTAAGTATAGACCATTAGATTCTACGGTCTTGAGCCATCTTCCAGCGAGGTTTATTATCCCACCATGGTACCAGTCTCTGGTTTTTGATGTGAAGAATTTGGTAAGACCCACTTGAACTGCTTCAATGTTGTCAAAATTTCTTCCAAGTAGAAAATGGGCCATAGATCGAAAAAGATGATAATCTGATGGTGCGAAATCAGGTTGATGGGTGAGGTTGATGGGTCGAAGCTGCCTTGATGGTAGCTGCAGGCTCCATGTGGTTACTGCTCCAATCAGAGCAAGAAAGTAGAGGGGTACATTTTTAGATATTGTTTACATAAGGACCAATCCTTTCGATGAAACCAGTATAGGTATTCCTCTAGGCAATGTGTTAGTATTATGTTATCAACAAAAAGGTGGTATCTAAGCATTTTATCTAAAGTCAGAGGATTTT
This sequence comes from Tenodera sinensis, assembly GCA_030765045.1. Lineage (NCBI taxonomy): Eukaryota > Metazoa > Arthropoda > Insecta > Mantodea > Mantidae > Tenodera > Tenodera sinensis. The sequence continues at coordinate 79,142,133 of CM060971.1, forward strand.
TGGTAATAGCGCTGTAACAGACATTCCATCTATTTATTTCTTCATTATGCTATAAACTGATAGTGACAAACAAGTGACCTCAGTGAATACAGATGCAGAAAAAAGCTCTTTGTGAAGTTGGCTAATATAATAGCTATCATCGTGGGAAAGAAGGTGGTGGCAGTAGTGGCAGAACCTTTATAAGACTATTTTTGGATTTAACTTTCAGAGAAATTTATAAAAAACCAATTTGACTTGCAAAGAGAGTTGAGAAAAGTCAGTCTGTTATTTATTTATTTATTTATATATATTGAGGTTTATTCTTTGGTATTTTTCATGATGATTTTAATCCTCTGTGTTTTCCTCATTGGGTGATGTAGTCAAAACTCTCGTTTCAAATCCATTTGTGGAAATGTACCCTAAGCATTAGTCTGTTATAAGATAGCTCTATACTTACAGAAACTTTTGCTTTCTTTGTCCAGACTTCACCAACATTGTTGCTTATGTAACATTTATAAAAGCCTTGATGATCAATGGTGCACCCCTTGATCTGAAAAGCAGCATATGAACGGATGTCAATTACGAAAAGGGAACAAAAGCATTCGATATTATTCTATGCTCAATAACTATATTTCTTATACAAAGTTTTTCATATGAAATATTTAACACTGCTAACTGCTCTGAACCATACACTCTATACTTATACCTATATACATATATACCAACACCAATAGCTGAGGCCATTAAGGCAGGGGCCCAGCGATCCACAATAAAGGGGCAGCACAACTGGGGTAGGTTGATATTTATAAGCAGGAACAACAGCACTAGGATCGAGCGAGAACCCAGAAGAAGCTAAGACAAGATGTCCTCATAACTGGCAAATTCCGAAGAGGTACCCTGAACTTAAGACTATAACCTTTCCTTCCCAAATTCTCTTACATATGTGCAGATTTAAATTATAACTAACATTGTGTTATTGGACTCTTGACAGTCATTGTGTTGACTTTTGATTATACGTCACTTACCTTTTTAATAAGGAAGACATTCACTTTCTACACCAGAGCTTACTGGAGCATGTTTCAGACACTTGTCTCCAGCTTCAGCCTTGATTCATTCACCAATTAAAATAAAGCAACACTGTGGTTGCTTTTTTGAGCTTTATAGCACATTTTCACACAATTGCCAATTGAAAAATACTCAGATCCGTGTCATACTGAAACATCAATCCTACAAATATGTTGTAGGTTAGCTAATGCTGGAATTCTGACAATGAAGTCATTGATCCTCTTGCTCTCTAATATTTTTCACTGATGGATGGGAAGGGCGCTAGAAGTGGCCGGGCATATTTGAAGGTGGTTTTGGTCCATTTCCTTTTGCAGATCACATAGACGACAGAGTGGTGACGAATATATCCCAATTCTGTTTAAATATTTTGCCAGACAATCATGTCCTGTAATCAACCTGAAGGTTGCAACTGCCATTTTTCGAAGATACTCAGGAATTACTGTTTGAATGTTTGGTAGTTCCCATCTTTTATTTTTAGATTTTTTATAGTAATATTTAGCAATAATTTTTACTTTCTCTACTGGTAAGTTGGGGAAGTATTGTATTCCACCCAAAAGTTTGATGTCGAGATTTCACTGGAAATACATGTTTTGAGGCCCCCTGAATAAAAAAAAAAAGCATTTTTAGAAAAAGGTGTGTGTGTCTGTGTGTATGTAGACAGCATAACTCAAAAACGAAAAGTCGGTTAAAAACCAAAGTTGGTATTTAAGTTTAATGTCTTTCAAGGATGCGACACGAAGATTTTCAAGAAAATAGCCCCACCCTAAACTACCCTTTACATGGAAAATTTTTAGAAAGTTTTTTCATTTCTTCAAAATGGCTCTAACAATTTTGATTAAAATGTCATATGTTTAAGATCTTTGTATGACAAATGAAATGTATATTTTGAATTTTCTGGCTATAGCCTATGTAGTCCTGTTTACTCTGGATGACTTTTGAGTAACTCGTAAACCGTAAGAAATAGACAAAATCTTACTCTACAAAAAATGTAGGTCTTGCTAAAACATGCAATTTATGTCTGAATAAATTTTTTTTGTAGAGTGAACCATTTCGGAGATATTCCTTGTTAATTGTGTCAGTTACGGAAAACTTAAAAACTTTCGTGAAATGAAACATCGTTGTTCATTTTTGTATATAGAGAAAGAGAATGGGATCTCAAAGCTTTAAAATATTTGACTATCGCTCAAAGTCTACTGTATTCTAACATTTCTCTTACACCTACAAGGGAATAAACAATAAGATAAATTGTACAAATGCTTATCTGAACTAACACAAACAAGATATAGTAATAAGAGTTTGTAAGAATGGTTAGTACAAGAGTAGAGAAAGTCATATGAGTGCAGCACATCAGACCTTTTTGAATTCAGAGTTGACTAATCTTTTAGCTGCATAAAGTGGTAGATTAACTATAGATTTCTGTAGACTGCTGGTACCCTTTTTTGCAAGAACATCAGCTTTGTCATTACCACTCAGTCCACAGTGAGCTGGTATCCATTGAAAGAGTAGGTGTTTTTGAAGTGCTGTTAGGTGGTTAAGGATTTTCCAACATTCTATAATTGTTTGGTTTTTTGGTGACAACTTGGAAGTACTTGCTGTAAGTGCCACCCTGGAATTTGAGAGAATAACTGGTTGATGAAAATGTGAAATTCTATGCAAAAGATTTTGTAGGCCATTCGATTTGCTTCAATTTCTCCATCAAAGTTTGTAGTTCTATAACTTAAAGATCTGTAATAGGAAAAGAGGTGTCATGTGACTCCAGCCCCTGCTCCATCTTGATTTGATATCAGTGATCCATCAGTATAAATATGGAACCATTTGTGTTCCAGAAATCTAGTATGGATTGTCTGTAATGCCAATAATTTTAGAACACTAGTTGTAGTATCACTTTTCTTAACTTCTTCTGTCAGGTGTAAATATGTGATGTCTAATGTTTGTGTCGGATTGACTTTAGAGATGAAATTTTCCTTTGAATTAGGAAGGTATATATTCTTCTTGATGCCTTGAATTTTGGAAAGAAAGTGCATGTATAAAATTTCTCTTGTTCTATGTATTGAATGGTATTCTGATCAACTTTTCGTGTTGAATAAGAGCTGCTTTTTCTAATTCATATTCAATGGAGTATTGGTTAGTTAGTATTTCCATAACTGGTATTGGTGTGGTTTTGATAGCACTTGTAATTAGTCTCAGACTTCGGTTTTGAAAGATTTGAATTTTTTTTGTATTTGCTGTTACAAGAACTTTGTGCTGCAGTAAGTAAGTAATGGTTTTATATATACATTGTATGTCATGTTAAGAGTTGCTGTGGAACATTCCCACTTCATTCCTGTTAGACGTTTTATCAGCAAAAGACGCCTTTCCGCTCTTTGTATTACATTTTCTAGGGAGTCATTTTTCCAACCTTTCCATTTCTCTTATTTCTCTATAAACTCCTAACCCCTAACATGCTGACCTGTCATGGCATGTAATATGTCCTGTGATTGGTAAGCAGAGGATATAGTCAGAGAATTTATTTTGATAATTCTCCTGGTCAGGTCGGTGAGACCCGTAAACCAACGACAGTTGTAGTCCTCCAGACATTCTGGGGATTGTGAGAGAGTGATGTAACTGCCAAAATATAAAAATATGGTGCTTTCTAAAAAGCAGTTACTATTACTGCTATTGTTCTCTTCAATACCAAATTATGAAGTATGACTCGAGGGGTAAAATGTTCTGGAGTTAATATAGTCCCCCATTCAGATTTCCGGGCCGGGACTACTTCTCGAGAACCAAAACATTATATTAATAGAAGATCTAACATCAGAATTCTTCAATGGAATGCAGGTGGACTCATCCTACAAATATGTGGGGGATTGTAACAGATAGTAATGCTAGTAAAGAACTAATTATTTCCTTCATAAACATTGAGCAAATGTCTGAAACAAAGACCTTTTTTTAGCTTTAATGTTCTTTAACCTGCTAGGTCATATCAGACAACAAATGAAATGAGAGAAATGATGCTCAAATGAGCCTGGTTTCCATAGAGCATAAAATAATCTGACATTTGTCTTCTCAGGACAGGGAAAACCCTGGAAAAAATCTTATCCAGATAACTTACTTTAATCGAGATTCAAACTCGAGATTCTTGAATGTGAGGAAGGCATACCACACTTACACTACATAGGAGGGCATCAAAATATTCTTATTTTTTATGAATAAAACATGATTAATCAGCTTTTTATATGAACATATTTTGTTACACTTTTAAAAAATATTTGGTAGCGTTAGCAGGGTTGAAGCTTTGAAATGCTTTAAGATAATCTGTTTAACTAGTTTACCAATAAAACTTACAGAAATTGGTGCGATCCATTTAAAATTTTTATTAGAATGTTAGTACCTTATTGACTGGAAATATATAACATAAGGAACCATTTTCAATAAAATTGAAGCATTGACATAACAATGTAATACTTAAGTATAAACTCATTATCATCCAAAACCACAAATATAAATATAAAGAGCAGCCAGTTGGAAGCGAGCATGAAGCAACGGAACTAATACATCCAAGCAATCACCAACACTACACAGAAAAAAGAGGTTACACACTTCTCCTTTACCTCATTACCCTCCCTTTATGTAGGGTTTACAAGTCAGTGTCTAGGGTCAGACACCTGTAGGGGAGTAGAGAAACCATGGACTGGACAGAGTAAAGACCTGGAAGCAGGTGGTCAACTAAGCACCATGTATGGCAGTGAGGAAGAGGATATGAAATGTAGGCAAAATGGATGATTGGAAAGGTGATGATGGAACAGTTGGTGGAATGAGTGGCAGGGGAAACCAGAGAAGCTGGTAAAAACCTGCCCAGATGCCGCTGTATCTACCACAAATACCACATGGAGGTCCCTGGGATCGAACCCAGGTTACCTAGGTGATAGGCAAACGGTCTAACCACTCCGCCACGGCGGCACCGAGGTTATGCACATGTATCAAAATTAGCAAGAGCTAATTATCCAGTTAAAGGACATTCAACTCACAAAAAAGCATCACCTGCTATCACAATTTGTTTTTCTGCAATTATTATCCTAGTGATTCCTAGTCCAGAATCTTACACAGAGAGTGAGTTAGTGAGTCAACACATGGCATTGGAAAATCTGATGTGAGATAGCAAAATAATTATGTGATAAGAATCACTCTCTGGTTAGTTTCTTGTGTCTGCCATAGACATAAACTTGGTTCTTGAAAGCTTGGACGTTGGAAGCTTCTAAGTTTATTATTATTTATTTATGCCAACAAATTTACTGTTGGTTTACCAGGAGAAATACGAACTGGTTTGAGAATTTAATGCCATTCTGGCAGTTTGTCACAATAGCTCAATGGTTAGAGCAGCCACCTGATAAGCGGAAGGTCTGTGGTTCAAATCCCAGTTGTGGCATTGAATTTTTAAGTTCCAGTTCTACCTCTCATTCTAAGTTTATGTTTAATTATTTATTTTTATGTTTACATGATTCATTGTCAATGGTTCCATTACAATATATATCTATTTTTCTTTTTGTTTATATTATGCTTATGTTTAATTTTCATTAATGGGGAGCTATTTGGAGTACTGGCAGTCAAAACTGCCCATACCATAGAACCTGAATTAATAAATAAAAAATATAAATACTTCAAATTAAAGCAGTTATCCTAAATATAACAGTATCATACTATTCTAGAAGATACCTACATGCAATATGTTTCTGGTTTCTCCATCCAATTGTGTGTTTTCATGATACCACTGGTAATGGATATCTGGATAAGCAGAAGCTTTGCATGACAACATAACATCATCTCCAATCTTGTGTACCACTTCATGTTCTGGTTCTTCAATTATGCATGGTGGAACAGGCTGTATCTCTACATTTACTGTGTGAGAGAGAAGCTCAACCAGCTCATCACCTTCTTGTGTTACAAGGCATGAATATGCTCCTCTGTCTTTTTCTCTGCATACATAATAAAAATAGAACATCTTTAAAAGATAAACTGAACACAACTTATTCCTTTTTTCATTACAAATAACAAACTACAAAACTGATAAATGCTGTGAGAACTCTAACCTTATAATTCAGAATGCCTGGTATAAAAACTACCAATAAAAAAGTTTAATAACTCATTCAATAATGAACCTAGGAATCTGCTGTTTGTGGAACCTGACAAGAAACATCTAAACATTTTGTTTCATTTAACCATGAAATAAATCCAGAGGTTACATTAAATGGACTCATAAATTTTATGGTTTGGGAAAGAAAAATTATTTTGGAAAATAATGATCATATAATGAATTTTTAAATACCGTTTATTGACTCTGTCAATAAATTTGTTTTACTTCCAGGAGTTGTCAATATAATAAAAAACAATCTATCACCTAGTGGCCGTAACTGTAACAATGAAACATCAACAAGCAAATGATGTAAACAATTGATTTGCAAAACTAGTCCTGTTGAAAAATAGATAATTATGAAAGATAAGTGAAACTTTAGACACTAGTCTGAGAGGTATAATCAGGACTGAAAAAGCCTGCCTCTGTAGCGTGGCTGCCTCATGCCCAAGAGGCACGAGTTCAAATGTCACTTAGGGTGAGTTATCCGGATAAGGTTTTCTCTTATCCTGAGAGGGCAAATGTCGGGTAACTTAAAGCCCCATGGAACTCAAGCTGATTTGAGCATCATTTCACCCATTTCATTCACTCCCCATCTGATTTGACATTACGTTGGAGTACTTAAAAAAAAGACTGAAAAATTCAATGCCATAGTTGGGATTTTAACCACAGACCTTCCACTTCACGCGTGGCTGCTCTAACCACTGAAGTACCATGCCAACATACAATTCATACAATTTTCTATGGCTGAAGTAGAAATGAAATGAAATATTGCATTCACATGGTTTTCTCTACTCACTTTTCTTTAATAAAATATGATCACATTTCTTTCTATGCAATTCATACATCCCTTTTACTATACAGCATTCACACTCATATGCACAATGTATTACTTTCACTGTCCAGTTATTTTTTACATATGTATGTTGTTCTTCCTTTACTTTCTAAATGAGTTTTTATATCCCTTTCAGAGGCACACCTTGGCCAAAGCGACTTGAATAGCCATGATCATTATACAATGTACTGGCCATCAATTTAAAGACAAACACCACAAGTTCAAATCCTAGCAATTATAGTCAAATGTGTCTGTGGTAAAGGATGGTGAGGGCCCAAGTAAAATAACCTGTGTAATGACATGCTTGGAAGCTGACGGGGTTACATTTGTCTGCAGTTGCATGGTTTTTGCTTCTTATTCTCCAAAAAAGAAAAAAAAAAGAAAGAGAGAAAACGACGGAAGGAGGGAAGGAGAGAGGGAGGGAAGGAAGGAGGGAGGGAAGTGAGGGAGGAAGAAAGAAACACTAGTTTTAATGAAAAAATGTAATATTTTTACAAGATAAGACACCTGCAAATACTTGAATTCTATTTATTTATGTTATCATAACAATAAATTAAAAAGGAGCAGCCAATAAAGTATCTGAAAACTTAATAAATTTGCATGTTGCTCATATGTTATGCTGCCCATTAAAGAGTTGAAATATGTCAAATTTTTGCATTGATTCAATACTTCTTTTCCTAAGCAATAGAGGGTACAGACACAGAGGAAACATCTCGCTCACTTCAATCTACGAGGGCCGTTCAGAAAGTAACCTCCGGTTGATTGCAAAAAATTCACCAAGTTAAATAAAAATATTTTAATATATACATCTTACAACTACATATTTGCACTATTTTTCTACATAGTCTCCATAACGATTGAGGCACTTATCGTATCTGTTCACAAGCTTTGAAATTCCTTCTGCATAAAAATCACCCGCTTGTGCCTGGAGCCAGCCTGTGACCGCATCTTTGAGCTCTTCGTCGTCATCAAACCGCTGGGACCCGAGCCATTTCTTCATATGCATGAAGAGGTGATAGTCGCTTGGTGCCAGATCTGGGCTGTAAGGTGGATGGTTGACAACGTCCCACTTGAAGGACTCAAGAAGGGCTGTTGTTCTGTGAGCAGAGTGAGGACGGGCGTTATCGTGCAAAAAAATGATACCGGAAGTCAGCATACCACAGCGTTTGTTCTGTATAGCCCGTCGTAATTTTTTTAGTGTTTCACAGTACACGTCTTGATTAATGGTCGTCCCACGTTCCATGAATTCAACCAACAACACCCCTTTTGCATCCCAAAACACCGTTGCCATCAATTTTTGGGCAGAAAAATCTTGCCGGGCTTTTATTGGTTTGGTAGGCGAATTTGAATGTGCCCACATCTTTGATTGTTCTTTTGTCTCAGGGTTCACGTACTTAATCCAGGTTTCGTCCCCGGTCACGATTCTGTTTAACAATGGTTCACCTTCGTCCTCATAACGTGACAGAAAGTCTAATGCAGAGGCCATTCTTTGAGTTTTGTGGTGGTCGGTAAGAATTTTGGGCACCCATCGTGCACAGAACTTACGGTAACCCAATCTTGCTGTCACTATCTCGTACAAGAGAGTCTTAGAAATCTGTGGAAAATCAATAGAGAACTCCGACATTGTGAAACGTCGGTTTTCACGAACTTTTGCATCAACTGTCTGAACGAGTTCGTCCGTCACCAATGATGGTCTACCACTCCTCTCTTCATCATGAACATTTTCTCGTCCACTTTTAAATAAACGTACCCATTTACGGACCACTCCTTCACTCATAACTCTTGGCCCGTACACGGCACAAAGCTCACGATGAATAGCTGCTGCAGAATATCCTTTGGCTGTAAAAAACCTTATAACTTACTTTCACATTTGGCGGGGTTTTCTATTGCAGCACACATTTCAAACGGCCACAAACACTAAACTAGCGCAGGTACGACGTTCACTCGACCACGGCTTGATGCCGACTGACCTGCTGAGTGCGTGAATGCACAGATGGTGTCGCTACTCCCCCCACTACCCGCACTGTGACCGATTGGAGGTTACTTTCTGAACGGCCCTCGTACATAGATCTATTGTAGCTACCATGCCCTCAGGAGGCAGGGATGAAATGAGGGAACCGAAGGTGCCATACAGGGTTGCAGCTAGACAGGCCACAGAGATGCACGGAAGTCCCTAACAAGTGCTCAGATCTCTTCATCCCAGCACCAGGCCCCGCCAAGCAGCCATCACACTGTGGTTCCAGTGTTCCATTGAGGCCCCCCCCCGACAGAGCATAAAGCCAGCTGAACGCCATCTAGCGCTGAGAACAGCAGTTATCATGTGCAATCATCTGTGCCATCTGGTCAACACTGCCAACACCACATGCCTGAAAGTACACCTGAAAGATGAAGTCTATATGTATATAAAAATGAGTGTATGTTTGTCCTCTATGTACTCAAATGTGCTCCAACAATTGATCAAGGGGCATGTTGGGCTACAAAGCTTATTGGAGAGATAAAATCTGCATGGAAAAACATATTACCTACAAATACTTCTTATACTTGGAAAATGTGTACAGGGATATAATCATTAACAATGAATAGAAATTGCTACATACATTTTCTTTTCCATGCTTCCTTATTAAATATTTTTTTTCATTCCATATGGTCTTCCATGAACAAATTAGCATAGCATATATTTTTAACTCGTTTTTAACGTTCCATCTTGTTATGTTGTAAAAGATCATGGTTAATTTTAATGCAATAAAAAAGCAATTTAATTTTCGACAGTGAAATAAACATTAGCATAAAATTTAGCACACCCATCTGCAAAATAGTGTGCAGTCTTGTGAGCCTACCAATGAATTATCTCCCATGTTAAAGTTGATTATAGTAACCAATAAAATCATGATTTTGACTCAAAGTTACTCAAAATCATACTTTCACTTCACTGTGTACCACTTCCAACCTGTTTAATTAACTATCATATTCAATAAAATCATGTTTACCCAAATTTTGTTATGTGAAGATCACATTTATTCTGCTCTACCAATTTTATATTTTCGTGGTACCACTGGTACTTTGGTGGTGGAAGGCCCTTTGCCACACACTCAAGATGCAACAACTCTCCAAGTGGAATATATATTGTATCTTCATCCTGTCCAGGTTGCTGAATAATAGTAACAAGTTCTAAAACAAAAATGTCACATTATTAATAATGGTGCACTCACACTATGTTATAAAACTAAACATATAAACACAAATATTAATAAACAATGATGCACAAATTTTGCTGAGTGAGTAGATTTGATCAAAAAACGAGAGGGAAACAATGGTCTCTAAATTTAACTTTGTAATTATGACATAAGATTTCTGAAGGGTTAGTACAACAGTGATTATGCTATTTGAAAACAAAAAGTCAAGAAACATAATGCATCTCATGGTTTAACGCATGTTATACAAACAACAATAACAAGAACAATAACAATTATAACAACATCAATAATAACAACAACAACAACCACAATAATAGTAATAATAATAATAATAATAATAATAATAATAATAATAATAATAATAATAATAACAACAACAACAACAACAACAACAACAACTACATAAACCAACAGGGAGGGCATCAATGGTATGTTTTAAAATTCTCCCTTTAAACTATATGTAATTAAAATTACCTTATCACACATGTCATAATTACTGCATATGCACTAACATGTTTTCACAAATTACTGTTCTTGTTGGTAATTAAGTTCATGAGTAGTGTACTTTATAGTGGTGTTTTACTGATATTGTCAGTTTAGTATTATACAAACAACATAATATTAAGAAAAATAAAGTGTCTCAATGTTGTTCATATGGCTGCAATGTGAGAAGCGATACACACATTGAAACTTACTTTCACGTGTATCCAGAGAGAAATCTCCCAAAGGACATAGAATGTGGGTAAAATTTTGCAAAAGAAATTATTTTTGCCTGGTTTATGTTCCTTTCTGTTTATTTGTTTATGTTCCTTTCATTTTAAGGACACATTATGAATAGACACAGTTATTAAAAAAGCAACTTGTGTCTGATAAACATTTCAGAGAGCCTTTATTAAAACCTAGAACTATTCCTACTATATGGAAATATAAAGTTACTTTCCAGATATCAAATTTTACATAGTCATATCATAAGTTCTGTCACAACTATAAACCAGGATAGTGCAACAAAAAATGGCACTATGGAAAACATTTTGATACCATTTATTAACTATAATATAGTGAATACAAAGATAGTTGTCCAGAATGCCGTGACAGAGCTAAGTATATGACTAGGCAGTAAGACAACTGTCCTTTACCATATTTATCCATGAGCAACCAACAAAGAACAGAACAATATGAGGCTAGAAATCGTAAATGCACTATTTATGATTTGCTAGTGTTACTTGCAATAAGACTGACAACAAAGGCAATGATGATAAAAGTAATGGAAGATAATTCGGCATAGAAGGTAATGGAGAAAAAACACACAATCAGAAGTACAATGTAAAGCAATTATTGATGTTGCAACACATTGGTGACATTTGAAGCAGGATTCACCGATCGTCAATGCCACAATTTTGAAGCTGAAGTAGGTCACACACTAATAATACAGTATGAAGCAACAATGCTTCACGCCGCCTAATAATACCTCAGACACTTTGATTCAGTCCTTTGCTGCCAATGAAACTATGAGATTTCTCTCTCTGGGTATGTGTGGGGTTTGTTTAGAAAGAATGACACTAATGCTGATGATAACACCTTCTAATACAAGTTTTGATCTTGAAACATGATTATAAAACAATTCACCCGCTAAACAAAACTATGCTCACATTTATACACTTAAATATAAGTGTACCTCTGGAATTTCAAATTTGTGGCCATTGTTTTTATATTTCACGTACTCAGCCACGTCCAAGGAACACAATATTTTCATGTCGACCAACCAGCTAGGAGTGTGCACTTGCTCTGAACTAAAGTGATGCTACTAAAACCATTAAAGCTATTCAGCTTTTTAAATTCACGAGGCTACCCCGTTTTTGCGTTCATTTTCTCGGTTCATTTTTTTATTGAAGATTATTACTCTAATTATTATTACTTTTAAATTTGTTTTAAATGATTAATTTTCTGTATTTATATTTGGGTATCAAATGTGAACTTGGTACTGAAAACATAAGGAAATATATATTAGCAGGATGAAAGGATTATTTTCACAAATTGCAGAAAAGAACTTAAAAAGAATTTTTTGAGAACTTTCTACATCATGGATTTTCTCGCCTTCAGCAAAAGGCTGCCAAACTTATAAGCTTTTTTGGTTCTACATATGTATGTGAACTTTTTTTTTTCAGTATTTAAACTAAATAAACCAAGGTTATAAGTAGGCATTTCAGTTGAAAATTTGATAAATTGTTTATACCTATCTGTAACTATTTAATTTGCACCTGATTTTCAGGCTTATGAGAACAGGGCTAATTAGAAGAGAAAAAACAGTAATCCATAATCATTATATTAGCAAACATTAGCTAGTTTTGTTTTGTGTCAATTTGTTTTTGAATTTATTGTTTCAAACAGTTCAAAATAACAACCATACTTTTGACACAGATTTTCTTTTTTCTTTTATAGTTCCCTTTAATGTGGCATGCCATTTTATTGAAAATTTACAAGGTTTATGGTTATTAATTGTGAAAAATAATTTTGATTTTCTCATAATTTTTACTGACAATAATTATACCTGTCCTCTCTAAAGTTCTGATCTGCTAGGGAGAAGACTTCTCCTTCTGTGTGAAATGAAGGGGAAGTAAACTGAGATGGTAATGGAGGGAGAACTGTGTAGGGTTTGTGAGTCCAAGTCACACAATGTATATGCTGCAGAGAAGCTGCTCTAGATGGTTGCATTCCCAACACTTTTTAAAGGACTTTTAGGAGGTTAGATCTCTCATAACCCAATTTTGCTCATGTTTTGTTGATGGTGGGGATGTGTTTTGATCCCTTCAGCTGAACATTTTAGTAGTTTTATATAACTGAATTTCTGTGGGTTAAATATGGGAAACTAACTTTTTAAAAATTGGTTGTTTAGCTCAGGAAATACTCACTCCTTTTATCATTGGAAATGTGTTTATTTCCAGGCTGTATGACATCTTAAAAGTTTTTAATATTTTAGGGGTGACTTTGTGTCTTTCTACTATAATTTTTTGGCCTCAGGGGTCTCTGTCTAGGGGATATGTGAATAGCGACCACAAGGTACCCAAGCTGAGCAGAACATTACTTCCACTTACTGGTGTTTTCCTCACTGTAACTTTTCTATCTGACCTTACCTTGGTCATCTCTTGTTCTCTTCTGACCCCGATGCTATTAGGGTTCCCGATGGCTAGGGAGTCTTTATTTTTCCAACCTCTCCATTTCTCTAATTTCTCTATAAAATCTTAACCCCTAACATGCTGACCTGTCATTGCATGTAATAGTCCTCTGATTGGTAATCAGAGGATATGGTCGGTGAATTTATTTTGATAATTCTCCTGGTCAGGTCGGTGAGACCCGTAAACCAAGACAGGTGTGGTCCTCCAGATATTCTGGGGGTTGTGAGAGAGCGATGTGACCACCAAAACATAAAAATATGGTGCTCTCTAAAAAACGGTTACTATTACTGCTATTGCTCTCTTCAATATCAAAATATTGGAGAGCAAGAGGATTAATGACTTCATTGTCAGAAATCCAGCATTAGCTAACAACATATTAGCAGGATTGTTGGCGGTGAGTAATTTCTTTTTAGCTCTACTTTGTTTACAATGCTAAGTTATGCCTCCAATATTCAAAACATTTTATCTATAACTAATTTATGTAAATTATGATGCTTTGCGATAGAGACAAATTCACCTCTCACCAATTTTGCGTTTTCACAGTCCAAACAACATACACTTTCCTCATCATTATTCAATGACATACGTTCCTTACACTTACACTTACACTTACACGAATGGATGGAACCAGCAAGGTTTTCAATTTCAACTGTCTCAGAATCCCTATCAGTATGGTTTAAATGTTCATAATTGCACTTTTTTTTATAGAAACTGATAAGGATGGATGCCAGGTTCACTCATTTTCAAAGCAGATATTGGACTGTTGTTTACTGCCTAGCAGGTGACAACTTGTTAGTCATTTAAAACACCACATCTTATTTGAGTTCAGTGAGAACCACTCATCTTAGGATGGTGGAACTGCCTGCATTGATATCTATTCTTGACAACAAATCAACTAATGTGGCGAATGAAATATTCATTTTTGTTTCATTCCCCTTTAAGAACACTCAATAAACACACTGCCATAAACTAGTAATTTTGAGCCATATGCTAAAGTACTTACCAAAATCCTTTATCAAGGTTAGTGCATCATATAATCTGCAATGCTCTAAAGCCTCACTCAGCCTTTTAACACGACATCTACGGACACCAATTTCATGAAGAAAAGTTTTTGCAGGAGATTTACTTTTTCTAAGAGCAATCAATCTCCTTGTACTGTAAATGAATACACAGCCATAAAGAAAGTGGCATAATCATTGTGTTAGAACTGTGAACTATTATGTTAGAACTTAATTTAAAAATCACAAGAAAATATGAAGCTTTGCTTCCAAAACACAAGCTAACTTTTATTCTGGCTAATCAATTCCGTATCTCAAAGTTCCTTATGTATGACAAACACAGGCTTTATATATTTTCACTTTCGCTAATAACTTACTGTAAGCTGCTAGACAGTTAAATTCTGCTAACTATGCATTTATTTTTAATGGCTACATAACTATACAAAATATGAAGCTAACAATTACAGACTTTGATGATAAGATTTCTTCTAACAAAAGCTTTTAGGAAGTAAATGTGTAGGTTAAGCCATTCCAGCATCTCTTTACTTTCTGTACATGTACACCCATGGACAAAAAAAAAAGTCATGTCTGGAACACCAAATTTGACTAAGTCCTACATGGCACAGTGGGATATTTGTATCTAAAAGCTGGCCAAAATTCAAATTTTGAAAGTCAACTCTGGCATAAATGAAATGCTCTTTATGGAGATAGATAGATACAGTATCTTGTGCCGCACTTTATGTATTTCTCAACATAAACAGCTGAATGTATAGAGAGTGTGAATTCGGAACTTCTGACACTGCCTGTCTGACAATTTAGTTATGCTCTCTGCAGTTATGTCATTTGTGTTATAAATAAAACTGTTGTTGTGAAGCTAATGGTACCTGTGCATAATGGGTTATCCTCAGGCAGGTACCTATGTGCTAACTAATTAGCCATATTCTGCTTTAAAAGTTCTCTACAATATATCATTTTAGGTGCCTAGAGCAATATTCAATATAAAGTTAAAATTTTTGCAATATTATTCTTAAGTACAAATGGATAGCTTATACTTCCAGGTGGGTATTTTTGTTGATAGTATTGAAAATAATAATGGTTTATTACATAAAAACCAATGAAACTAGCCACACCTTTATACCCCTTTTGTTTATAATATATGGCCTTTGAATTGTTGCATGAGGTTTTTATTTCTAAGTTACAGTTATAATAAATACCATTGCTATCTTCCTGAAGAACTGCTTTTCATTTTATTTTAGGGTTATCTGAAATTACCTTCATCAAATGCAAACAAGTTTTTGACATACTGAAAGAGTGCAGTGATGATAACATTAGAAAAAAGGGGACACGCTTAAATATTTCAAAACACAAGTTTTCATACATTAAATCACAGATTAAAGTTAGATGGCTAGCTGCTCACAAAATCCGAAGTAGATTCTTGAAAAACAATAGTAGCTGGCTTCAAGGAACCCTGGAAATGCCTTGTTTAATTTCACCTTACCATGCAGGCAGACCAACGCATTCATTGAATTAAGCAACTGGAGCAAAATGCAAAAGATTCAAGAACTTCGTACTGAAATGGATCCAGAAATACTAACCTATGCTACCCAAATGAAATTGGGAGCTGCAGGCAAAGTAGATGCTGCCAGAGTGATAAAGGATTTTACAAAATCCTCTCAATGAACTACTAAATAACAGACTAGTCTAGAACAGAAACTGAGGAAGTAAATGTCACCAATGAAAGCTTTATCAATCTTTGTCAAAGGTGATCTCTCAAGAAGGCAAATAAGAACAAGTGACAAGACAATGTGTCCTTTTTGTAGGTATTTGTAGAAGGAAAAAAATGTTATTCTCTTCCAGATTCTTATATAGTGACATCAACTTGTGCAGAAATTGACTTGCAATATTTGTTAAATCACAATACTACCCAATTAATGTTGTATTTAAAAGATGTAATCAAAGTTCATACTGATAAAGGAAGAAATTCTCTACATATGATCTGCAAATGGGGTTGCGATGGATCACAACAAACTTAGTTCAAATAAAGGTTTGAAAACAATACAGATTCTGATATAAACATATTTCAAAGCTCACTAGTAATCTTTCTTAGAGAAACCACAAGGATTGTATGGCAAAACCCTGTATCTTCTTCACCGCGGTATTAAGGCCAATCAGAATCGGTTTGTGAAAGAAACTGTAGACACACAAATGAAGAAATTAAACATATTCAAAGTAAGACAGATATATTACAAGTTATGCTAGGAAGTTTTAACTCCACTGATCCTCTTCTGACGAGCATGAGATCTACATCACAGAAAAATATCTAAACTGTTTCTTGAGGAATCCTTGGCCATGCTAGTTCCTATCGAAACTGCACATTTACAAGTGGCTATAGCAGTGAGGAGTATCAACAGGTGACAATGAAGGCATGGAAATTGTTTCCTATCAATAGCTGAGTTCTGCATCAAGCTCAAGCAATTATGTGTGAAATGTTGTATATCAATCTGAGAAGTGCTAAGTTCATATTACATTACTACAGACAGCAATGAATTTGTAATAAGGAAATTAAAATACCGCAGTGAAATAGAGATTGGAATTTGGATTATTGTTGAACCTTGAAACATGGTATTTTAATAAGTTATATTTTAATTTCTTCCAAAACTCCTCAGTATTTATCTAATTTATTTGACTATAATACATCTGATGCATTTAAACCCACATATTTTAAAGAAAATAATTATGGCCAACAATTTAGTGAAAATACCCTGCAGCACCTTGACTGACCATATAGGTTAGTGATATTAAGATTTGGCCATACTATACTCCAACAGGAGGTGGAGAAAGCAGAAGCAAAGGAAGCATTAGTAAAGATAATTGTGATCTAAACGCATGAGTAGGGACTGATTTCACTCAAGGACAAGGTGAATTAGGAAGGTATAATGCAGATGAGTCCCCTAACAACAATGTTACTGGATCTTTGCATTCAGAACCATTTGCTGATTGGAAATACACTATTTAACCATAAAAAGGTACATAAAATAACCTTTGTAGGGGAAGGAAGAGATGTTAGTAGCATTATAGACTACTTCATCTACCCAAAAGAAATGAGAAGAAAAATAAGGGACATGAAAGTCATTTGAGGCGCAGAGCTAAGCACATGTCACAAATTATTGGAGGCAGAGATTAAGTTCACAAAGTCAAGGATCTATAAGAAAAGATTTTATGAGAGAATAAAATACGAAGAGTTAAAGAAAAAAGAAGAAAGAAATCTATCAAGATAAATTAAAGGATAGATTTAAAGCAACGCCAATAGCAAATGAAAGAGATGTTGAATTAAAATGGCAACTTTTTAAAAAGATAGTTTTAGAAACTAGTGAAAAAGTATGTGGTAAGAAGAAAGTAGGACCAATGCGGAAGAACACTAAATGGTGGGATGAACGGGTGAAAACAGCAGTAAAAGAGAAGAAGGAAGCATGGAAACACCTATTACAAAAAGGAATGCGGTTGGCATTGGAGGATTATAAGATTAAGAGAAAAGAAGCAAAGTAAATAGTAATCGAGGCTATGAAAAAGAGCTGGAAAGAGTTTGGTAACGAAATAGAAGAAAGCTTCCATCATGATGAGAAAACATTTTGGACCAAAGATAAACAATTAAGGGGGAAACTAGGAAAGAAGGTGAGAAGTATAAAAAATAGAAATGAGGAGTTGTAAACCAATACTCAGAAGATACTGAAAGTGCACTATGTAGACAAATTTGAGAAAACAAGGGAATGGGAAATGAAAGTTCTAAATATAGAAAGGAAACAAGACTTGGAAGAAATAGATGAAACAGACGTAGAAATGGCAGTACAGAAAATGAAAAATGGAAAAGCTGCAGGTCCAGACGGAATTTTCCCAGAATTAAGACAGGAGGGAAGACCTTAATGAGACAGATGAGAGAATTATTTAGGACAGTGTGGGAAGAGGAAAAAATACCTAAGGATTGTCAGAGAAACATAATTATCCCCATATACAAGAAGGGCGAATCTTCTAACTGTGAAATGTCTGTCCTCAACTGTCTTCAAGGTATTCACAAGGATACTGTAAAACAGTCTCCGTACACAAATTGAAGATGAATTACAGGAAGAACAGGCTGCCTTTAGACCTGGAAGACAAACCCAGGATTGGATATATTCGTTAAGAACAATAAGTGAAAAAATGATATCAAGAGGCAGAACCATCAACCTGGCTTTCCTAAACCTGAAAGCAACTTTTGATAGGGTGCCTAGAGTGGAGATTTGGAACACACTGGAAAAAAGAGGGATAAGTGAAAAGCTGCTAAGAGTGATTAAGTCAACATATGAGAAAGTAGGAGTAGTAAGGTTGGATGGGAGAGAATCACGGGAATTCGAAATGGAAATGGGTGTGAAACAGGGAAACAGCCTCAGCCCACTGTTGTTTATAATATTAATGGATGAAATACATAAAATATGTAAGGCACAAACTGGAAGGATGAAGGTGGAAAATTGGAAAATGAGACCAGTGCAGTGTAAGGCATTAATATATGTAGATGACATAGTGCTGATAGCTGACACCGAAAGAAAATTAAAGCAAGCAATAGAAGAATGGAATGCCACCCTGGAAGAAAAAAGAGTGGAAATAAACATAGGTAAAAGCAAGGTGATGCAAGTGGCTAAGACAGAGGATAAGGTTGGACAATTGAATGTATACTATAAGGGGACACAGATCGAACAGGTTGAGAGCTTTGAATACTTAGGAACAATGTTACACCAATGTGGCAAAATACAACAAGAAGTGAGTAATAGTCATAAAAGGTAACAGAGCATACTATCAAATTAGTCATACCACATTGGGGAAAAAAGAAATGCCCAAACAAAGCTCAAAATATACAGGACTGTACCGGAACCCATCCTATTATATGGAAGCGAGAGCTGGTCAGATAGAGGGAAAGATATAAGTAAAATAGTGGGATCAGAAATGAAAAGCCTGTGACGTATAGAAGGAAAAACTGAAAGAGATCTAATAAGAAATCAAAGAATTAGGATTTGCAACAACCTCCAATTGAGAAATGATTAGCACAAAGACAATTATGATGGTTTGGTCACATATAACGAATGGATGAGGGAAGGAAGCCAAAACAGTTTCCTCAAGCAAGTCCAGGAGGAGGAAGACAGAGAGGCCGCCCCAGAGTCACATATGAGAATTGTATAGAGGAATTGGGGACGAAAGTTAATAAAAATATGATGGAATTAAAGAGAATGGCAAAAAATAGGAAAACATGGAAGTCCTTCATCGTAGATCTCCCCCGACACTTTTAGAGTAACCAGGGGAATTAAAGAAAAAGAAGATATTAAGATTTGGAACTTGTGACAACTTGTTGCTACCACTACACAACCATATTGCAGATGGCACAAACAAGGTGCTGTACCATGTAGAGCTTAGATGAACTTGGCATTTCAGATACAACTTATTTTATTTTTGTCCATGGGTGTACGTAGCATGAGGGGACATGCACAAGAAATGTAAAATTCTAACCGTTCCATGAATGCACATATATGAAAGTATTAAGCATGTTGAACTAATAAATGGAAAAAAATGCTAAAACATACCTATGTACAGTTATAATGTTAGAAATAAACAGGACTATTACATAACATTAAATAATCATTCAACAGAAAGTATACGGAAAGAACATTATAATGATTTAGCTAAAGAAATAAAAGACATAGAACAAAGAGAAAAACCATTAAAAATATTTAATAGAAAATGCTTTCTACAGTGTTGAATAATTTAAGCGCAACACAATGTATAAAATAAACATAAATATAGTTTACATGTATATGAAAATTGTGACAATTTGTAATGAAATGTTTTTGTACATGTATGTATATATTGTGAGTGAGTGAGTGAGTGAGTGAGTGAGTGAGTGAGTGAGTGAGTGAGTGAGTGAGTGAGTGAGTGAGTGAGTGAGTGAGTGAGTGAGTGAGTGAGTGAGTGAGTGAGTGAGTGAGTGAGTGAGTGAGTGAGTGAGTGAGTGAGTGAGTGAGTGAGTGAGTGAGTGAGTGAGTGAGTGAGTGAGTGAGTGAGTGAGTGAGTGAGTGTGTGAGTGTGTGAGTGTGTGGGGTTAAGGGCCCGTCGAAGCTAGGTCATTTGGGCCCTACGTATATATATTGTGATGTATCCTATGTATCTTGAGCATGAGGATGAAGTAAAGTGAAGTGAAATGAAATAAAATATTAAGATTACCTACTCTAGTATATTTGATATAAGTATTTATTTAAAACTGAATCTATGACAACGTATATGCATCGAGTTCATTGTTTGATGATGCTTACTAATGAATATGATTACAGAGGTATAAATAATATTTTCATACTCTTAGGACAGGAACATTTAAGGAAAGTCCCTTTTGCCAGGAAGCAAGGTTCCTAAACTGCATACGTAGTATTCTCACAGATTTAAAAGACCAAGACTTGCAATAAGGCTATATAAAACATAAAAAAATATATCTTAATTAGTAGTATTAAGATAAACACATATTACACAAAGAGCTAAGATATATGTACATGGAGCTGCAAATAAAAATATATTGCTAACTCTCTTGGAACAGTTATTCAGTCTAGAAATATAAGGAAGATGTTTGCTCCTTACATAAACTGACAAAGATTGGTATCGGCTCACTGATACAGCTGAATTCTCTAGAATAAACAGAGCATGAGTTATGTAAACCTTTCTCTAAATCCTTTGTGCTGTTAAGTATGGAGTACTAGCCTCTATTCATTTAGTTATGAAAATCTAACTTGATTACAACCATTTTTAATAATGATTCAATGGAATTAATTTGTATGAGATCTTTCCATCAAATTCATGCAATTTTCATAGGTACTCAATAATGTTCCACTTTCAAAAAAGATAATAAGTAGGTACTCAAAATATGTGCCCTTTCTATTAAATTATATTCTATTTAAATTAAAACTAAAGGCTGTAAAAATATTAATTGCATTTAGCTATCAACAAATCAATAAATTACATTATCCTGCTCTGATATTTTATATGCATTTAAATACACTACTTTGTTGTAAAATAAATTCACAGAGTGGATGTTTAATTATTCTCATGAACTTGTAGTGAGTCATGGTCCATGATAATGAAACAAACTTAATGGTATAAAGAATTTAAGTTGACATATTTTTCTCTCTAAAATAAACAACAAATAAACTGCTTCTTTTGGATCTGCTTTTTAAATATGTTCTTAAAAATATGATTATAAAATTTATCTCTAAAATGAACCGCGGAGAGAATATCTCATGTTAAATTCCTATGTCCAATGATTTTATTTTCATCCTGTATAAGATTTAGTAACCGTCATTAAGAAACTTTAAGCGGTGTTCTGTGCTTTGAACTATTCGTGCCGATCATGTAAATGCCTTCTCTTCCCACAGATTACTCTTCCTAACAACAATTGTGCTAGTTGAGTAGCTATTTTTTCATCACGACAGCGCCAAACTTAACCTTACACGTTATTTTTTATTTCTGTGCAAAGAACATTCATGAAAAAACTGTAATTTAAATCTAAATTTTATTCAAATATTTTGAAGTATTTAGCAACAGCCTCCCAAGAATTCTCATTGTTCAATGCCAAAATCAGCTCATCAAATATGTACGGATTTACATAGTTCCAAAAGCATCTGGTCTTTATCTCCTTCTGCGTCTCATGGGCTGTCAAAGCAACAGTAGGCAATGCAATATTTTTGTTTTTAATCCGACATCAAACTTAACCTTACACGATACTTATTTCTGTGGAAAGAACATTCATGAAAAAAGATTGAACTATGATTTAAATGCTAAATCTTACTCAAATATTTTGAAGTATTTAGCAACTGCCTCCCAGGAATTCTCATTGTTCAATGCCAAAATCAGCTGATCAAATATGTACGGATTTACATCGTTCACAAAGGCATCTGGTCTTGGTATCTCCATCTGTGTCTCATAGGCTGTCCAAACAACAGTAGGCCAAAGTAGGCACTGCAATATTTTTTCTAAGACTGGACCACAGATTGGACTGGACCGTATATCACAACTGTTGCTTCAGACTAGGAGGAAATTGTCTGACTCACGTGTGAAAACGACAGCTAACAAGTTGAGAAACCACGTAATAATCCTTTCTATGCGCGCTATAAGGAAACTTATTCTCAACTGCAGTTGGTACAAGGAAAATACTGCGCCCGTTAAGTCTGTAGGCCCATTTTGAATGTATTTACGTACTACATACATAACTTGGTACCTACATGGATCGGATACAAAATTAACTTATTTGCAATGAATACTGCTATCAGGGACAGCTTCAGCCCATTACAACTAGAGCTCAAGAAGCAAAAATTGTGATGTGTGCACTTACATGACTTTCTCTATTCACTCCTACTATTCTTGAAATACTTAACTCTCCTATCCATTTCGCTTTAATCCTCCGTTAGTCGCGCCGGGCCTAGTAGGCCCTCGCTAACTTTTGCGTTTATATGCTTGCATTTATTACTTTCTCTACTACGTATAGTAACGTAGAGGAAGCATTGTAGGTACTCCACCCAAAAATTCGATATCGAGATTTCACCGGAAATATGTTTTGAGGCCCCTTGAATCCAAAAAAGCATTTTGTGTGTGTGTGTGTGTGTGTGTGTGTGTGTGTGTGTGCGTGCGCGCGCGCGCGCCTGTGTTTGTCTATGTCAGTCTGTGGACAGCATAACTCAAAAACAAAAAGTTGGTTAAAAACCAAAGTTGGTATATAAGTTTAATGTCTTAGGATGCAACACAAAGATTTTGAAGAAAATTCCTCCACCCTAAACTACCCTTTACATGCAAAATTTTTCTAAAATGTTGATTTTCTTGAAACAATTTTGATTAAAATGCCAAATGTTTGAGATATTTTTATGACAAATGAAATGTATATCTTGAATTTTCTGTAGTTGTATTGTAAGAGACAGACCAAATCTTACTCTGCAAAAAATGTAGATCTTGCTAAAATACACAATTTATTTATAAATACATTTTTTTATAGAGTGAACCTTTTCGGAGATATGCCTTGTTATTTGTGTGGATTTTGGAGAACTTATACTTCCGTCAAATGGAACATCGTTATTTACTGTTTTATATGTTAACCTTGCAAAGAAAACTAAATTTGAAAGCTTTAAAAGATTTGACTATCGCTCAAAGCCTACTGTATTCCCATATTCTCCTTGTGCCTACAGGAAGATAAGATAAATTCTGCAAATGTTTATCTCAACTAACACAAAGAAGATATATAAATAAGAGCTTGTAAGAATGGTTAGTACAAGCGTATAGAAAGTCATGTGAGTGCAACATGTCAGATTCTTTTTTTGTGTGGAGTGAACCATTTATGAGACATTCCTTTTTATTTGTTTGGACTTTCAATACTTATACTTTTCTCAAATGGGAATATGTTATTGGTTTTTAATCTCTTGGCCATGCAAAAAGAACGGGATATCAAAGCTATCACATAGCAACCAGCTGTGCATTCAAAGTAGTTGCCTATCGCTTAAGGCCTACTGTATTTCCATATACCTTGCATCTACAGGAAAATTAGCCTTAAGATAATTTCTGCAAATGTTTATCTCAACTAACATGAAGAAGATATAGGGATACGAGTTTGAGTCATGTGAGTGCAACACATCAGATTTTGTTCCTTATTTCATTATTTTGGCGAGGTTAAATTGGATAATTACTTAAATATTTTGCATTTGTTAATGCATAACTATTCTAACCCTGGTTAAAAGTAAGTGTCGGTCTGGGTGGCTCAGTTGGTTAGACGCTGGCCTACTGATCCCAAGGTCGCGGGTTCAAATCCGGCCCAGACCGATGGTTTTTAAGTGTGCTTAAAATCGACAGCTCCGTGTCAGTAGATTTACTGGCATGTAAAAGAACTCCTGCGGGACAAAATTCCAGCACACCGGCGACGCTGATGTGATCCTGGCAATTGACAGCGTCGTTAAAGAACAAAAATTTTTTTTTTTCCTGGTTATAAGTGTAGTTAAGGCAATTGGGCAATACAATCTCCATATAATATGTTAAATCAAGGTTTGTGTATTTGGAATTCAGGACATTCAGAACTTCAAGATGTCTGCAAAACACATGTATGCCAGTTCTGAAAATCAGAAAGAGGAAAGGATTCTTAGAATTCAGCAAGTCACAGAGTGAAAGATGCAAATAAGAAATTAAGATCTGGCAATGCATAATTTAGGAACTTTGGTGTGGTGATAGTGAAGCAGGTGGGACTGATATTACTAAAATAGCTTGTACTTCCAAATTATTAACTGTCTTACCAAAGTTTTGACTATGACTAGGGACACAATTTTATTGTAAATAAAAATTGTGAATGTTGGTATAAAAAGAAGGCTCAAAGTAGGATAAAAGCAGTGAAATAAAATATCAATTATTACTGTTATAATGTACATTTCAAATATTATATGTAGCATGTTCATTGAAATAACAAGGAAGCATGGTTGCTAATTCCTTGCTATAATATTGGTCCTTTTATCTGACAAAATATTGTACACTGAAAGAGCTCCTTCACAACCACCATTAGAAATTGAAGTATGGATATACAGAATGTGATTCTTAGCGTTCCATATTGTGCACAAAAGAACACAATTTTACTCATGGGCCTCTCTTTCAAGCTTGAGGTTCTTTTATATGCTGTAAATCTATGACACTGGACCATCAGCTTTATTTTCCTACGCAGAGGAAGGTAGGACAGGGGGTACCACAAGGATCTATATTGGGACCACTTCTTTTCTTGCTTTATGTAAATGATCTATTATGTGTCCAGGAGTCTGAAGTGGTGTTATTTGCTAATGATACAAACCTGCTGCTAAAAGCAAATAATGACAGAGATCTTCAGGAAAAAGTAAACGGGGATATAAGGAAATTGACATACTGGTTTGAGGTAAATAGACTGCTATTAAACACACAAAAAACTGTTGCTATGAGCTTTCATTCGACTCATCATAGAAATGTGGTAAAACCGCAAATAAAACTGGACAATGAAATCATAAAATATGAAGATCAAACTTAATTTCTGGGGATAATTATTACAGATCTTAAATGGGGAACCCATAAATATGTTAACCAAGAAACTAAGTGTGGGATGTCACATATTGAGTACATTGAAAAGGGTAATGACTGCAAGTTCTTAGAAGTGCTTACTTTGCATACATTCATAGTCATATAAGGCATGGAATAATGTTCTGTGGGGCATCAACAGAATCTGAAAAAGTTTTTCTGTTGCAAAAGCAGTCCATAAGAATAATGACCGGCGAATCAAGTAGATCTCCATGCAGGGAACTGTTCAAAAAGTTAAGGATTATGACTGCAGCAAGTATGTATATATTAGGAGTTATCCATCATATCAAATGAATAAGGCATCAGCTACCAGATAACCAAGAGATTATCATAGTACAAGGCAGAATGAATCTAGCCAAAAACAGGGTAAATCATAATGGAATAAAACTGTGCAATAGGCTACCACTTAATATAAAAAATATTGCAAATGTAAATCTAATTAAGGAAAAACTCAAATTGTACCTATTAGAGAATGCATTTTATTCGGTTACGGAATATATACTTGTAAATAGATAACTTTGTGAAGTCTGACTAATTAAGGCTGTATGGGTATGTGTGTATATGTGGTGGAAGCCATGCTAAGGAATTTCAGAATACCTCAAGCTCTCAAAATTATGCATATTACAAAACTTTTTCCAATTTCAATTCAAATACTACAGACAGACATCAGGACTAGCAATGGGTAACCCACTTTCCCCAGTACTTGCAGACCTTTTCATGAGCTCCACTGAAACAAGGGTAGTCAAGAACTTCCCTTAGATGGCATGGCAACGGTACATTGATGACATCTTCGCAATAGTACAAAGTAAACGCATTGAGGATGCACAAAAACTGCTAAACCGACAGGAAAAAACCATAAAATTCACCATAAACACAAAAAACAAAAAAATAACCTTTGGGATTTACAGAAAACCAACACAGATAATTTATATAAAATGCAATAGCTTCATCCCAAGACCAAACAAGCAGCTTTCATAAGTTTAATCCACAGACTACAAACATAACGCTTTCAACACAGGAATATCAAAAAGAACTTAAAGAAAGCATTAGAAGTGCAGAAATTAATGGCTTCCAAAAATCTTGGATATATAAAAGTGAATATAGCAAAAAAGAAACTAGTAAAAGAAACAACCACCCTAAGTAAACTGAAAAAAGAAATGTCATTAAAAAAATTCACATACTACCCAAAGATATTTAACAAATTCAAAAAGATTTTTAAAGAATACAATATACAATTGGCCCCAATCAACAGATGTAGCGTTAAAAATTTCCTTGGCTCAAACACTAAAGACAGCATTGCAGCAAATAAAAGATCTGGAATCTACCAAATAGAATGCAATAACTGCAACCAGGTAGGAAAAACTAAGAGGAATTTGGAAACAAGAACAAAAGAACATTTCAGATGCATAAAACACAAGCATTTAGAAAAATAGCAGTTGCCAGCAATTTTTGGAAAGAAAATCACATTAATCCAGATCCAAAATTATTAAAACACATATCAGGAAACCAAGAACTGTTAACGTGGGAACAGATCTTCATCTGGAAAAACAAAGACTGAGTTTTCAATTTTGATATACCACAAGGCGATCCGTTATACAAGTTCTTAAAACCACCACCAGAGCAGTCTGCAGGAGATACTAATCCTGGGAACTAGCCTCTACAGTTCAGTCGATGTCTGGTTGATAATGGATGGAAGCTAGCCTCCGAAACATGTACCAGGTAATTTTAAGAGTGAGTGTTGTTTAGTATTATTGACTCAGAATTCCTATTTTAATGTGATTCCAACAGATTTCCAGTATTTATTATTACAAGCTAAGGATGTTTACACCTGTAAAAACTCATTGCCCTCCACCAGGTTTGAACCTGCGACCTCGGAAATCTTAAGTTAGCATGTTACCTGTAGACCAGAGGATGATGTTTGTTTCCATGGAAACTCTTTCAAGCACACATGTACACCTAGCTGTCAGCTTGTTTTAATGTAACTGTACAATCACATGCCTTGGCTCTACAGTGCATCAAAGCATTAAACTCCCGCCATTTTTGGCATTAAACTCGTGCTCCCTGGTGTCTATTACAGCCTTCTGTGAAAATATGCGTAAACTTATTGTCGCTCTCATATGCCTCTCCTGCTTATCGCAAACATAGTTGCATTTCTTCCAGCCACGTGGACCTTGAACTCTTGACCTTCCATCTGGCTTTCTATGTTACAAAAAGTGAAACAGATTGTTTTATTCCTGAAATAAATCGATAACGTCAGTTTTGCAGAAACATTGCAATGAACTGTTAATCTAACATTAAATCGTAAATAAACATTCATTTTGCGAGTAAATATCACAAGAATTATTCATTTCATGATAAATTGTAAATAAACACTAGCTTCATGAGCTGCATTAAAATTTGTGTTTAATCGTGAAAGTAAATGTTGGGAATTATGGGCAATCACAATAGGAACTGATTCTGAAACTTTTTTATTGCATATTAACATATTTTGTGTCATCGTGATCCACCAAAAAATTATGTCCCTAACTATGATAGATTATTGGAGTCCATAGTATCTAAAGATTGTGCTTGGGGCATACTTGGCAGCTACCAGCATTTCAGCGACACTAGGCAACTTAAGTTTCGCATTATTACGGCAACAACTTATTTTAAACTGTAAGTTTTTTGTTACATCAGAATTTAGTAGATATATGTAATACCTCAATAGTTGCAGTTTCTATTGCTAAGATTCAGAAACAGTTTAATTCTACATCCTCAAAAGGTAGATTACTCACTTCAATCTCTCACTTTTGTTCACTTCAAGTCAGCTTCTTATTCTGGAAAAGGTATAGTAGCTGCATCCCTTATATTTTACATATGAAATGTTATAGTCCACCTGGTTGGTCCTTTATTTGCAACATGACTAGAATCTTTACATAGGTACACCATGGCAGAGTTCATACAGAATACAGCAATGCCCTTCATAGTAAAACACACCATCTGAATATTTGTGAAAACTTAGATACATTTATTCATTCAAACATTTACAGTTCAATAAATAATAACGTATTACAAAAATGTATGTTTAGTTGTGTGACGTAAAATCAGAAAGAAAAGATGGAAAATGTGTTTGGAAATTTGCAAGTATAATGAGTATATCCGCTCTTGTGTGGCACAGTGGGATTCTCTTGCCATGAAGTCCTTGTCTGCAACAGAGAGAAAGAAAGAAAATATGTATTACATAACGGTATGAAGGATGGTAGATATGTAGCAGAAGATGGGAACGTTCATCTACTGCAAGTCTATGTAAATACAAAAACATTTTGTTTCCATATTAAGCTGTCATAACTTTTGAAAAATGGACTGATAAAATATAAATAAGCCTTTGCTTTGTAGCTTATGAAAGCAACTAATAGAGTATTAAAAACACTAATGGATCAACATCGGTGGATCAGTTTGAATCACATCAGGACCAGTTTTTGTAACTGAGGATCCAGGCTCTCCTTAACACTCATAAGTGGCAAATGCTGGGGAGGTATACTAAATTTAGGCCTGGAATGTTTCTGTCCAAAATCTTTTTTTCCATTTATCATTTTGTATGTTATTGATGTTCATCTTCTGTGATGCCATATGTAGTGAGAACAGATGTTAAAACACTGTTCTTAAAAATAGGTACTGTTTTAAAACTCATTCAAGGAGCTTTAGGTAATATACTGATTAGATACTAGACTTTTGAGTACAATGCAAAGGAGTAATTCTACATTTAATACGCAACTTTGCTAATGGCAGGACAATTCAAAGGTTCTTGCCATTGCTATGAGTAGTTCTCAAATGGACATTCTACTGACTGTATCATAAGGTAATTCATTTATGAGTGTGATGGTTCAAATGAGAGGCTCTAATGTTGTTCATAATCTCATCTACAGCAGTGCTTTTGGTTAAAAACCAAAGTTGATATTTAAGTTTAATGTCTTTCAAGGATGCGACACGAAGATTTTGAGGAAAATAGCTCCACCCTAACCACCCTTTACACGGAAAAGTTTTTGAAAAATTTTATTTTCTTGAAAATGACTAACGATTTTGTTTGAAATGCCATATATTTAAGATATTTTTGTGACAAATGGAATGTTATCTTGAATTTTCTGGCTATAGCCTTTGTAGTCCTGTTTACTCTGGATGACATTTGAATAACTTGTAAATTGTAAACGATAGACAAAATCTTATTCTACAAAAAAAATGTAGATCTCGCTTGAGTTATGCTGTCCAGAATGACAGACACACAGACCTTTTTCTAAAAATATTTTTTTTTTTAATTCAGGGGGTCTCAAAACATATTTTCTGTGAAATCTCCATATCAAATTTTTGGGTGGAAATCAATACTTCCTCTACTTACTACTAGAGAAAGTAAAAATGAAAAGTCGGTTAAAAACCAAAGTTGGTATTTAAGTTTAATATCTTTCAAGGATGCAACACAGATTTTGAAGAAAATACCTTCACCCTAAACTACTCTTTGCATGGAAGAATTTTGATTTTCTTGAAAATGGCTCTAACGGTTTTGATTAAAATGCTATATGTTTAAGATATTTTTATAGCAAACTAGTTGAAATGACAGGTGTCATTCTGTCAAAAGCTATTGTACTGTGCTGACTTATCTTTTCTGGTCAAGTTCTGGTGATGGCGGCGCTTATTAAGTGTACATGTCGTGATGACATCCTCAGTTTTCAGTAATGGCCACCATAACAGATACGTCTGTGATAATAAATGGTCACAAATTGCAATTGAATATAAAGGTATTTCAGAGTGATCACTTTATTTATTGACTATCAAATAATTACTGTGATATCAACAACAAATTTCCATATTAATATACTTTTCTATATATTTTTAATGTCAAATCATAAACAGCTACTTACAAAATTCATTTTTCTATTCATACACTGCAATACTTCAGTAATATTCTCTTAAATGATATTTTCATTGTAGTGCTTTATGGTATACAATATTTTTTGTTTGATTACCTGGCATGTAAACTAACAAAGCTGATGGTTTTCCAACATGAGTACAGGCAACATACAATTGGCCAGGTGAGAAACATGGGTTTCCAAGATTGATGCTGCAAATACTTAATGACTGCCCCAGGGATTTATTTATGGTCACAGCTGCACTGGAAACTGCAGTTGTTTAAATTCAAATGGTCAGTCGGAATCATTGGAATGCGTGGTATAAAAAGTCTTCTCCTTTACAACAGGTGATTCAAAAGACTGAACCGGCTGCGCTGTGTTTTGTTTGTACGGGTCCTCTATGCTCGTTGCTGTTACAGAACAGCGCGGATAAAACCATACAGCATTTTTAAAACTACTTTTAAAGGCTTTACTTATCAATATAATTATAGTAGAAGCTAAAACTGGCCACCGTCGTCCATACATTTTTGGCACCTCTTTAGGAAATTATCCATCACTCGCCGTAGTTCATGTTGAGAAATGCTGGCAATTTCCTGGCGGATATTTCGTTTTAATTCTTCCATGGGGTGTGGGTTTGTCTTGTGCACTTTATGCTTTAGAAATCACAGGGGATTAGGTTGGGGACCAAGGGGGCCACAAATTTCTACTAATAATTCTGTCCTGAAACACACTTTCAATTGTTCTCATTGAAAGATTGGCTGTATAAGCTGTTGCAGAGTCTTGTTGAAAAAAGGCAAAAT
Source organism: Tenodera sinensis (assembly GCA_030765045.1). Taxonomy (NCBI): domain Eukaryota; kingdom Metazoa; phylum Arthropoda; class Insecta; order Mantodea; family Mantidae; genus Tenodera; species Tenodera sinensis. The sequence continues at coordinate 79,173,297 of CM060971.1, forward strand.
CACGCTCCCTGTTGGTTAATTCTTTAAAAAAGGGCATAAAATTGTATTCACTTATGTACGGACGACTGTTGACTCAAAAAAAAAAAAAAAAAAAAATAAATAAATAAATAAATAAATAAATAAATACACACTGTGCAGTAGAAAACAAATGCTGAGCCACAATACACTTTGTGACTAAGTATAGGACTAAATAATAAAGCAGACTGGTGATAATGCAGCCGCATGATATCACATCAACTCAATACTGATTGTGAGCAGAGCAGAGAAAAACAAGTGATGCCCGTGACATTGTGTATATCGGCTGCTGTTATCGTATTTCTGTGTTTGCAGTGGAAAAACACTGTGTAGTGGTTCACATGTATTCTGGTCTCTCTGTACTTTCCCTTTAGAATGGTTGCTTCTATCTTGTTCAGTAATTTTTTCACCGCTAGTCGTGTGGCATTACAAAAACACAGTTGGTTGATATTTCACAGCGATCCGGCCTTTAACTGCATATTGTGTGGCAGCAATACTGGCAAATCCAGCGAGTTCAAAATTTCAGGTGGATAGTTGACATCATCTTGGTTTGTAGTGGAATCAGCTGATTTGAAATTTAATTCATTTACATTTATGTTTTTGGCAGCCAATATAGCTCATTCCCCAATCAAATATGATCTCTGTAATTTTGAGCAACATTTGGAACACCTTTAGTAAATTGACAAAAATTGTCAAGAAAGGTGATAACGCAGCCTGCACCAAGTCAAAATGTCTAGAGGAAATTTGCCATTACCTATATCAATGAGTTCTTTTGAAAATATTTCTCCATATCGATCATTTTGCGACTTGACAGGCATATTCTTGGTTAAATTTAGCATCTTGATGTGTTTGCACAAAACGGAGGACCTGAAACATCCATTAAGTTCATCAGCTGGTGTTGAATCACTGGCTATGTTTGATGAAAATCTCCTGCTAACAAAATATTGCACCACCAAATCGGTTTTGATCATTCCACAGATCATGTATGGTTTGGTCCAATGCCTCCAAAAACTTTATGTGCCATCGGGCATTCATCCCAAATTTACATCACGGCAAAATCTTCGCCAAGCAGAGTTCTTCAAAATGTTGCAGATCTGAGTTTCATCGCTTTGCATATTCAACAGCAACTTTAGCACTGAATGGGCTGTTCGACCGCCTTTCAACAATGTCTGATGAAGCAAGTGTGATTGCAATTTCACTGGGTGAGTGAATTGTTGCTAAAATGAATGAAATCAAAAAAGTTGTTACTGTATCATTGGGAGTGTCCAAGAAGTGAATCCTCCCATTTCCATCATTTACAACTTTCATAAGAACATCAAAGATAAAATGTTGTTGGTGCAACAGCAGAAGATTTATTCAAGCCGATTCTCTTAAAGTATGGAGATCATACAATTTTTGGCATTGATTAAAAGCGTCATACATTGGGTGACTGGATGCGGACATGCCTTGTTAAGAGAATACTTCGTTTGACATCAAGTGCATGGCCTCAATTCATATTAACCCTCACTGTAAATTTCTTCGCTGACTTTTAAATTTGGATTTCCTGTTCAAGATATCATCATACATATCACCTTTGTATTTTATCCATAAATCAATTGGTTTTGATGGGAAACATTTTGATATAATTATAGAAAACAATGTTCATATTTGATGAGCTTGTGAAAAAATTATAGGGTCATTGAGAGTCTGGTCCCAATAAGCGTCATTTTCTAACAGTTGCAAGCACTGACAGGCTTCTCTGCACAAGCCTCACAATTCACGTTAACAGTTTGTAAATGTTGGAATGATGTTGGGCCTCAAACATTGACTTAATAACAATTGCAAATAAAAAACACTCATCCTTGCTTGGATGAAAAATTTGACCTACTGCATAGCTGGAATATGCATTTGGGTAACCTGGAACTGATTTCCGTCATATAAATTCCTTTGAGGATTGATTTTTGGTATTTCGGAGTATAGCAGTGTTTGGGCGAAATCATTATTCTGACACATTTCAAAAAACTGGTCAAGAATGTAGATGGTGGTTGAACAGGTCGTTGTAATGTATTCTATGTGCTGACCATTTTCTAAGTGTATGACTAACTGAACAACACTAGGATGTCTTTCATGAATGCGAAAGGAAAAAATGCAACAAACTGCTTCGTTACTGCTAATATACCAGCCCATTCGGTATTGGATAATTTTGTTATTGAAATTCTCTGCACCAAATTGTTCCACCCACATCTTATAGCTTATGCCTTGAACTTAGCATAAATGGAAACACTCAAAATAAACCAACCAACCAAAGATATATCGAGGAACTTGTTTGTCGATTGAGAAGTGAAGATTTAAAAACAACCAAGAAAATAACACGCACTACTGAGAATCTACAGAAAAACTGCCAAAGTCATACTGTATATCATAGAAAGAGAAAGTGTCAAATCTATGGATGCATTATATTAATTTTAAGGTTGTGTTCATAACTATAAAATTACTAATTAAATTTGAAATGTTCTTTTTTCTTTATAGTTGGGTTTGGTACCCTTTTGTTTTATTTGAATAGAACAAAACAGTAAGTAAATGAATCGAATGTTGAAAAACAAAACAGTAATTAAATGAATTGAAAGTTGATTTTAGGGGTCTGAGATTAATTCACTTAATCAATTCATTGGTCACATCAATCTTTACGAACCCAAAAAATGCATTCTTCAATTGCTTTATCTCAGATTGCCATCCCTAGAATTGACAACTAGGAAAAATTTGAATTTTTCCATGCAATTTTTCCAATTTTTCTCTTCATAAGAACCTTCCTTGCACTTTAATTAATATTTGAAAAAAAAAAGAAAAAACTGTTCAAGTTTTGCACTTAGTAACCGCCATTCATTTTTATATAGTTGAAATGTATATAATAGAAGTAGCCTTGTTTACTCTTAACGACGTTTGCATAACTGGTAAACTGTAAGAGGTAGATCAAATCTTACCATACAAAAAAATGTTAAAAACACCAAATTCATTTTTTTTTTTTTGTGGAGCAAACCATTTTGGAAACATTTCTTGTTATTTGTGTGAGTTTTGCAATATTTATACTTTTCTCAAATTTTTTGAAGAATAGGGGAGAGTATCATGTAAATGTAACCTTCCCTCTGTTTTTCATGATACACAAAAGTTGGCATTGCAATAAAATTGACATTGTGAAATAATGTCAATGTTCAATGAATTCAGTGATATACCTGTAGAAGCTACTCACAAACTGGGTGTAACAACAGGATGAGAAGTGCCTCAATGCACACAAATTGAAAGTAATGCTGGCACCCCCTTCAGAGAACATCAGCACTGCATCAAATACAAACAGATGGGATATCAACATTTGTATTCTTCTAGCCTAAAAGCTACTACAGTTCACATAAGAAATAAACTACTCACATTCGGTACAATCAAGATTTAATCCCATTAGATTATTTTTTTTTCCAAACTTGAAGAAATGGATTTGTGGTAAAAGATTTGTCTGCAGTTGATGGCTATTTTGCAGAGCTCAAGGGTTCTCACTATAAACAGGGTATCGAAGCTATTGCACGTTGCTGGGAAGTGTATCACACTGAAAGGAGACTATGTAGAGAAATAACAATGTTCTTCTTCTAAAATTTTTGTGCTTTCTTTGTTGCTTTGTCTTTTGGGACAGTTCTGGTTTTTCTTTGTTACTTGAAATCTTAACTTAGCAAATAGTTAAGATACATATAAATAGAATGGAGATTTACCTTGACGTATTATGGAAAAACAATAGAGAGCTGTCTGTTGTAAAACATTATGTAGATATGTAAATCAGCTTGTATAGAAATAATTGAATAAAATGTATGGTTTTGAGCAACAAATGACATAGATAAAGAAAATGTTATACTTCACTGCATAATCATCACATCTTTTATGCTTTCTTTACAAAATGAAAACATACAGTTCATCCATTATGCAAAGATTGGCTGTGTAAACTTTTAGCGGCTAGTGTACTATAATGGGAGTATAGGTGTACTGAAGCATGGCCACATTACATAGTTGAAAGGAGAGAGGAAACAAAAGTAATGCTGATATCATAATGCGAACATCTACTCCAGTGAATAAGTGAAATAATAACAATGATGATGATGATAATGACAATGACAATGATGACCACCACAACGATAACTGAACAAGTCCATAATGTGGCATGGGAAAAAGTGAATAGGTAAATAAATAATAAGTCAAGATCATCGTAACAGATATGCATGAATATTTAGTATACATAAGCACTCAATAGAACAATTATAGAATCAAATAGCCAAACACAAGTGAAGAATAAGATGGCTATTGATTTTGTGCTTGTTAACCAAATGGTTCACATCCATTGCCACCCCATTTGCTAATCGCTTAGCCGCGTCTGCTAATTCCTGCACTTTCGATACTTGAACCAATGAGATTCGTTGATGGGCTAGTCGGCAAACTGAGGCATTGATAATGAGGACTATATTACAATATGCTGTATATCCTGTACTCTCTCCTATGACATAAAAAGTTGCAGTGGTGGCATGTTATTACTTTCTCTTCTATATGCAGCAAGTAGAGGAAGTATTGTATTCCAGCCAAAAATTAGATGTCGAGATTTCACTGGAAATATATGTTTTGAGGCCCCCTGAATCCAAAAAGAAAACCTTTTTAGAAAAAGGTGTGTGTGTATGTGTGTCTATCAGTCTGTGGACAGCATAACTCAAAAACGAAAAGTCGGTTAAAAACCACAGTTGGTATTTAAGTTTAATGTCTTTTAAGGATGCGAAATTTTGATTTTCTTGAAAATGGCTCTAACAATTATGGCTAAAATGTCATATGTTTAAGATATTTTTATGACAAATGAAATGTCATAATTTTCTGGCAATAGCCCATGTAGTCCTGTTTACTCTGGACGATTTTTGCATAACTGGTAAACTGTATGTGATAGACCAAATATTACTATACAAAAGATGTAGACCTTACTTATTGCTCAAAGTCTGCTGTATTTCCGTATTCCCCTTGCACCTACAAGGAAATAAGAAATACCATAATTTCTGCAAATGTTTATCTCAACTAACACAACAAAGATATAGGAGTAAGAGTTTGTAAGAATAGTTAGTACAGATCAGATTTTTGTTGTTGTAGTGTTTAATGCCCGCTTTTGCTACTATGGCACCGCAGGCAGTGACACTGATACATGGAATGAAGATGGAGCACCGGTGGAATGAGATGGCGGGGGGAACGGAGAACCTGGAGGAAACCTGCCCCTGCACCACTTCGTCCACCACAAATCCCACATGTGGGGCTTGGGATCGAACCTGGGCCATTTTGGTAAGAAGCAAATGGTCTGACCACTCGGCTACAGTGCGGCCGATAATGATTTTTGTTCAATATTTCCTCATAGTGAACAACTGGAATATTAATATGACAATTGTGCCATGAAATGATTGAGAGATAGAATCAGAACTGCAAAATTAAATGCCACAGGTGGGATCTGCACCACAGACCCTCCCAGATATCGCATTGAATATTTTAGTTCCGATTCTACCTCTCAAACTTTGCCCACACACAGCTTGTGTGTTTAAAAAAAAAAACACCAACACTAAGTTTGTTGGTATAAATAAACAATAAATGCCATGCAATGCTTAAGTTCTAATTGCTTGTCCATAAATTAGGGTGTGACCATTATGCAATGAAATACTGTACATTAAATTCATGTACATAATTATGAATATGAAACACAGCATGATGATGCAAGAAGATGATAATGGAGTCCATCAATGGAAACAAAGCTGGAGGTGCCATGTAATCTTATTGGTTGAATAAAATTGTAGTTTGATCATTCTAAATTATACCTGCCTTCAAATTACACATTTCATTAATGGCCTATCTCCAGAGGTAGCGAGATATCAAGCCTATAAGCCTATGTTACACATGTTAATGTTTATTTTAAGCACTATGTGTAACGATTTATGACCAGTTGATACAAAATGATATCAAATAAAGCTATGCTCATAAAAATAAACAAATTAATCAAAATCAATAAGAAACTACAGTTCAAATGCCAAAAAGAATTTATCTCACAGAAACAACAATTAAGCATCTGAAAGACCACATGACCATTGGAGGGTCGCACAGCAGTGAAACAAGCATTAAACAAAACAAGCATTACACTTATTAAACAAATTTAATGGTGTATAATTGTGAGAAACATGAGGAAAAAAGTATTTATTTATTAATTACCCTTTTAATCCCAATGCTCTTCCCTTGGTGGACTGCGTGAGGAAGACTGATCTCTTGCTTCTATTCTAAGCATTCCTTGTTCATCTTCTGAAGTAATAAGTTCAATAATAGCCCTGAGAAGTGCACCTTCTCTCCCATTCCAATTAATTGTTCCTGGGTGAGAAATCTTGTGTGCTAAAAGCTGATCCATTCTTGATCTTAATTCTTTGATAAGCTCTGCAGCAGCTTCATCACTCTGGAATTGTAGCGACTGATCAACTGCAATTGTTACGTTACCATCCTGCATTTTTAAATTACACTCCTGACCAAAGAATAGTAGTGGTAAGGGGTGCACCATTGTGGTATCGTGAAGATACACACCAGAACTTTTCAGTTTCATGTGATATAACAAGAAAGGACTTTGAAAAACGGACTGTTGCTCATTTATCGATCTTGGGTGAAGTTTCACTTTGCCATCTTCAGGTGTATACAATAATACTGTGGCTTCTGCTGATCTACGTCTTCTTTTCACAGCACGTACAGTGGCAACATTGGGATAAAGTCCTGCACATATGATAGCCTTGATCAGGCTGATATTCTCAGAATTCAAATTTGAATCATATGACTTTGGATCTTTATTGTTAATGTAACCAATGTTACAAAGATGATCAGCAAACTGCTCCTTTACATCTCGCAGCATTGAAAGTGTATTGTAAGATAAGAAATATTCCCTACAAAACGGATAGCCTCTTCCTGCTTTAACTGCTCTTTCCCACTGCTGGAACGCTTCAATTGCAACTATGTGATCACTGTTAGTTCCTTTAGAAAGTTGCAGTTTCTTTCTTGTTGCTTCTTTCTCAAGGTTCAATGGCACATAGAAAGCATCTTTAAAACTTAGGGTAGCTGCCAAGGTTAAAATTGGATCAACACAACTGAAAATTGCACTCATAAGGATCATCTTTCCTGTTTGGGGATCCATCGGTAATCTTGCCAAATGAAAACCTAATGGTGTAAGATTTTCATCTGCATCGAGTGCATTTAATGTTTTGAGTAGATGGATTGACAGATCAATTGTAATGGGGTTGGGAGGGTCCATTACCTTCTCAAGAAAGGTACTAACTTTCCCGAGCTGCAAAATTTTAATCTGCAATACAATGTCTGCTAGACGAGTACGCAACATTTCAGGAACTGGGTAATCCAGAAGTGTAAATAATCTTGCTTTGGTGAATAAGTGATAGCACTCCCCAGGCTGAACTCTTCCTGCTCTACCTCTTCTCTGTTTAGCATTTGCTAGACTTATCCATTCTTCTGTAAGTGTTTCAATGTTCCTTTCGACGTCAAAGTTTTGCATTTTTGTTTTACCACAATCTATGATATATACTACATCATCAATTGTAATTGATGTTTCAGCAATGCTTGTTGATACTATAACCTTCCTTACACCGTGAGGTGGCCTTTCAAAAACAGAGAGCTGCTTGACAGTTGGCATCATTGAATGTAAAGGTATAACAATAAATTGTGATGAAGGGAACTGAATATGATCAGTGAGTAATTTATGCATTTTTGATATTTTATCCCAACCTGGAAGAAATATGAGAATAGCACCTTCATCTTTTCTAAGATGGATATATTTCACTAAAGCTGCAATTAGTTCCAAATTAATCTGTTCTGATTCTGGATTGCTTAGCATTGAGAGTACACGTTTGGAGTATTTGTTGCATCCTCTAAGGTTATTTACATAAGGTTGAATAATTTGTTGGAATTCATCTTCATCCTTCATTTTCTGCTTTCCATATTTGGTATATTTCTTCCAAACAGGCTGTTGTTTTGGTAGAGGCAATTCAAAGTTTGTTACTTCCAAAATATCCTCCAAGTAATACTCCTTCACTGGATATGTGATACCTGGAATGTTAAGGCTGGGGCAGTTATCATAGTATTGTGAAAAACGTTCAGCATTTAATGTTGCACTCATAAGAATAACTTTCAGATCCTTTCTTTTAGGTATGACATTGTTTTTCAGAATAGTAATAATGAAATCACTTGTTGTGTCCCGCTCATGAATTTCATCTAATATAACATGGGAGACACCACTAAGAGCAGGATCTGAATGCATCCTCTGCAGCATAACCCCTGTTGTACAGAACAAAATGGAACCCTTTAAGCGAGGCAACTGTTTATCTACCCTAATTAAATATCCCACACTTTTTTGGCCAACTCTTTCATCCCTTTCTTCCGCTACTCGAGTAGCAACAGACGTAGCGCTGATTCTACGTGGCTGAGTGCACACAATGTGACAAGATGATCCTCTGTTTTTCATTATTAGATCATCAAGAACAAACTGTGCAACTTGAGTAGTCTTTCCACATCCAGTTTCACCACTTATAAGAATTACCTGGTTATGTTCCAAAAGCTTCAGAATTTCATCTTGCATTTTAAAAGCCGGCAAAGATTCTCTAAATTTCAGCATTTGTTGATAGCGCCTACTAGACTGCTTCTGAAGGAGTTCTTCTTTAAAGGCTTTATCAAGGTCTTCATTTTGCTTCAAAATTGGGTTTGTTAAAAGAGCACGCTCAAGATTTTCTTCAATGGTACCTGTAACGTTTTGGAGAAATGTCTTCTTAAAAGTACTATCTTCAATGTAATCATACTTGTCTGATATAGAGCTACTACTCGCACTTTTCTCCAAATGTGTTTCCTGTTTTATAACTTGTCCCTCTGTCGAACTGAGCAAAGATTTGATTTGCACTTGCTTTTCGTAATTCAGCTTCAAGCGAAACTTCTTTGCTGAATTTTCTTCTTTTTGAGAGCTTTGTGCAAGCTGCCTGGAGCGAAACCACATGCCAATTTCTTTACCTCGGAGATGTGGGGGTGGCCTTACTCTTCCTCTCCCTCTACCTGTGTTGCCCTGCCATTCATCTTCAGTTTTGAGCTGATAATCTTCACCAAATTCCTTGCGCTTTAAGGATGTTTCCCCACTATAACCCCTACTGCCACTTTCACCGTCTGTATTAAGTTTTTCTCCAAACTGCGCTAACCTCTCTTCTCTTCTATGATAAAACTTCCGCAAGTTTCTACCTCCCCTGTGATACCTAGACATGCTGCAAATTAAGCTAATTTTTGTGCTACAAAACAAAATGTGTTTCCTCTAGGTTTGTGACATCACACTTAATTTCTTACATGATGTCCCTCTTTTTAACATTGTAAACATCACCTCATTCTACTACAGTAACTTGCATTAATTAATTAATAACTGCACTCATATAGTAAACAAATGAAATTCTTAACTTCAAAACGATTACAAATGACAGACATTACACCTCAAATGCAACCTAGTGCCAACCTCTGCTTTCCTGAGCTGCCAACCAGCCAACGAAAACACAAAATGTGTACAGTCTGGTTTAATGATAATGACAGCCGTCAGCTTCTCCAAATGGAGAGCTGCAGTGTTTCAAGAAGCAGAAAGTAAGTTTACACATACCGCCCCTCTTTAAAGCCCGAAAGATATAAACACACTCACACACGCGCGCGCGCGCGCACACGCACACACACACACACACACACACACGCGCGCGCGCCAGTATATATAGTAATTTGTTTTCAGTGCGAAAAAAAAAAAAAAATGTTCTGAGTACGAATTTTCTGCGTTTTTGCGTCTTCACAGTGGTGATCCTGAGTACTTAATTTAAAATATCTCTCTTTCTGTCTCTGTCTGTCTGTCTGTCTCTCTCTCTCTCTCTCTCTCTCTCTCTCTCTCTCTCTCTCTCTCTCTCTCTCTCTCTCTCTCTCTCTCTCTCTCTCTATAATAGGGCTTATTGTGATGCTTTCAAGCGTACAGTCAGCCCTCATGGTATGGGTGGCAATTATCCAAGTTTTATTCAAACACACGATTTCCTTCAAGATCCTGTTTTGCATTTCTCTTAAAACAATCCTTAACGCTGCAATATCTGATCTTTCAAACATCAGTCTTCTGTTATTTATTGTTATTATTATTATTATTATTATTATTATTATTATTATTATTATTATTATTATTATTATTATTATTATTATTATTATTATTATTATTATTATTATTATTATTATTATTATTATTATTATTATTATTATTATTATTATTATTATTATTATTATTATTATTATTATTATTATTATTATTATTATTATTATTATTATTATTATTATTATTATTATTATTATTATTATTATTATTATTATTATTATTATTATTATTATTATTATTATTATTATTATTATTATTATTATTATTATTATTATTATTATTATTATTATTATTATTATTATTATTATTATTATTATTATTATGACTATTTATTATTATTATTATTATTATTATTATTATTATTATTATTATTATTATTATTATTATTATTATTATTATTATTATTATTATTATGACTATTATTTATTATTATTATTATTATTATTATTATTATTATGACTATTATTTATTATTATTATTATTATTATTATTATTATTATTATTATTATTATTATTATTATTATTATTATTATTATTATTATTATTATTATTATTATTATTATTATTATTATTATTATTATTATTATTATTATTATTATTATTATTATCATCATCATCATCATCATCATCTCATTATTATCATTAAAAGATCTGAGCAATTCCGCGAATATGTCATACCGACTGTTAAAATTTGAAATTAATCTTTCACTTTTTTTACTGAGGAAAGATGATGCTAGATACTCCAAAGTATCTTATGAAGTGAAAAATAAATGCTTTAACGTGAATATTGGTTCAAATTTCACTTCTTGCCCATATGTTTCCAAAACACTAAAAATAAGCGCGAATAACGGTGATCTTCATATCAATATTTCAGGAGCTATGTACATGTTTTAATTTTTTTGTTCTGTACATCACACAATGACTCTTCGTCTTCGAAACGTGTATATGGATAATAATTTTCGACATTTATAAATAATCCTTAGAGCCTCTTTAATTTTATTACTGTGTGTCAATGTCAGTCACGGTAAATAAGGACAAAGTCCTCTGGAGGGAAAAGTAATAGACTGAAATAAATATTCTTTTTGATTCTGCGTCATTACAATATAACAAATAAAAATCTGATGTGTTGCACTCACATGATTTTCTCTACTCTTGTACTAACCATTCTTACAAACTCTTATTCCTATTCCTATATTTTCTTCGTGTTAGTTAAAATAAACATTTGTACAAATTATCTTATTGCTTATTTCCTTGTAGGTGCAAGGGGAATATTGGAATACAGTAGGCTGTGCGATAGTCAAATCTTTTAAAGCTTTGAGATTCCGTTCTCTTTGTACATGTAACATAAAAAAATGAACAACGATGACCCATTTCACGAAAGTTCCAAGTTTTCCGAAACTCCCACACATAACAAGGTATATCTCCGAAATGGTTCACCCTACAAGAAAATTTATTGAGACATAAATTGTGTATTTTAGCAAGGTCTACCTTTTTTGTAAAGTATAATTTGGTCTATCTCTAACGGTTTACCAGTTATGCAAAAGTCGTCCAGAGTAAATACGACTACAGGGGCTATAACCAGAAAATTCAGGATATACATTTTATTTGTCATAAAAATATCTCAAACATATGACATTTTAATCAAAATCGTTAGAACCATTTTCAAGAAAATCAAAATTTTCGAAAAATTTTCCATGTAAAGGGTAGTTTAGGGTGGGGCTATTTTCTTCAAAATCTTCGTGTCACATCCTTGAACGACATTAAACTTAAATACCAACTTTGGTTTTTAACCGGCTTTTTGTTTTTGAGCTATGCTGTCCACAGACTGACAGACTGACAGACACACACACGGACCTTTTTCTAAAAATGCTTTTTTTTTTTATTCAGGGGGCCTCAAAACATGTATTTCCGGTGAAATCTCGACTTCGAATTTTTGGGTGGAATACAATACTTCCCCTACTTACCAGTAGAGAAAGTAAAAAAGTATCAGAAAGTTTTCCTCCATAGTCATTAGTTTTCCCACAAAACACCGGACCGTATAATCTGTGCACGTGACTAACGGACAGTTAGTGCGGGCACCCCGTGGTCGTCATACGCGTACAGTTGCTTCTGAGACTTCAGTCAGGATAGACGTATCAGTCCGTTTCTGACTCCATGGCTAAAACACCAGCCCAAAGACAATGTGAATACAAACAACGTCTGAAGGAGCAAGGCAGTTATGCACAATGGAAGGAAAAAATAAGTGACTATTAGGAAAGGAAGAGAAGTACTGAAACAAACAAAACAAGGAAGAGAACACCTCAACGCTGAATGTAGGAGATATAAGCAAGCGCAGCGGCAAGACAGAAGATAAGAGACCAAGAAGGGATTGATAAGGATACTCCATCAACATCAACCGCTTTCAAAAGCAAACGGTATTTCGGAAGGTGCAGAAAAAGTGTTGCGAAAGCATTGCCGCAATCTCCACGTAAAAGAAAAGAAATGATTCGTAAGTTAGCAGTTGAAGAGGGATTGCATGTTGTAAAACCAAAGCATTCTGTCCTGCTATCAGGAAAACAACTATTAGAGGAACTTAAAAGTGCAATCATCAAGTTCTATCAGGATGATTCAATATCTTACCAAGCTCCTGGAAGAGATGATTTCATTGAAATCCATGTTCAGGGAGAAACAAAAGAAGTTCGCATTAGGTATCTAGTGGTAACATTAAAAGAAGCACATACACTCTTTCTACAAGACCGAGTAGAAATGTCCGTGGGGTTGACAAAATTCGCTGAATTACGCCCTGCTCACGTGCGTCTTCAAAGTCAGATCCCACATAATGTGTGCACATTGTACGTTATACATGAAAATACTAAGCTTTTTTCTCAAAGCATTGTGTAAAAATCGCTTACTCACTGAGACTGAATTTCGTAAGTTCATAGCACAAGTGGTTTGTGATCAGCAATCGAGTGAATTTGTGCAGGGAGGATGCTCCAAGTGCTCGGGATTGAGTGGAGCAGACATTTCGGATAAACTTGCTAATTCTCCATGCGAATGGGAGCTGTGGATTTCACGTAATGGAAAGATGGAAATAGAGGTTAAAAATGGGTCTGTAAAAGACTGCATTGAAGAACTGACCCATTGCCTGCCACGTTTCCTAAGTCACGTTTATGTAAAAAGACAGCAATCCGAGGCCTTTAAGAAGGCTCGGGAAAATGTTGCAATTAGTGAAGCTGTGATACAGATCGACTTGTTTGAGAACTACAAATGCAAGGAGCTGCCCACTGGAACAATACACAGATCTCAATATTTACTGCTGTTGCCTGGTGTAGGAAAGAAGATATTGGTGAAATTCAGAAACAATCTTTTGCTTTGGTATCTGATTATGTATCGCATGACAAATATGCAGTCGATATTTGCTTAAGGAGTATATTTTCGGAAATATTGGATATTGTTCCGAATCTTGAACTTGTGAAAGTGTTTTCTGATGGAGCTGCTTGTCATTTTAAGCAGAAATACACATTGAGCCATGAGCATATCTTTCCGAAGTATTCGGAATCCAAATTGAATGGCACTTCTTCGAATCCTATCACGGAAAGTGGGCAGTAGATGCGATTGGAGGACAAGTGAAGAGGATGGCATGGACAGCTGCGAAAGCAGGAAGCAGGATTCAGAGAGCTGAAGAATTTGTTAATACTGTTAGAAAGAAAACCAAAATATGCGTTCTTGAAGTTTCTCTGCCTGAAATTGAAGAAGCAAAAGAATTTCTCGACAAAAGATTTGAACGTATTTCACCTATGCCGTCCACTCAGCGGGTTCATTATGTGAAAGTATTAGGTTTAAATGTTGTGGAATATGCTTTTCTTTCATGTGCGGAAAGTGTCAGAATGATGCACAACTTTCGGAAATAAAAACAGTGTAGTGATATACGCGTGCACTACGAGGTTACTGCATTTAGCGTTCCTGCACTGTAAAGAGTCCAACCAGTAACTTGTGTGTTACAGGTATGTGATGTGTGCTCTCATGTGTCTTTGTTATGGTTTTGAGTCAGCTTTTTATACTTGCAATGATGTAACTGTGATAAGAAATGAGAGCTGTCAACATCTGTTTATTCTGTTTATGTTGCATGACTTTAATGCTTCTTTAAAGGATATGATTCTTCTCAAAATGATAAATGCAATTACACACCTGTATGTATTACATTTATGTAACGTATAATACGTATCACTATGATTTACCATATGTTATACCATGTAAAACAAAGACAAGGTATTACAATTTTCGCAAATGTCAGTTAGTAACAAGCTCATGTCAGTTAGTCACGCTGACCTTTTGAATAAATATCTCCAGATGACAATAACATGCCAAACCTTTTTTCAGGCCATTTGAAAGCTTAGAAGTTCCTCTCTCAAGTGATTTTTCAGAACAAATCAAATAAGAAAACTTTCGGAGAAAACGGAGGACAAACGTTTGAAGTTGGATCTGCAGTTGACCAAAATGTCAGTCACGAAAAGTTTAGCGCTCATTATTAAATAATTGTTTCACTTTTCAAGGTTTTTATATTTCCTATCGCAACCACCAATGCATTCTCTGCCATCGTATGTCGTTAAAATGACATTTCTACACCTATATTGAACATTAGACAGACATTTTAAGAAGAAAATGTAGTGTAAATGTCAGTTAGCCACACGCGGAATTGCTCATCTATACTAATATCGGAATTCGAACACACCTTTGGTTTACCATGCCCACGCTTTTACAATGAGGTGTGGAAACGCCTGTCGGGGGGGGGGGGGTGATTGTAAGTTTAAGGGCACTCAACTTCTTGGTCATCAGCGCCCTGTCGGTTGATGGTGCAGATGGTTTCCTATGTTGTCACTGGCGGTGGGGTGTGCCCAATCTTGGATGTCCGACCATCCGAGCGACCATTACCCTACTGCTTACTTCGCCTGCCGCTTGTGGGACCGTCGAACAAGGCAGTGTAAGTGGACAGAAAACCGAGAAGATTAGGCGAAGGGTGTGGAGTACAGTTGGCGGTTTAAGTGTTTGAGGGGATAGCGGTAGTTACTAGTCAAGGGCGTCCTTGGGCAAGCGATAGCTCTGCCGCCGTCTAGGTAAGTGATGGTCGTATTGTCGCAGCGTGTTGACCAACTGGTTAGAGTGAGGTGTGAGTTTGACAAACATTGTGCGAGTTCTGTCCCGCACAACGTCCTCGATATATGGGATGCCGGAATAAGTTGGAGGATGTATGATGGGAACCTACGGTCGGTATAACCCATCCGTTTAGGAGTAGGAGTAAGTTCAAGTCGTCTGGGTTAACCCAGACGGATGGCATTTCAGCATTCGAGAACAGGTCGTACAGGTTCTCCTTTACGGTATGTATATCTGCAAGCACCTAGCCGCTTAGAGCGACTTTATCTGTGTAGCATATAAGGTATTCTAATGTTTTCAAGCTTTTGTGTCTGTGGGCACGGTTTCTTCCTGCATACATAAGTTTGGATGCAGGAAGGGGGGCAGGAATAGGTTTTGGGGTGAGTATGTGTTAGAAGATGGGAGAGGCATTACCGTTACCCAAGGGCGTCCTTAGGAAGAATGGTAACTTTTCCTTCTACGGGGTACTCTGTGGTCGTATTGACCTAGTGCCCGTAGCAGTTGGTTGGTGGGAACTCAGTTTGGTGTGCATGGTTCGGGATCGCTCCCTCGCCAAGTCCATGAAGTAGGGTAGTCCAGAGTGATTTTGAAGGATGTAAGACGGGAATCTACGCCCTGTCTGCAGTTTGCGTATGGTGGAGGGTGCCGCCGATCCCCAGGCTTCAGGCGGATGGTTTTCAAGTTTTCTTTATTCGTCATTTTG
The DNA here is from genome assembly GCA_030765045.1 of Tenodera sinensis. NCBI lineage: Eukaryota > Metazoa > Arthropoda > Insecta > Mantodea > Mantidae > Tenodera > Tenodera sinensis. The sequence continues at coordinate 79,189,361 of CM060971.1, forward strand.
GCCCGGTGCCGGTATAAGGCGCCCGGTTTATAGGCTATAAATTTACATTTATTTACAATTAGTACCAGGCCAACACTTTTCTAATAAATAACTTGAACTTGAACTAGTTTTTACAAGCTATTTCAAGAGGCATTGCGCTGATTGGCTGATGATCCACCAATCCCCGGTTCTTCATTTAGTGCCTGCCAAATGGTTTGGAGATGTCTGTTGTGATTTGAAGATTTCTATGCTTTATCTTACTATTCTGGGACTGAATTGTTCACAGTTTGCTAGGAGCTGTATTTTGTCGAAATCTATATGATATTTTGTGGCTATGGTGTGTTCTGCAAGTGCCGACTTGTCCGGTTGGTTCAGTTTTAGGGTTCTAATATGTTCTTGTCCTCTGACTGTCACTGTTCTACCTGTTTGTCCGACGTATGAACCTCCACATTTCAGGCGCGGCTCCTCAGGATAGGCAGGGTAGGCATTGCCTGCCCTACTGTAATACATCAACAAATAATGTTGAGCTATGATTCTGCATTTTATCATTTGAACCGACATTTTCCCTAAATTGTAGTTCAAGAAAAGTTTTCTGGGTTATAATGACCAGCGCATGGTCAAATCCTAGAATCTCAATTCCGATTAATCAAAACTGCGCTGCGTGTTTGAAACACGCGGTAGAAATGATACGCATGCAACCTGGGTAGTGGAGAGTCGGCTAGTTTAAAATGTGCCGGCTCGGGCCCCTTTCCTCAGTACGGGGCCCTTGAACATGGATAAGGAAATATTTCGTCTGTATACGCACTGTGAGCATGCGTAGGCGCGTCAGCCAGCACTCAGAAACTTAGCCGGCTCAAATCCGAATTTAGACGACTTTTTCCGAACATCCATTCTCCACGAAGATCTCAGAAATCCGAATCGTTTTGTCGTCCCTCTGTACTAGTATTATTGTGCACTGTGGTTTTGTTTTATGTGTCGATGGGAAATAAATACCTGTTGCTTGTAAGTACTTACAGATTAGGGGGATGTGCTTGTATTTTACTGTGTGTCATAATACCAGTATTATAATACCAAACTGTTGTAATACCAGTATGACCGACTATTACGAAGCCCGTTTTCGCACTGAGAATGAAAAGAGGAGTGTTTTAGCTATTTAACACAATGCTACAGTTAGACAATTTTTCAATTTCTTCAAATTTTTAGTTTTGGCGGTAATTCGTCCGTAAGCCACACTCATTCACTCTGCACTTATTAAACAATCAAACAACATAAATTTTTGCGTTATCCGGAATGACTTCGCCCCTTTTATTTCGGATAAACGGGATTCTACTGTATTACTATTTATTATTGTTATTGTTACACTTTGCCAACCCTGAAATTTTGACTGCGAAGTCAAAATTTAGGGTAGGCAAGGTGTAACAGCAACAGCAACAACAACAACGACGACGAAGGCGACAACAACAACAACAACAACAACAACAACAATAATAATAATAATAATAATAATAATAATAATAATAATAATAATAATAATAATAATAATAATAATAATAATAATAATAATAATAATAATAATAATAATAATAATAATAATAATAATAATAATAATAATAATAATAATAATAGTCGTGGTAGTCGTAGTACAGTAGAACACCGTTTATCCGAAATAAAGAGGGCAAAGTCATTGCGGATAACGTAAACAATAGATATATCGTTTGGTTGTTTAATAAGTGCAGAGTGAATGAGTGTGACTTACGGACGAATTACCGCCAAAACTAAAATTAATGAAGAAATTGAAAAATTGTCTGATTGTAACATTGTGTTAACTAGCTAAAACACTCCTCTTTTCATTGCCAGTGCGCCGCGAAAGCAGACTTTGTAATAGTTCACTAATTAAGTCGGTCATACTAGTATTACAACACACTGGTATTACACAGAGTGATAGCAAAACGATTCGGGTCTTTGAGACCTTCGCTCGTAGAGTATGGCTGTTCGGAAAAAGTCGCATAAATTCGGATTTGGGCAGGCAAGTGTTCCGAGTGCTGGCAGACACGTCTACGCATGCTCGGAGTGCATATAGAGACGGAATATTTCCTTATCCATGTTCAAGGGCCTCGTACTGAGGAAAGGGGGTTGGGCCGGCAGAGGTTAAGCTTGCTGACTCTCCACTACCAAGGCCATCTTTATCTAACAGGCCTGTATATGGAAAGAGATTACGTTATTGACGTCATCACGGGAGGCTTATGTTTATCACCTATTTGTTTATTACGGGAATGCAACACATCAGTACGTGGTTGGAACGCTAAGAAGTTGCTTGTGCCTTACAACGTGTCAGTAAACAAGTGAGCGAAAAATTAAATTACAAAGTGGTGTAGTTTTCAATACAAAATGCCTAGGAAGTGTTGTATGCCGGGTTATACCTCAAACTATAAAACAAGTGTAGAAAAGTATGTTACAGTGTTTTCGTTTCCAAAGAATACACACAGGAGAGACCAGTGGGTACGTGCTATTCACAAGGATATTTATGAACCAGGTGTGGTATGTATTAAACATTTTTCTGAACAGCACATAGTGAAGGAATTTACTGCTACGCGAAGTGATGGAAGTGTTTTGTAGTACCCAGAACAACTCCTAACCTTACTGAAAATCCATAGCATTTCGTAAATGACTCGAAGATGACAAAATTGCTGATTTTCAGAGCTTTAAAAATAGAATTAGTGACATGAAATTAGAGGGATTCACCGTCATCATAAAAGAAAACGATGTAATTTTTGTGAAAATTGATACTGAAGAAATTCCTAAAATTGTAGCAGCATTAAAAATTAATTCCAATTTTATTATTTAGGTTCTATAGCGTAAAATTGTAATACCCAATAGTAAGTTTAAATGGATTCTCGGTAAACAAATGATATTGGATAAATTGCCTAAATTTGATGCTCTTTTGGTTCACAACAGCAAGTGAACAAACAGAACAAACTACTTCAGGCTGCCAACATTTTAAAGGAATGTTGGGAGGACATGAATGAAGATTCCACAGAATATTTCAAAACTAAATTCCTAGAAGAGCAGGTAAAATTGGTCAGTCAAAAGTAAATTAAATATACTCCCCCAGCAGCTTACAGACAGTTACGTGATTCCAATGTTCTTTCTTTACCCCATCCTGATTACCTCAGACAACTTTCTCAACCCCTTAGTCCTGTTAGAAACTCTTGCATTTAAAATATTTATCAGAGAAGGTGAAAATGCTTGGTGATCACGAAAAAGTAGTAAATTTGTTCAGACATATGAACAAGAATTTCTTAAAGTAGAAAACCAGAGAAACTTAATTCTGCATTTAGGTGCTGAGACATATGATAATAATATCTAGGGCTCGGAAGTTCATGCCCTAAAAACACTGAAATATGCTCTTAAAAACTTGAAAATATGCCAAGAAATATGCACTATTTAATTAAAACAATTAATGTCTATTTGCAGTAAACAAGACGAGTTAATATAAATAATAAATAAAGTTACCTTATTCCTTAGAGACTGAAGCAGAGGTGGTCCCGCTGCTAGTATTAACTGCTAAATTGCAGTTCACAACCAACACTTTGCACAAATTTTCAACTGTAAAACGCCCGCTTCGGTAGCGTGATGGTTAGCGTGTCTGCCTCAAGTTCAAGAGGTCGCGAGTTCGAATCTCGCTTAGGGTAAGTTATCCGGGTAAGGTTTTCTTCCGAGGTTTTCCCTACCCTGAGAAGACGAATGTCGGGTAACTTAAAGCTCCATGAACCTCGGGCTCATTTGAGCATCATTTTACCCATTTCATTTCACTCATTCGTCCGATATGACACAATGTTGGAGGACGTTAATTAAAAAAAAAACAAAAAAACTGTAAAACATCGTCTGTTGTCTCTCAAAACACTTTTGTAACGTGGAAAACTCCTCTCCACGTCACAATATGTTATCGGGGCATATTTAAATGATGTTAACTGCTTCACACAGAGAGAGAGAGAGAGAGAGAGAGGGGGGAGAGGGGGGGGGGGGAGGAAGAGGGGGGAGAGAGGGGGGGAAGAGAGAGAGTCAAGTCTCTTGATGTGACAGATGGTTTTCTTTCGAGGATGTCTCGAATATCGCACATCTGTTTATAACCAGAATTTTTTGAAATTACATAATTCACTTTCTCTTTCACTTTTTGTTCTATGCTACCAGGAACCAAACAGCCTCTAATGTCGTTATGGCTGTTGGTAAGAAAGAAAAATGAGCAGATATGAAACTAAGATCCTCTTTTAACCCAGTGCCTGACAGAATATTTTGCACAGTTTCTATTGATGAAGCATCCTTTTGGTCCAATGAATTAACCTCTTCGACTATTTCTATGTGCTCAGCATAATATAAAGTTACATCAACCCATGTTCCCCAACGAGTTAACACCGGTGCAGGAGGAAGTCTGATATTAGGTGCTGTTGATCTAAACAACTTAACTCTTTTAGGAGATTTAACAAAAATCTATCTACCAATGGGAAAGAACCATTGTCTCAGAAATGCTACCAATATGAAAAATATTATACAGTTTAAAAAATAAAGAAAGCATAAAAATCACTAAAATATGCAATATAGGGGCTATGATATCGAAATCTTCGTGAGTTGCATCATCATGTGCAATACTACCAATATGAAAAATATTACTCAGATAGAAAAAAAATAATAATATAGTGGCTAAAATATTGAAATATTACGCATTTATCAAAAATCAAGAAAATATGCAGTTATATGCATCATAATCATGTCCAAATAACTGAAAATTCCATAATTCGTGCACATAATGTAAAAGCATACATTTTTAACCCCTATGAAAAACATGCAAATGCATGAACTTCCTAGCCCTAATCATATCGGTGCTGGCTGTAATGCCAGTGATTGCGAGTTAATGTTCTGCTATTTTGGTGAGGAAAATAATAAAAGTAATAACCAACATCCTCTTGAAAAACTACTGCATTATTAAACAAGACAATTTGGTATTATCTACAGGGGGAAAAAAAAAGAAAAAAAAAAAAGAAAAAAAAAAAAAGAAAAGAAAAGAAAGAAAGAAAGAAACTGGAAATATATTCGCATTGCGAACGTAAGAAGCGTGCTCTGCCATTAACAACTATGCAAAGCATGTTTTCCACTAACATACTAACACACATTAACTTTTAACACAAAATGTGAAAACATAAATGAATGCACGCTTCTTCCAGCGCAGAAATGCTGTAAAACATGTGTTTATTCCGTATGAATTGCTTGGAACCTCAGCCTCGCGTTGTGACGTCACGAATCGCATATCCAGGCCTGTTAGTTAGAGATGGCCTTGATCAGTACGAGGTTGGAACGCTAAGAAGTTGCTTGTGCCTTACAACGTGTCAGTAAACACTTAAGTGAGCAAAAAATTAAGTTACAAAGTGGTGTAGTTTTCAGTACAAAATGCCTAGGAAATGTTGTGTGCCGGGTTATACTTGAAACTATAAAACAATTGTAGAAAAGTATGTTACACTGTTTTCGTTTCCAAAGGATCCACACAGGAGACAACAGTGGGTACGTGCTATTCACAGGGATATTTATGAACCAGGTGTGGTATGTATTAAACATTTTTCTGAACAGCACATAGTGAAGGAATTTACTGCTACGCGAAATGATGGAAGCGTTTTGTAGTACCCAGAACAACTCCTAAACTTACTGAAAATCCATAGCATTTCGTAAATGACTCGAAGATGACATTGTTGAGTTTCAGGGCTTTAAAAATAGAATTAGTGACATGAAATTAGAGGGATTCACTGTCATCATAAAAGAAAACGATGTAATTTTTGTGAAAATTGATACTGAAGAAATTCCTAAAATTGTAGCAGCATTGAAAATTAATTCCAATTTTATTATTCAGGTTCTACAGGGTAAAATTTTAATACGCAATAGTAAGTTTAAATTCTGTAAACTAATGATATGGGATAAATGGTCTAAATTTGATACTCTTAGGTCGTTTACAATAGCAAGTGAACAAACAGAACATAGACTACTTTAGGCCGCCAACATGTTAAAGGAATGTTGGGAGGAAATGAAGATTCCACAAAATACCTAAAAACTAAATTCTTAGAAGAGGAGGTAAAATTGGTCAGTCAAAAGTCAATTAAATATACGCCCAATATGTTATAGGCGTGCTCAATTTATTTTTCTCACCCAGCAGCTTACAGACAGTTACGTGCATGGGCGTCGCGAAACGGGGGCAAGGGGGGGGGGGGGGCGCGGCCCCCCCTTGAAAGTTGGTGAACTTAATGTGCAGCCAGTTACTGACTATTAAACTGTTATTTTAATTTTGATGTAAAGAACAATTTTTATTTAGCACAAGTTAATACGGTTATCTGCAACAAATATAAATTTTGACAATAAAATAATGATTTAATATTATATGATTGCAAATTTCCAACATGTGTCCCCCGCTCCCCCTGGAAAAAGGTCTGCCGACACTCATGGTTACGTGATTCCAATGTTCTTTCTTTAACCCATCCTGATTACCTCAGACAACTTTCTCAACCTCTCAGTCCTGATAGAAACTCTTTCATTTAAAATATTTATCAGAGAAGGTGATCACGAAAAAGTACTGAATTTGTTGAGACATATGAACAAGAATTTCTTAATGTAGAAAACCAGAGAAACTTAATTCATTTAGGTGCTGAGGCATGTGACAATAATATCAGTTCTGACTGTAATGCTAGTGATTGCAAGTTACCGGGTGCTATTTTGACGAGGAAAATAATAAAAGCAATAACCAACATCCTCTTAAAAAATTTCTGCATTATTAAACAAGACAGTTTGGCATTATCTACAGGTAAAAAAAAAAAAAAAAAAAAAAAACAAAACAAAAAAAACTGGAGATTTACTCGCATTGCGAACGTAAGAAGCATGCTCTGCCATAAACAACTATGCAAAACATGTTTTCCACTAACATACATTCCACACATTAACTTTTAATACGAAATATTAAAATATAAATGAATGCACGCTTCTTCTAGCGCAGAAATGCTGTAAAACATGTGTTTATTCCGTATGAATTGCTTGGAACGTCAGCCTCGCATTGTGACGTCACGAATCGAATACCCAGGCCTCTTACTTAGAGATGGCCTTGCCACTACCCAGGTTCCATGCGTATCATTTCTGCCGCGCGTTTCAAACACACATCGCAGTTTTGATTGTGATTCAAGGATTTGACCATGCTTTTCTGAACTGCAGTTTAGGGAAAATGACGGTTCAAATGATAAAATGCAGAATCATAGTTAAACATTATTTGTTGATGTATTACGGTAGGGCAGGCAATGCCTACCCTGCCTACCCTGAGGAGCCGCGCCTGGTGTGTGTGTGTGTGTGTGTGTGTGTGTGTGTGTGTGTGCGTGCGTGCGTGCGTGTGTGTGCGTGTGTGTGTGTGTGTGTGTGTGTGTGTGTGTGTGTGTGTGTGTGTGTGTGTTTGTCCAAGTTAACATCAATTTGATTATCCCAAAGGTGAAAGATCGCAGATATCATTAGGTACCGTTAAAGGTGGGTATAAGAGAGACAGCATTAAAAAAATATTACATCTGTTTTGGGTTCAAGAATGTAACATTTATTTAAAATAACCTTTTCCGCAAACGTTATCTATCTGGTTGTTTGCTGAAAAATAGGCATTACTTTTTAGGAGAGGTGCAATTAACTTTTCGGGATGAGCCGGAGCATTCGTACATCATGAGCAGTCAAGTGATATCAAGGCAACTGGAATAGATATATATCCTATCAGCATCGGTGAACTTGTTAAGAGTAATTTTCATTTGGAGCTGGAAGTGATATGACAACCACTTTGCAGACAGCCAATTTTTTCAGGTACGTCACGTGGCATAACAATCTGACAGCCATGCCAGTCACGTGATTCCATCACTTCGGGATGACTTCGGCTTTCTCCGTTGGCAGGCGTGTATGCTACGGGTTAAAGGGTTTCGTGGTTGTCACGCATCAAAGTACAAGGACGACGTGTTTTGTACCGGGTCGCGGTGAAGCTGTGAGTCGGCAAATTGGTTACATATTTGGTGCAGGTAGTTATCATTGGTAAGTCTTTCAAAATGCTTCTTCTTATTTGCATGTAACGTTACAGGTGCCGGGGGATGATGCTATCGGAATTTATACATTTTGCTGTATACGCTAATTGCTGAACACCAACTATTTTTTTCTGTGTGTATTTCTTTTAAATTTCTCTAAATGGAATACAACATGAAACGATAATCTTTCAGCACCGGAGAGATTTGTATGCGAATGATACTTTGGAAAAGTGGGCGTTGTCGGTAGACAAAACCTAATTGGCCGCTGTCACCATTATTAGAAGTCAGCTCTGATTCATTTGAGCAACAAGAATATGCGAATAAAAGAATATTCCAGTCGCTAAGTTTGGCTAGATGTTCTAGTTGGTCTGTACTTCACTTAAACTGGTCTCTCTGAGGTTTCGAGAACACTCACTCTGTGGTTAATTATGCAGTAATGCATCACCTAAGTCATGTATGTATGTATTCAAGTTGTAGAATTAAACTGTTTTTAAAATATGCCACGTAATGTAAAGAAAATGCCATTTGCAGTCTCGAGTTTGCATAAACAAATATAGTGATATCTACCACTTAAATTTTACTATGTTCCCCCACTTTTTGATGGTAATATAATCGTGAAGGTGGGTACTGAGCACAGAACATCGGCTCATCTTTACAAACGTTCCCTTTCTGCCAGCCAGATGCCAGCCAGATTCTAAGTGTCCGAACCTATTTACAGCATAAAGGAACATAATATGGCTTCTTTATCCCCATAAATTAATCGTCCTCTGGTATACTCTATTATAGTGATTGTGCTTAGTTGTTGGGAAGAAAGGGAAGGGAAAAAGAAATATTGTATGGTTGTATGAGGTGTACTATACCCTCGAGCCTGGCTATTCTAGGATTGAAAGCACATGATACAATTAGATTTAGCGCTACTGTGTTGTGGGTCTGGAATGCAAAGGTTAAAAAGGGATAAAAATAAAAAAGATGGGAGCATAAGTTTTGCTTTTGCAATGCATGCCCAAACTGTTATTTTCGTATACAAGTTGAAAAATAAATTACACAACTGTTGAATGATACTGTTCTTCACTAGGGCATTTTGGAAGGAAAGGGAGATGTTAGCTATATTTTTGGATAATAGTTGTATTCCATCTTGTCATTCTGTCTTCCTTAATCCTATGAAAAAATGCCTGTTATTTTTGTATTTGTGAAATGTTAATGCATTATTGTCAAAACGGTTTATTTGTAGTTTTGGCTAATTTATTATACCTGTGTCAGTTCATAAAAGTAGTTAAGAGTTGAGATATGTTGTTACAAATACCTGGTTATTGATGGGAGGAATAGATGTTACTTCTCTGATAACACAGGACCCATCATCCTATTCATATACACACACTAACCTAGATATTGAAACCTAACGCAGACTACATTTCAATAGCACAAGCAACTGTCATCCCATTCAAATACTCACACTAACCTAAGGATCGTAGCTGAACACAGACTAAATTTCAGTAACACAGGACCCTGTCATTTTGTTCACATACATAAACTAATCTATGCATTGTAGCGAAACACAAGCTAAATTTCAATGACACAGGACCCATACACAAGGACTTGGGCCACATTTGGACCTAATTTGAAAAACGGTTCTCGGGCTGGGCCTGGGCTTGAAAATTAAGAGATACAAAGTCATTTATTATATTCTTTGATCACCGATGCCAAAATTCGAGGAATAGCACAATTATCACAGGATTTCTTTACTAGGTTATCTATGATTATTCTGCTAAATCATTTCAAACAATAATAACAACAAAATTACACAACCAGGCCAGGCAGGGCTTGGGCCCAGGAACTATAAACTCTTCTCAGGCTTAGGCTGTGTCCGCCGGGCTGGGCCGAACTTAAGAATGTTGGCCCATGCATGTCTCTAATACACACTAACGTAGGTATCTTTACCTGACACAGACTAAATTTTCATAGTACAGGTGCCTATTGTCCCATTCAAATACAGACACTAATCTATGCATCGTAGCCTAACACATGCTAAATTTTGATAATACAGGACCCTTTCATCCTGTTCATATACATACAGCAATCCAGATATCATACCCAACTTAGTATGTTCATTTGTGAATAGGGACGTGAAACAAAATTTGATGCAGGTGTAATATCTAGTGCTAAAGTGAATTGGATTTACTTACACTACATAACTTATTAAAAATGGGACATGCTATGAGAGCTCACTTACTCTCATTCTCAACCTGATGCCAACGGCTGGAGTGTGGTGTCGTTATGTTGGAGATTGCAGTACTGTCGTTCTCTAGTGTCCTTTCCAGGAATTTCTTGCTGAGTTTGTCACTTTGGGGCAACTCGTAGTTGAAAACTCGGTCTTTATTTTTCAGAATAAAGGTTGTAAGTTATTTTGCATTAGAGATGCTTTTTAACAAAAGTAAGTTCAGGATCGATTTCGTGATTTTCTAGCCAAAAATGTGTTGCTATTGCCGATTTTTCCACTTGTTTACACTTCAGTTTCCTAAGATGTTCTTTAAACCTTATTTTTAATTTTCTTTTTGTTTTTCCAATATAAATTTTGTTGCAGTATTTGCAGTTGAATTGGTATATTCTCAATTTTTCTATTCCTGGTATGGTGTCCTTAAGTTTAGAGTGTAGTAGATTTTGGATGGAATGTGGGGCTTTTGAAAGCTACGTGAACTTTGAGTAGCTGCAGTTTGTAAAATTACTTCCGGGCTAACGACGGAGAGACTAATGAGAGATTTACAACGTTGCTGATGACTTGCCACAGCTGCAAGCGAAATGTCTGGGAGTGGAATGAAGAATTCCAGTGGACAATGGACAATGGAAGCATATTTTACAAATTATGACTCTGGCCGTGAAAGCCTTTGTTTATTAATGTACCTGCAGTTTTCTTTTTCCGTTGAAAGTTTGGTGGTTTCTTGTATCATCTTCAATTTTCTTTATTTTCGTTTTGGATTTTTATGTCGATTGATTTTTTATTGAAACCATTGTTTTCAGCTATTCTGTGGATTGTCTTTTTCTTTGTTGAATTCTGCTCAATGGCGATGCCGTAGCTGAGCTGTTAGAGCACTCGTCTAACCTAAGCGGCCTAGTTTCAATTCCAGGGACCCACATGTGGTATTCGCGGTGGACGAAATTGCATCAGGGCAGTTTTCTCTGGTTTCTCCTGCCACTCATTCTACCAATTTCTCCATTATTACCTTTCCAATCATCAATTTCGTCTGCATTTATCATCCTCTTCCTCACTTTCATACCTGGTCTTGGGTGACAACCCGCTACAAAGTCTTGGCTCTGTCTGGTCCATAGATTTGTCTGCTCCTCGACATTTGTCTGACCCTAGGCACTGGCTTGTAAGTCCTACATAAGGGAGGGTAGTCAGGCCAAGAGGGTGGGAAGTAGAAAATTTTTTTCTGTTGAGAGGTAGATAAAGAAGCCTTGTATGTATCAGACTGCTGAAAACAGTATACTGGTGTGGTTTTGGAATATAACCATTGGATTTGATATAGTTTTTGTATGCATAGGTTTTCTATATATGCCAAAAGTGAGACTTCCATTGCGTTTTTGGGTTTTTATGTTTAGGAATGGGAGTTTTTGCTCAGATTAGATATCTACAATAAATTTTATTGACAGTTGTTATAAGGAGTCCTCAGTATATTTCTTGGGGATGATGGGAGATATGTTGCCCACATATTGGTGCCAGGTCTGGAAGATTCTGTGAAAGCTTTGGTAATCCTTGTTTCCAGCTCACTCATGAACAGGTCTGCTAAAATCAGTGAAAATGGATTTCCTATCTCTGGGCCTTCTTTTTATTGGAAAATCTGATTGCTGAATGTAAAAAAGTTGTCTGAAGTGCATAGATGCAAATTGATGTATTCATCATTTGATTCTGTGTGAGGCTTATGGTTTTTAGCCATTTCAGAAGATTTTGTAGCTTTTCAGTGGGTATGCCGGGAAACAATGACTGCATGTCAGAGAGACCAATGTATCGTTTTCTTTAATATGAACAGGTCCAATGAGTTTTTTATGCTGTGGCTTTCAAATTTTTGGAAAGAATTGAACTTATGGACTAATATTTAAATTGTTCCTACGTTGGAGCACCAGTCTTGTGGACAGTTGATCTTATTGGTTTGCCTGATTTGTGGATTTTAGGTAAACCATAGATTAGTGAAAGGGTTGGGTTGTCTGGAATCACCTTAGTTTTTTCTCTTTTTTCTATCACAGAAGAGGTTCGTTAATTTTCCTGATTAGTGTGTTAATTGCAATGGAGTGGTTTTTGTGTTTTCTTCTGTGCTTAGGAGTTGTTCATTCTATTGGTAAGAGTATTCTGATTGTTGTGATTACAATTTTGTTGCCTTTGTCGTCTTTACTATACTGCCGTTTTCTTTAAGGGATCTTTCTTTTTTTGTACTTATTGCGGTTTTTGTCTAAGATTATAAATGAATGAAACCAAATGCTTTGCCTTGCAATTCTTAATGGTGGAAATAACCTTCCAAACTGTGATATGGACAGCATTTCCCCAGGGCCCCCATATGGTGTGATGAGGTTCCAGCTTAGAATTTTAAATGGAGCTATGATAGGGACACTTTTTGTGTGATTTTGTTTCTCCTTAAGCTGAGGAAGTTTTATTACAAACATGTTTCTCTGAAATGAACTGCTGAGCCATTACAGGGTGTTTACGTTGAAGTCTGTTAGTTGCAAATGCAAATGGTAGAAAATAAGTAAATCACTAGTTCGTAGGTGATTATATCCATTATCATATTAAAATTTCAAAAGGAGCCACCATTATCGTATAAACACTTGATAATTCTTTTGGATTTTCTCTAACGTTTATTAACAACAAAGAGGGGCTGATAGTGTAACAACTTCATACATTCCACTTTTTGGATTCTTGTCAGTTTTAGTTGGTGTAAACATGAGTTTTTGCTAATATATCTCCACAATAAGTAGTCCAAAGGTGTTCTATTGGGTGAGGAAAATGATTATGTAACAGATCTAACAATGTCCAACCCAGCTATCTTTAGATTTCGTCTTTTAACAGTTCACATGTGCATATTGGAATATGTGGTGATACATCATCCTTCTAATGCCACATTTTTCTTCTCACATTGAAGGAAATGCTTTCTAAGAGTGGGGATAATTCTTAGTTAGCAAAATAACAAATTATTCAGTGGTAATTAATTGTACCTTTAAAAAAGTATGACAGATGACAAGGTAATCTACAATTCCAGAACAAATGTTCAGGGACCAGATATGTTGAAAAGGTAAAATTCTTATCCAGGTGTCCAATAATGCATATTTAGACTATTAACAAGCTGTCTTCGAGAATGTTGCTTTCCCTGAAAATTTTTGCCAAGAATGAACCATTCTCTGCTATACCATCATATAACCATTAAGAAGCAACTCAAAGCTGAAAAATCTCTTGTGTGAAGTCTTGATGGAAACTTATGTTATAAAGATTGATAATGCTGTTGGTTTAGTATCCAGTGTACTGAAGTGTGGCTAATTTTTGTGTAACTAATCTGTGGATTTATTTTTAAAGCAGTAAGAATATTGATATATTTGTCATTCACTTCTAATTTTATCTTTAAGTGGATCTTCCTAAGCATCCATACTTAGCCCTTAACTGATACGGCATCTCTCAACGTTGTACAATATATAAACCTAATGCTGTATTATATATGAGAAGTTGACCTCTGATGCTTACAATGTTCTCTTATCTTTGCTTGCCTTATATATTTCATTATGCTTCGCTGAATAGCCTTGGTTGTTTACTATCCAGGAGAATTGCAGTACCTGACAGATGTCATGTCACCGTTTGCAGGATTATCTTTGTCAAGAGAAGTATTCTTTATCATGAATCGTGCTGTACCATACTGCGGTGTAGTATTCAATGACCCTGATTTTGAAAGTCAGGTGCTTGAATGGCTGAATGAAGATATCAGAGACATTGATAGTAATAAGGATAGTGAACGTGTAATTGAAAGTGATCATGATACAGTTACAGAGAAGTCGTAACCAGTGATTTTGATGAAGTAGCGAAACACACTTGCAATGAGGATGAAAATGCTGCAAATGAAACACAAATTGAAGTCAGCAAAGGTTATTGGTATAGTAAAAATTACTATAAATGTACAGGAAAAGAACCTGTACTCTAAACCACAATATTGTCCATTTATAGTTGCAGTGGTTTAACTTAACTCTAGTACCATAAAATTGGAAAGTCACTCCCACAACATAAGTTAGGGGCAGAGAGTAGTAAATAGGTTTTGTGGTCAGAAATGTGGGAAGTCTGTTCACACTTGCCCCTTCAGTCTAGCACTCATTGGATAGAAGCAGCCAATTTTTACTTCCTTCTACTTAGTATTCCACCCAAAAATGTGATGTCGAGATTTCACCAGAAATATATGTTTTGAGATCCCCTGAATAAAAAAAAAAAAGCATTTTTAGAAAAATCTGATGTGTTGTGCTCACACGACTTTCTCTACTCTTGTACTAACCATTCTTACAACCTCTTATTCCTATATCTTCTTCGTGATAGTTGAGATAAATATTTATGCAAGTTATCTTATTGCTTATTTCCTTGTATGTGCAAGGGGAATATTGGAACACAGTAGGCTTTGAGCGATAGTAAAATATTTTAAAGCTTTGAGATCCCATTCTCTTTGCACGCTTAACATATAAAAAATGAACAATGATGTTCCATTGCACGAAAGTTCTAAGTTTTCCGAAACTGACACACAAAACAAGGAATATCTCCGAAATGGTGCACTCTACAAAAAAATTTATTGAGACATAAATTGTGTATTTTAGCAAGATCTACATTTCTTGTATAGTAAAATTTTGTTTTCTGTAGAGTGATATAACAGCTAAAAAGGCCTATCTTCTTATCCTGAGCTATCAGCTTACTGAACTAAATTTCCTTAACTCTAGCAGCATAGTTAATTAAACCCCGCATAAACAGGAGGATGCTGAATATCAGGATTCCTAGACAGATACGAACTAGTATATCACAGATCCGCAAAGTAAAGGTCAAAACTACTGGAGCAGAACAGAAACTAGAAACCAAGGAAACTTGCTATATATATCCAGCATCTAGGAGAAGAACTACATATGTGTGTTTCAAGTATAAGACACCTGTATGTCTGATATGCATCAGAAAAATCTGCATTAACTGTTTTGAAGTGCACTGTACTGAAAAAAGTGGCAATATTTAGTGCATGCCCTTTTCGAGACTGTAGCTTAAATACAAATGACTGGTGTTTTTTTCTAATCAGTATTCATTATTGTATGCGAGAATACCTGATTTTTATTAATAGCTTTATTCATAGTTTTCAGAGATATAAAAACGTGAAGTAACAAACATTTTTTATCTAAGTTTTTATGCCAAAGTGCTATTTATTTTGTTTAATGTTTTAAGTAGTGCAGCAGTTAAACTTGAGATATTTCAAATTGATGCTTAAACACGTCTTAATTAAGCTAAAAGCTGCTTAGAATTTTGAAAAAGTAATGAACATTAATTCTGGAATAACATAAATATTAGGCATCTCCCAGATGTTACCTCAGTAGTGTGACAAGTTTATCATGTCACTGGTTAAGGATTAAGTAGCATTCCGTTGTTGGATATTTGCATCTCTATCATTTATTGAATACTGCTGATGCAATTAGATCATTTACTACTACATTCACCTAGCTCATGATTACACATCCTTTATGATTAGCAAAATTATTCTAGAATTCTTTACAAGTCGACAAGGCAACCTTATTGTAGGTTAATAAAGTTAAGTGTAAACGTGTATGTTGCATGTCTAGTGGTCTATAATATTTTATTGTTATCCATGTTAAAGGTTGTTAATTTTATCAATACAATGTGGTTATAAGAACTTAAATTTAACGAGGAAATGATGTGTAATAAAATGGGCAAAATATAGATAACTAAGCAAATTAAAGGGGCAATAAATACAATGAAAACATTAAGTGAACCATAGATATGGCTCTAAGTGCAACTGAAGATGCAAATGAATAAATGGGGAATAGTTGGTCAGTATGACATATTTGTGCAAGTACCAAAATGAGGTACAATTTGCACCTGGTATCAACGGTGCATGCAGTTGCTCACTGCAATGATATCTGAAGGCAGTGAATGTATGAAGACTTACTTCATCTGTTCATACATCAAACTTAAGAACAAGGACACTGTTCACACATTTTTACTTTCTCTATTATGTATAGTAAGTAGAGGAAGCATTGTATTTCACCCAAAAATTCCATGATGAGATTTCACTGGAAATATATGAATACAAAAGAAGCATTTTAGAAAAACTGCTGTGTGTGTATTTGTCAGTCTGTGGGCAGGATAACTCAAAAACGAAAAGTAGGTTAAAACCAAAGTTCATATTTAAGTTTAATGTCTTTTAAAGATGCGACACGAAGATTTTGAAGAAAATTCCTCCACGCTAAACTACCCTTTATATGGATAACTTTTTGAAAATTATGAAAAATGCCATATGTTTAAGATATTTTTATGACAAATGAAATGTATATTTTGAATTTTCTGGCTATAGCCTATGTAGTCCTGTTTACTCTGGATGGAGTAAACCCTAAGAGATAGACCAACTGTACAAAAATGTAGATCTTGCTAAAACACAATTTATTTTTTGTAGAATGAACCATTTCAGAGATATTTGTTATCTGTGCAAGTTATAGCAAACTTATATTTTTGTCAAATAGAACATTCCTATTCATTTTTTATGTTAGCCATACAAAGAGAGCAGAACTTGAAAGCTTTATAGAAGATTTGACTACCACTCAAAGCTTACTGTATTACCATATTGCCCTTGCACCTACAAGGAAATAAGCAATATGATAATTTCTGGAAATGCTTATCTCAACTAAGACAAAGAAGATATAGGAATAAGAGTTTGTAAGAAGATTAGCACAAGAGTAGAGAAAGTCATGTGAGTGCAACACATCAGATTTTTGGTAGAGTTGTATAAAAGGTAAAATTGCATATGGAACAGTTCTTCACGAGTCACTCTGATAATGATATTGTTCAAAACTGTTGATTTTATCAATATGGTGTCTAATGGAATGCCTTTGACCAAAATGCTGCATACATCCCAGGAGCAGATATCAAACTAAACTGATGAAAACAGATCCCGAAAAGAGGTACTTGACGTACTTAAACAATAACAGCGGCACCAATCTATGCACATTGTATTTTTTGCATATCCTAGTTATTTTATGAAAATAAGCTTTCGTTTTTTCCTAATGAAAAGGATTATTGTGCACCTGAAACATTGCCTATACTGTTATGGTGAAGTGAAAACTGTTTTAATAGCACTGTGACTGCAGCAAAACTCTAGTGACAAATCAATACTGCAAATCCAAATAATTTACAATGTACATCAAACCTCTTAGTCATGGAGCGTTAATAAAAAACAGTATTTGTTTTTTGTTTTTTTGTTTTTTTATCTATTGTTGCAGTCCAAATGTATGATGATCTTTTATGCATTTACAGTACAAGCAAAATAATAGGGAAATTAATGGCATTTAGAGAACAAAATTCCATAAAATACGGCACAGAGTTCCCTTCCATTATAGACACTGTATGAGCTGTTCATTATTCCAGAGTGTTGCTCACAGTGGAATCTGAAGAACTAAAGTAAACAGACATGCCAAGCAAACATACTTTAGTATTTCTGGATACTTGACCTCAATGGTTAGTTCAATGGCTGCAACTAAAATGTTGAACTTCTTTGGCAGCTGTATAATGCCAAGCCAGTATTGCCAGTCCACATTTTTTGTGTTTCACATTTGTGTACTTTCAATTCTCTGAGATTTTAAAAAAACTGATGTTTGTGTCTTTGAAACTACCTGAGGACTTGAGTTGCATTTTGCATATATACCGACCATAACATACCATAAAATTTGTTACCAATAATTACGGCTAAGATTTTAATATAAAATTAAGAAGTATGTACTTATATATGTAACCAAAATTGGTGAAATGTAAGTAAATATGTAATGAAGCCTTTATATCTAAAATCCAAAATTTTATTTTTTGCTACAAAATAGAAGTTCACACGTAGGCTAGTCAAATTTCCATGTTGATTCTTAATCAGTTTACTTGTGTTACAAAGTATTGAAGCACAGGTGTCTCCCATTCAAGCGTTTGTCACATTTCAATAGGTTGCACAATTAATTATGATGCACTTTCCCAAATGGTCTGTTATGCATAGTTTTCTGTCTAACGATGGCTTTATATATAAAGATTGCTCAACTTTGCAAGAAGTCAGTGTGCATGTTTATATAGAGGGATTGTGCTATTCTCTGCTACAATTTTACCATTAAATATGCAAGACAAAATAACATGATTTGAGTACCCATTTTTATACAGAGATTAAGTGTAAACTACAACACCCACTTCACCTGGTACAGCACTGACCTTCTGAACTGCATCTTCCATTATCCTACAGCTTCCTGAAGGAGCATATTTCAAGTCTCCAGTTTCTTAGTGCTATTGGGAAGCTGTTGAAGTGAGTTATGATGTACGAGAACTGTTAAATGCTGACAAGGATTCACTCACAGATACTGCAGGATCAGAAAAAAATTTCTCCATCATTGACTTCACAGCTTCGAATTGCTTACTGTAGAAAATCATAGCTTCAATCTGTGTTGCCCAACTTGTTATCACTGGCGCTGGAAATGAGATACATCAGGTAGCTGCTGCTTGTAGCATTGTACTTGTACTTGATAGGGACATTTCAAGAAAACCTGCATTGCTGATATCAATGTATTTACTACTGGGAGACAATGTCTGTCTCTGCTACTCCTTGCAGTGCATCAGCTGTACATATAACATGCATTAAGTTTGCATGAAGTACATTAAGCAAGTTGCCTGTTTTCAGCATGTATGGAGCTGCATCTGTGTACATCAGGAGGACCGTCTCTTCTTTTGTTCCATCTGGTCATAATACCTTAAGTTCATCATTAATGAATCTAGCAATTATTGAACTATTTGTTGTCTCCATAGGTTTACAATAAACTAAATACGACTTAGATGCAGCCTCACAGTCCAACTTTGTTATTAGATTAGCAACGAAATACCCTACACCATCCATTGTCTCATCAGCAGAAATCTATATAGGTATTTTTTTTTTTTTTATTAACGTCCTCCAACCTAATGTCATATCAGACGGTGAATGAATGAAATGGGTGAAATGATGCTCAAATGAGCCTGAGGTCCATAGAGCTTTAAGTTACCTGACATTCATCTCTCAGGATAAGGGAAAACCTCAGGGAAAAAAACCTTACCCAGATAACTTACCCTAAACGAGATTTGAACTTACGACCTCTTGAACGTGAGGCAGACGCGCTAAACATCACGCTAAGGTGATTTTCCTATGTCAACCAAGACATTTTTCTAATTTGTCAACATAAAAGGAAAATCTAAGTAATTCTTCTTGAGAGTGGACTTGTCAGGAATGTTGCAGTTGCAGTATTTCTGTAAGAAATGCGTAAATCTAGGTACCAAAAGTTTGTTGCAGGGTATGTACTGTGTAACAAATGCCATGCACAGTTCTTTTTAAAACTTATATTAGATGATGTAGGTTACCCTTGCAAGTGCATAAGTATTACCTTTTCTTTGAAGAACCTGTTACTTATTTCTAATATGTAGATTGCTTTGTAAATCTTCAATTTGAGATTTCATCATCCACCCCATATGTTTATCACAAGTTTGGTACAGGACTATTTTACCATTAGTGGTTAAGCACTGTCAGTAGAAATCTTTGTTTTGCACTCTGATGACAACAAAGACACAATGTGCCATGGCTAACTTAAATGCTGTTACAAATTCTGAAGTGTTTGAGAACAAGGGTCATAGTTATCTCTTTCCAATTAGTGCAATTTAGTTTTGAATGTAATGGAAATGCAGGGGACTGACGACAATGTATGAGAAGCACAATAATCAAACTTATAATTGTTTTTCCTTTCTTGCTTTTTAATGAAAATGTATAGGATTGATGAAAAGGTGTAATAATGCCACAATAGTATTAAAATGTGTAAAATGATGTAGTATGGTGTGAAATATGTAGAAGTATGTAATTTAAAACTTTGAATGTAGGGTCCTTTCAGTATAATTCGTTGATATTTTAGCTTTTCTTATAACTACATATGCAGGGACAGAATATGTAATTAAATAAAATCCAGGCCCTACTGATATCAACTTACCATGCCTCTTGTCTCTCCTCTAGTTAACAGAAGAATTTATTTGGTTGTTTCAAGGTACATTTTACCGACTGGCCAATTTTAACGATTTATGATCTGACAAATTGGGTAAGAGGTTGGTGCATTGGTGCCACTTTTGAAATTGTATCATTACTGTCATATACAAAGGCCAGAAACTCATCCCACTTCTTCTGAACTTGAATTAATACATCAACAGTTATCGACTTGCATATTTCTCTGTACAGCCGGCTCCAAATGATTTCCGATGGACAAGAAGGTGCCGGGGTAAGAGACAAAGAATTTTCTTATGAATTAGTTGCAGCTGGGTGCCTGGCCCAGGACGGCTTTCATGTGTTGAGCAGGAAGCAAACAAGAGGCTAAATACTCAATTTTATTCTATGCAAACAAAAGAAATCAGCACATTCTTTTCTGCATGTATTTAAATAAGTAATATTGCTTTTTGTAATAGCGTTAATCAAGAAACTTTTTAAACAATTATTAGAACAAAGATAATGCATATAATGTATTTCTTGTTAATAAAATAATATCATGATAAAGATGATAATAATAATAATAATAATAATAATAATAATAATAATAATAATAATAATAATAATAATAATAATAATAATAATAATAATAATAATAATAATAATAATAATTATAATAATTATAATAATTATAATAATAATAATAATAATAATAATAATAATAATAATAATAATAATAATAATAATAATAATAATAATAATAATAATAATAATAAATTTTAATAATCATTTTAACAATAAATGTGCCATGGGCTATTTTTCGTACATAAATTTTGGATGTAAAGTTGTGAGACATTTAACACAGATTGATGTTAAGTGCAGAATATAAAGCAGAATATAAAGCTCCCATATGCTGGCATATACAGTTCCGACAGTTACATTTAATTAGATTTTGAAATATATGTACAAGTATATATACATATATTGCTCTTCTATTTATTTACAATAAATACCTGCACACTGTTATCAATATAAGCAGTTCAGTATATTATTAAATATATATAAGATACTAAAGGAAGAAATGTAAGTCAATTATACATAAGGGTATTTGTTAAATTTCAAATATTCTTCTACTGTGTAAAAGCAGTGTTCCTTCAAAAAAACCTTCACACCGCATTTAAATTTATTAACATTTTCTATAATATTTTCAGGCATCGATTATCTATTGCATGTGCCGTATGTTTTGTTTTAAGTCTTACAATTATTTTCATCGGTATTAAACATTTACAATCACAAATTTTCAGGACAATGTATGGAGTTAGGAGAAACTATTTTATACTTTTTAGTCCAAATTAAAAGCGTGGTTATTAAAATTATTATACTATTATATTATATTAAACTTTTTAAAATTTAATTTCATTATATAGTGATATGCATCTAATCCCAAATATTTAGTCTCCATCCTCACATATGTAACAGAGTTCGTATTGGATTTATAATGTTAATGTTGTTTTCTTTACACTGAGATTATTTTCATATGACCATACCTACAAAACTGTTGGAATTATATTTTCTTTGGACTTACAAAAGGATTACTTCCCTCACCCTTGTGGGCAGGTATGACATAGCAAGTCAACCTTTGAGACCGCCTGGCATAACTTGCCGATAAGCCATCCTGTCTTACAAATGCGGCTAGGAATACATGCCTTGGAAAACATTTGGAGCTGGCTGTACATGAGAGAGAAAAATCTGATGTTGCATTCATATGACACTCTCTACTCTTGTACAAACTATTCTTGTAAACACTTATTCCTCTATTTTCATGTTAATTGAGAAAATATTTGCAGAGATGATCTTATTGCTAATTTTGTTGTAGGTTCAAGGTGGGAATACAATAGGCTTTAAGTGATAGTCAAATCTTTTAAAGCTGGTAACTATGTGATGGCTTTGAAATTCTCTTCTCTTTACATTGCCAGAGACAATTAAATGAATAACAACCTCTCATTTGAGAAAAGTATAGCTATTGCAAATTCAGAAAAATAAGGAATATCTCGGAAATGGTTCACTGCACAAAAAAAGAATGCATGAGATAAAAATTGTGTGTTTTAACGAGATCTAAATGTTTAGTAAGATTTTACATATCGCTTATGGTTTACCAGTTATACAAAAGCCAGCAAGACTACAGAGGACTTCTGAGGACATTCCTATAAAATTTAATATATACATTTCATTTGTCATGCTGATATCTTAAACATGCCATTTTAATTAAAATCATTAGAAATATTTTGAGAAGATAAAAAAATTTAGAAAACTTTTACATGTAAGGGGTAGTTTTGGGTGGTAGGGCTCTTTTTGAAAACCTTTGTTGCATCTTGAGACTGCACACACACACTCACGTGCGCGTTTGCCTGTTTTGGATTTAGGGAGTATCAAAATATGTATTTTCAGTGAATATTGGTACAACATTTTTTGGTTTTGTAGGTAAGTGTAGAGAAAGTAAAGGAATAGTTCCTATGTGAATTGCTCAGAGAATCTCTTTGAAATACTAATTCATAGAGAAAACGACTACTTCTGAATTTTTACTCAAAGATGTCATTGATGTTAAACTTATCAGATAAGCTCTCTAAGCATCACAAGTATTAATTACAATGTAAAGCTAGAATCTCCTGTCATGTACTAAAGCCAAACTGGTTTTCATTTCAGAGTAATACCCAAAGATGGCAGAAAGCAGTGGCGATAGATTGGATGTCATAGTGTTTGGTGCAACAGGTTATACAGGAAAAGTGGTAGTTGAGCAGATTTTTAATTTGGCTAAGGAGAAAGGCAATATTACTTGGGCAATTGCTGGAAGGAACAAATCAAAACTAGAGGCTGTGTTGGATGAGCTGAAAACGAAAACAGGTAACTGTAAACTCCATTTAGAAATGAAGTATTGAGTTTTTATTTATGTTAAATATTACTTTGCCTGCCTTCTAGGTAGGACAATATATCCAAAGGATAACAAAATGTCCCATTGTGCAACGCTTTAGGTGCCATTTCCAGTATCTCCATCTTTGAAGAATCCATTACAGTAGTGAACTATGTGATCTTTATCTTGGGGTATACATGTAGCAATTTTTTATAAGTGGGTTATCTCTGGTTGGTTGATGGCTTTTCAGATAAAAGATGACAAGGGACACTTGGAAAGAATGCATAAACATCCTCTAAAAATATCAGATCTCTATATCTTGTATATTCTGAAATAGTAGCTCATTAGTGAAGTAGATCTTGATGAATTGGGTATTTGGTTGGGTGCACCTGACAGAATTGTGAGAAAATTTGGAAATTTGAACTTATTATCTATCACAAAAAATAAATACTACATGCAGAATTTACTAGTACATTCATAACTGTTAGACTCCGGATCCTGAAGCAATTGGGAAGCTTTTTCCACGTGATTTTCTTTTATGCGAAGATCGATCTTCCTGCCAAATATCAGCAATAGTGGCTCATCATGGAGGACTCATATCTACTGTGATGTTTACGTTCCATGTGTAGTGCAGCTTGGTGAAAATTTTCCCATTGCTCATCGAATAAATACCAATCTTCGATATTGCACGCAATGATTAGTTTTGACATCAAGCTGATCACATCACAACAAACAGAATGAACCGTCATGCCTAAAATATGGTAATACGTGTTAATTACAATTTTGAAAAAGGTTCTATAAACGCAGCTGCAGTCATCTGAGCTGCTTCACATAAGGTCAGCAGTTGTACTCATTTAAGCTTACGCAAGTAATGCGTGCAGATGGGGCGAGGTTGCCATGCAGTGAAAAAGATAAACAGCAATAACTTTTTTCTGTGACATGATGGAAACATTCCGTTTTCAGCAATGTAATCAGTGCATTATACATAATAAAATCTGTCACTTACCTTTCCAGTTGCCAAAACCTTGTTGAGTTGAGTTGTGTTATCGTTGACAACTCCTTTAATTTTGATATAGTATTTTTATAAATTTCTTCTTCTGTACATCTCATGGTTACATACAAATACATAATGAAAATTTACTTTCATATTCATAAATACGGTACTCTATATGTCTAATGTTTACAGTTTTGTACTTATGCAAAATTTACAATTTTCAGAATGTTGTCCTCCCCGTCAGGCATATTTATTATAACAATCCCGACACTTGTCTTCAGATCAACAATAAACTGACATCTTTGATCTTCTGTACTCCCCTCCATGGTAGATTGTGCTGAGACCAAAAGTTGTCCTTTGTAAAATTTGTATCATATGCCAAAAGATAGGCATATAAAGTTGTTACTGCACAGAATTAAGTTTAAGTTTATTTTAATGCAACTACTCTAGTGTTATGTTTGAAATATGTTTATACCAACATTAACCATTTACAAAGCTAACTCAAAGACTGGAAGTAACGAAATCATACAAACAAGTAATTTAACATCACTAACAGTAATCTATGTTAGAAAAGGTAGTACGAAGACTTAAAAAAGTTATATTTTGAAGTTACATTTAAACTGTTCTTTCATATCAGTATGTTACACTTCAGTTGTACGAAAAGAGCTTGTAGTCTCCTAGGTTCTCATATGTAGTGCAATTTCAAAATGGCAACAACCACATGTAGTGTGATGAGTTCTCCTGCTTGGTATTCTAAATCAAACAGAAAAGGTACAAAATTAACTGCAAAGTGTAAAATATCATCTTAAATGTGTAGCAAAAAGTATCACACTTATATCTGTCATATTTACATTATCTGCCAAATCATTAATGTACAATATAAATAAGAGGCCAAAGAAAAGATTCTGGAGCCACTCCATATTGTATTGTACTGCTATTTGAAAGTTGTTTTTAGTTCACCAATTTCATTATCAAAATATTCAATTTCAACTGATTGTTTCCTGTTATCCTGATATGACATGAACCAATTTAACGCTAATCCCCATGTACCATACATAAATAAGTTTTCTTATAGCAATTCATGTTCAGCCAAATCAAAAGCCTTTGTAAGATCCAAGCAAATGGCTATTCCTATTTATTATCTATAATTTAATATAGTTTTCTCATGAATGCAGAATTTGTTGATTTGTTTTTTTCCAAAACCATTTTGGCTATCATTTTATTACTTCTAATATATCTAGGAATTCTATATTTTAGGGGTCTCCGTCTAGGGGATATGTGAATGGCAACCCAAGGTACCCAAGCTGAGCAGAACATTACTTCCACTTACTGGTGTTTTGCTCCTCACTGTAAACTTTACTATCTGACCTTACCTTGGTCATCTCTTGTTCTCTTCCGACCCCGATGCTATTAGGGTTCCTGAGGGCTAGGGAGTCTTTATTTTTCCAACCTCTCCATTTCTCTAATTTTTCTATAAAACCTTAACCCCTAACATGCTGACCTGTCATGGCATGTAATACGTCTTCTGATTGGTAATCAGAGGATATGGTCGGTGAATTTATTTTGATAACTCTCCCGGTCAGGTTGGTGAGACCCGTAAACCAACGACAGGTGTGGTCCCCCAGACATTCTGGGGGTTGCGAGAGAGCGATGTGACCGCCAAAACATAAAAATATGGTGCTCTCTAAAAAACGGTTACTATTACTGCTAGCACTTCAAAAACACCTAGTCTTCCAATGGATACCGGCTCACTGTGGACTGAGTGGTAATGAGAAAGCTGATTTTCTTGCAAAAAAGGGTACCAGCGGTGTACAAAAATCTATAGTTAATTTACCATTTTATGCAGCTAAAAGGTTAGTCAACTCTGAATTCAAAAAAATTATTGCAAAATATTACTATGAAAAATCAAAGAATAAAAGCTGGGAACTACCAAACATTCAAACAGTGATTCCTGACTATCCTCGAAAAACAGCAGTTGCAACCTTCAGGTTGATTACAGGACATGATTGTCTGGCAAAACATTTAAACAAAATTGGGATATATTCTTCACCACTCTGTCCTCTATGTGATCTGCAAGAGGAAATGGACCGAGACCACCTTCAAATATGCCCGGCCACTTCTAGTGCCCCATCCATCAGTGAAAAATATTGGAGAGCAAGAGGATTAATGACTTCATTGTCAGAAATCCAGCATTAGCTAACAACAATATATCTAGGAAGCTTACTATTCTTTTGTGCATTACTTCTTCAAAGATTTTTGCAAGGATAGAACTTATTGATGTAGGTCTATAATTCCCTCTCTCTCCTTTGTTACCCTTTTTATAAGTGGGTTTCACTTTAGCATTTTATAGCTTCTTATGCAACATCCTACTCAACAGCAAAAGGTTTATTAGGTATGTTAGTGGTTCCATTAGTTTATGGTTCATACCATAAGCATTTAAATTTGACCTAGCCATAAGTATAGCTTTATTAAATTGTCCTATTGGTCAAACTGCTGTCTGACTGCAGTTCCTTATTGTATTCAAACGTTTAGTCTGCCGAGAAAGCACTTTCCTTTCCATAACTTTTTGGTTTCATCGCTGTGTTAAAGGAAAAGATGTGTCAGGAATCAAGATCATTGTGGCTGATGTAGCTGACATAACAAGTTTGAAGCAGATGGCAGAACAGGGCCGTGTTGTGATCAATTGTGTTGGACCATACAGATTTTATGGTGAAGCAATGGTGAAAGCATGCATTGAGTCTGGCACTCATCATGTGGATATCAGTGGAGAGCCACAAGTAAGTTTATATCCAACTGTTTTATGTAAAACTGGAGAGAAAAGTAAATATAGCCCATGAAATCCTCAGTTTCAAAGTTTATTTTATGTCAGCAGAGCTGTAACTCTCTGGTTTGTAAAATGTTAAATGCTAAATTAAGTAAAAATTGAAGCTGTTTATATTTTAAATAGTTTTATTTCTTGAGTTTTAAAAAGTTGATGTTGTAGGAATGTGTTTGTTGTGCTTCAAAATATATTAGCCATATATATTTTAAATAAATTGCGAAACTTCTTTGTCCTGGAGATCAATACAAAGTACTGTAGAAAATCAAAAGATTTATACTTTATTCTCAAAAGTATGTTATACTGAAAAAGGGATTTAGCAAATACAAAAATTCATTGGCGTTCAACAACTTATAACTGATATATTTACAAAATGCAAGGTAAATTTGCAACATTATAATACATCAGGATTGGGCAGCTCATGTGCTACCTTGAGCGACCTTCATCTTTTTTACCTGCTAAACATAGTTTTCAGTTTAGGTCATGAGCAATCTGTGCTCTCTGAGCAGCAGTTGCGTCATTACATACCTTGAATTCTATCACGGCAGCTCCATTTATACTTCAATTAATGTAACTTGGGTATTCTGACAGGTCCTTTAGCGTGTGCTATGCACGTGGTAGGGAAATGGCACAGCGGTCTGTTATTATGACCACCAGGTTTGACCTTGAAGTAGCCAATAGAGTATGTGTGGCCATGCAGTCCTGTCACAAAGTCAATTGGCTACTTCAAGGTCAAACCTGGTTGTCATGACAACAGACCGCTGTGCTATTCCCCTATCATAATGCACACTGAGGGAACTGTCCTAATACCCAAGTTATGTTAATTCAAGCATAAGTTCTTGTACACACACGCACATGCACACCCTACCACTAAATCAGATGAGTCACGGGCCTTAAAGAAGTCATTGGTCTTGGTTTCTTTTGGCTTTGTTACAAATTCTCTTTCACGAACTGTTTAAGCTAAGTAAGCAACTTCAGAATGTTTTCTGGCACCATATCAGTTTTCATGTTTCATTGTTTTGACAGAAGACATGTTCAGGGTGCAGTTTCAACTTCTTCCCATACATTGTCATTACTGTCATCTTGAGGGAATATCATATCAGTGTGCAAAAATTTAGGTTGCCAACTTCACTTTATTGGCATTCTTGATAGATGTAAATGCCTTGTTTGGAGAAAAAAGAACTTGATGCGGCAGATAGTATGCATTTTATTTCTGGATAAGTTTGAAATTGAAGTAAAATTTATTAATACAGTCAATAGAAATGGTATGTTATAAAAACTTATGTTGCAATGATATAAGTGATAATGTAAATCTATATGTAAAAGAAATGTACGTTATATTTAAGTTATTCTGAGATTTCACCATATTTTTAGTGTGCTTACTTTCCATTTCAATATGGTGCTCTCTAAAAATCGGTTACTATTACTGCTATTGCTCTCTTTGTATTGGAGAGCAAGAGGATTAATGACTTCATTGTCAGAAATCCAGCATTAGCTAACAACAACTTTCCATTTTAAGGCACTGTTTAGTTGTGTCCATTTTGGCTTATAAATTGGTTTTTGGAAATAATGGGTTCATTCATAAAATTAAAACATATTTACAAATTTAAATGTACAATTAATGTCTAATCATAAAAGTAATGTTTATAAAGAGTGAAGCTTTAAAATGGTCTAAAGTAAGAACAAATTAGAAACTAAAAGTTTCACTTATCTTAGTAATATTGCAAGATTTTATGCATCTAACACTGAGATAGAATATATGGTTAGTCCCCAAAAAGAAAATATTTATATAAAAAATATTGCAAATTTAGCTTATTTTTCATGTTGGTAATGATTTGGTTAGTGTTAAATGTGTTACACCATTGTTTCATTGTTGAGAATATTATTTGTTTACTAGCATCATTTATGCTAAGTATTATGTTCCAATTTAATATATGTAATTATAAGAATTATTTTAAATGTAATATTAAAAGTGTTGGGAGGATAGATTGAGATTGCTTCCTCAACATTTTGAGAACTATATAGTATATATGCAAGATGACGTCGTAGCGGATGCCATGAAATATGCGTGTATACGTATGAATAAAAATGCATAGTTAAAGAATGTGGCAGATTCAATCTCTCTTAGTGTCCAATGCCAAAAGGGGTAAGACGTGTTTTTAATGTGTGCAGGATAGGACACTATAAGTGAAATTTCCATTGACAAGATACAACGAAAACATTGAGGAAGTCGATCCGCATGCATAGAATGTCTATTAATGTGACATGTGCGTAATTTACAGTAAAAAAATAGGTGCGAATAAAACATTGTAAAAGACTTCATTCCATGTCCACGCTATTCACCCTGTACCTTGACCCGAGATAACTACAGAGTCGAAAGCTCTTCACCTACAACAGCATTTTATTTGAAAAACTGCACCAACACGTTTCAAGTTGACTCCAACTTTGAGAATGAATTGGAGTCAACTTGAAATGTGTTAGCTGCATAAAATATTGCAATATTACTAAGATGAGTGAAGATTTTACTGTGCTTTTCAAATGGGAAGGCATTTGTCCTTGGGTGCCTCCAGGCCGGCAACCAATCGGAGTCTTACTGTGTTATATTTCTTTCCCCTTGAGTGGGGCTTGACCTGCGCCAAGAAATATGAAAAGTGGGGGTAATTAGCTAGCAACGCTATGCACATAAACGTATCTCATTGGCTGCAGATCAGAACTCTTTCCATTTGAAAAGCACAATAGTTTCTAATTTGTTCTTACTTTAGATTCTTATTGCTTTCTTGTTAATAGCTTCATTATTTCCTTATTTTAAAATGGTTTTTTATCTGAAAGTTCTTATTGTGTAGGAAGTATTGCTTTGACAACAGTGAAATGTTATTGAAACAGTGGGAGTTTTTCCCATAGTTACCATATAATTACTAAGTTTTATTAAGATATGTTGTCTCAGTACAACTATGGATTTGCATATGCTTGTCAGCAATATAATAAGTTGTAATTCATTAAATGGTTGCAGGTAATATTTGTCATGAGTTCAGAAAACATTATTTTTGTGACAAATTGTCAGTCAAAAGTCTTAATGATTATAGAACCTTCATTCCATTAATTGCTTAAGATTAGTGCTTAAATTGTGAGCACCTGTTTTTCTCCCTTCTGTGATTGATTAATGTGTTTTGATTCAATTATCAGTACATGGAGAGAATGCAGCTGGAACAGCATAAAACAGCTGAAGAAAAAGGTGTATATGTTGTAAGTGCCTGTGGATTTGACAGTGTTCCTGCTGACCTTGGAACAGTTTATCTTGCAAAGAAATTTGAAGGTAACCTTTTTTATCCCAAGCTCACTCTACAAAATTAATTCACTAAATACAGAGCTTTGAATAGCTTAATTACTGCTGATTTCAACAGAATTATATATGTAAGCAAGCATGAAATGCTTTGAATAGTTTCTGTGGTTTTCAGTCCTATTATGGAAAGTACTGTATCATCTGAAAAAACTGAAATTTTCAGTTCATTTGCAACAATATATGGTTCAAAGTAGTATATAACTCAGTATTTTTGTTAGCTTTAGGTTTTATTTTCCTTTTTATAGTAGGACCCACAAACCCATCTTTATTGGGACCTTTAAAAAGAATGAATATAATTGAAAACCTTCTGCTCTGTCTTATGCAGATGCTCTTAAAATGTGCATACTTCTTAACTAATTTTTGCTAAGTGTAATTAATTATGTGTCATTATTACAGTTTTTCTTTTCCTCAGGGGACTTGAACACCGTTGAGTCTTACTTAGAATTCTGGAGTGAAGGAAGCATGTCGGTAAGGGAACATATGATGCTTAAGCTATAAACCTTAGCTTATATTGAGTAAATGGTTATACTGCATAATAAATAAATAATTTGTTTCAGAAACAGCACCTCTTCCCTCATATATTTTCCAGAGAACAGAAGAAAAGTTATGTGACTTATAAATTGGCACATAAAGGATACTTTGTTTGAAGATACATACATCTTATTTCTTTATATCAGTGTCTGATAATACAAACTTGAATGTGTGTTTCTGAAACAAATACTAAATTAAAATAGCAAACATTAGACCTTTGATCATATCCGTAATTTAATGCTACAACCCAAATGTGTGCAAAAATTAAAGAAAAAAAACCTTATACTGTATAATTACTTTATCCTTGAAAAACAGCAGTTTCAACCTTCAGGTTGATTACAGGACATGATTGTCTGGCAAAACATTTAAACAGAATTGGGATATGTTCTTCACCACTCTGTCCTCTATGTGATCTGCAAGAGAAAATGGACCGAGACCACCTTCAAATATGCCTGGCCACTTCTAGTGCCCCATCCATCAGTGAAAAATATTGGAGAGCAAGAGGATTAATGACTTCATTGTCAGAAATCCAGTATTAGCTAACAACTTTATAATTACTAATATAAATCAGCTCTACAGTCCTAATGGCACTTGTTTCTCTCTCTGACTCTCTCTCTCAAAAAAAAAAAAAAAAAAAAAAAAAATCTTGCATCAAGCTAGAAAATTTGCTGAAGCTATGCTACATTTAACTCTGTGAACAATACCTTTATTGGAAAGTCTTTCAAAAGTGGTTGTACCATCTGAAACATTGATGTGTTGAGAGATAGAGTACTAAGAAACATTATTAGGTTCATTCTTTATGACTTAGTCAGTTTTTTGATACATCACTTACTTTAGCTTATTTATTAAGGAAAATATGGAATTTCAAAACTGAAAACTCAGCTTCTATTATGTCCAATGTCCCACCTACTGACATAATTATGCAGAGATTTATTCAACCACCACCAGCAACATGGCCAACTTGGACTTTCACAATTGAAAACTCAGTTTCTATTATGTCCATATGTCCTGTATAGCGAAATACTTAGGCAGAGGTTCATCCAACCACCACCAGATACAAGACCAAAGACCATGTTGAATAATGTAGGCAGTTGAACGGAAACTAATGATGGGAGCGATAGCTCCTGAAACGTGTTTTTCTAAATAAACAAACTAAAGCAAGTGATGTAATGTCAAAAAATCTGCTAAGTAATAACACTGTCACAAGCTAACATAAAAATTGTAATAATGAGGAAGAGATGTGGTATTGTGTAATAGTCTCATGGGGAAGCAACAGTATACAGAGCAGATAATCTGAAGACCCCTATTCTGCATCTGTTGCAGTAGCAGAAGATTTGAATCTGCGGCCATGCTCCACATCTGGCATACAATAGGATGGGGATTACAAGGGCCTGAAAAACGGCCCTACTTCAAGGGAACAGGCATCCCGAACCTTGGCTGTTGCCCCATTGGCTTGATGTGACAGGTTGATGATGTCCTCCCTGAAAGTTAGATGTGTATCTATACCCTGGGAGAAATAACCTATCACTTGACATTACAGCTGCCTGCTGGACGCTCTGTCGCAGCATTGCCACTTTTCCACTTGCTGTCCGTGGCCAGTGGTTCCATCATAATAAGTCCACCACTTTCCTTTTCAAAGTATTCTCTTATGACACATATCATCTCCCGGGCTGACCTTTTAGGGTTATTCCTTTACCCAATATACGCCTTTTGGCTTTATCAGGACTATAAGCCATTTTTAAACCATTTCG
This sequence comes from Tenodera sinensis, assembly GCA_030765045.1. Classification (NCBI taxonomy): domain Eukaryota; kingdom Metazoa; phylum Arthropoda; class Insecta; order Mantodea; family Mantidae; genus Tenodera; species Tenodera sinensis. The sequence continues at coordinate 79,221,990 of CM060971.1, forward strand.
AAAGTGTTTTGTGTGCCGCAAGAAGGGAATTCGTGAATGTGGAGGTGTACATACCCTTGTGTGTTTATCCCTGTTTTGAGGTAAATCACTGCAGAACGAACATATTAAGGTAAGCCAATAAAGTATATAGACCTTACTAAAATGTTTCATAAAGGGAAAATTATAATAAGTTGAGTTGGATAAGGGATAAATAAGGGTTAAATGCTTAAACGCACAGGACGCCCATATCGCTCATCCGCCATTTTAAATGGACGTGATTTCACGTCGATGTCCCTCAAGAGGTTAAACAGTCAAACGATATATCATTGCGAGTGGCAAAACATGTGGAAGGCAGAAGCCGGGAATACATGCACATATTGCAACATGGGTACACACCTCTGGTCATGTGATACTCACATGATGTATTTGTAACGCAATTGGATGTGATAAGCTGAGCCCTCTTACCTAGCCCTTAGGAGCCATGTGAGCAACGTGGCTGTCAAGTGTCAGGTTATCTCTCCCAGGGTATAGTTTCACTTCTAGGTATTTGATGGCATTCATCTGTTGTGTCTTCCTCCTGAGATAGGTAAATATGGGAAACTTTGCTGGAAAGTGGTGCTTGGTGAAAAGAATAGCATGGGTGCAGAATTCTTGGAGGAGGTGGAGGTGCCTCTGGGTGGGGTTGAAGGTTCTGCACAGGATATTATCTAACGACAACAGCATATTGTCAACATACTGTGCTATGTTGACATTTGACTTATTGGTGGGTCGGCTATGTAGATGTTAAAAAGCGTGGGTGGCAGGACATAACCTTTGGGGACTCTGTCTCTTATTGGCCTTTGTGTTGATTTGTTTCCTGTAACAGAGACCACAAAGTATCTGTGTTTAAGGTAGGAGTGTAATAGATGTATTACGTGTGTAGGAAGCTCCAGGGGAATGAGTATACAAGAGACCTGCATGCCAGGTCATGGAGAAGGCCTTCTTCTCGACGTACTGTCACAGTGTATACCCTGTCCCAGGGCAGCAGTCACCACTACTTGCAACTGCTGAGCTGTTGAGTGTGCAGGACAAAAACCAAACTGATGGGGAGGGATAGCTTGAACATCACCCCACGTTGGGGACCTGCAGGCAAGCAAAAGATGTGGCCGTGTCAAACATCTGCCAGCCAGAATGTTGACTTTTGTGGCTGGAATCATTACCTATAGCAGCTCCTCTCCTTATGTTACCGTGTAGGCACTGTAAATACCTGGGAATTAAAATCTGCACCCTGATTTATTAGGATCGAACTTGGATGCTTTCTGAATTGAAGCTCCATAGTATAAGCCCACTGTGCCACATTACAGGGCAAAATAAGCAAGAGTGGTCTACAAATGCTATGCTATCTCTTAAATATTCTTGAAGTATAATTGTTTATTATTTAGTATGCAGCTCCCAAGTTTCTTAAACTGCCAGGATTTTTTTAAATGAATGAGTTATTTACACCCAAATGCCTCATTTGCTAATAAATGTTAATTATTTTGTCTTAAAACACATTTTAAATTGTGATTAAAACTTCACTAATAAAACTCGTAAATCTAGGGTCCTGCGCTCCATTATACAACTTGGGAATCTGCAGTTAATGGAGTCTCTCATGTTTCTGAGCTACGTCCTCTGCGTGCAAAACTCTTTCCAAATAAGATGCCAGTTCTGAAACCAAAGTTGAAACACAGGTAAGTAATTTCTGTGAATGTTGAGGTGATTAAATGTATCAACATGGTATCTTCATTTTAGAAAAAATCAGATTTTAAAAATACAGCTGGTTTAAGCACAGGCTTCAGTGTTTTTTTTATCAAAAGTAAAGTATGCTGTGTCTTTGTAAATGCAACTGTGAATCTTTCTCATTCAATTCAATTTAAATAACAATGTGTGAAAGGTTAAATCAAACTGAAAAATTCAGTGCCATCGGCAGATCTGTAGTTAAAAATCCTAGCTATGGTAATGAATTCTTGAGTCTGGTTGTAACTTTCAACCCATACTTTGTGGCAATTTTTATTAAGGGATGCACTTCCACTCATGCGTTTAAGTGATGAGATCTTTATTACAGGGTCATATACAATGGGCAACAGATAAAGAACAAAATGATAAGGGCTAGGATTTTCTCCAATTAAAGTTCAGAATTAACTTTAATTTGAGTGTAAATAAAATCAATTCACAAATTAATTCATTGTTTAATCTGTTCTGGAAACTACCGTCTGAAACTATGTGGGTTATTCTAGCGGTAAAGTTTTTCCTATTATTGTTTCTGACCCAAAACATACATTAATGGCGTTATTTTCATGACAACCTTACTTTCCCTAACGCATATTTATATCCAGAAATATATATTGCTCATTATTTCTTCTCTGCGTGATCACTTACGGATTGTTTGCTCTTTCTTCTTGTTATTTAGAAGAATTAATTTTCTGTTTTATTGTGACACACATCTATCAATAGTTGTACACAATTGTGTGTCATTGCTATACAACACTAAGTCACAAGTGCCTTGCAAAGGATTAGCTATTTATTTGCTTTGGTTATGGAGCCTAGCGATGATTTGTTTTCCTTTTGCTTTTCTTATAATTTATACTTGTAATCAGTGGTACTATTGTACCAAATAGCTTCGGGGGCAATATTAAAATTTATAGAAATAACATGTAACATTTATATAACAAAAAATTGACATAATGTTGGTGAAAATAAAATACGCACACTCACCAGCGACTTCAGTATGGAGTTCCTGAGAACCTTCAGCTTGCTTTGGGTGATCAACAATATCACAAGAAAATCAAGTTCATCAAAGCATGCAAAGTTAATGTTTAAATTCAATGTAAACTTCATGATATGTTTCCTCCTTGTTTTCCTCAATGTTTAGTCGCGATATGACTTTTATGTTGAAGCGACTTCAAATAATAAATAAATTAAAAAAAAACAATATGCACAATAAATACCAGCATGAATCATCTATTCCTATTTCCCTAAATTAAATATTTTGAGCTTACAATTTCCCCTATATCTTACATACGGCATGTTTGAAAGACAAATAATTATAAACATAATGTGTGTTAAAAATTTGATATGTAACAGGTCTTTGACTCTCTGCCCATTAGCAGTTCACCATTACCCCTGTGTACTGTTTACATAAAAATATCAGTCTTTAGTCCTTTTTACTTTTTCTTTTGCTTATCTATAGTAAGCAGAGGAAGTATTGCATTCCACCCAAGAATTCATTTGAAATTTCACTGGAAATATACCTTTGAAGACTTCCTGAATCCAAAAAGAGCATTTTCTTTTTAGAAAAAAGTGTGAATGGGTGGCTGGGTGGGTGAGTGATTGTGGAGCCCAAGACTTAAAAACAAAACATAATTGAAATACCAAATTTGGCTATGATAATTAAACTGGCTGAAAGTGGTACACAGTAAACAAAAATATGATTTTGTGTAAGTCAAAATTAACACTTTTAGCTTCACAAACTTTTATTTATGTAGTACGCATGTTTCACAGATATTGCATGTGCTGTCTACAGGTCACTTTAAAACAAAGCTATTGAAAATAACTTTCTTGCACCTTAAGCCATTTTTGAGATATCCATTGATAATGGTTTGAATTGTTCAATATTGTCATTCTTTAAAAGTCCTTTCAGTGTTCACTTGTTTCTCATTAATGCAAGTTAATCATGTTAAATATCTGGCTAGAAATATTTTCATATTAGATGTACAGGCATTGTGACGAGGGCATTGCAGAAGGGGCATTGCATGCATGTGTGTGTGTGCTTGTGCTATGTGAGCATGTGGTATGTGTGTATGCATGGCGAAGTATGGTGAGTGCTATTTCTACACAGGATTGGAGATGCCTTAGGTATGTTTCCCAGCAAGTGAACTGTCTGGAAGACTTGATTTACGATTGATTTCACATACAGGACTTCTTCACTATAAGGCTTCCTCAAGACTGGCTTTACTTGTGAGGCATCCTCACTGCAAGGCTTCCTCAAAACTGGCTTTACTTGTGAGACATCCTCACTGCAAAGCTTCCTCAAAACTGACTTTACTTGTGGGACATCCTCACTGCAAGGCTCATTCACGACTGATTTAATTTGCAGAACTTTCTCACTGCAAGGCTCGCTTATAACTGACTTTACTTGCAGCGCTTCTTCACCGCAAGGCTCACTGAAGACTAACTTGACAAGCAGGACTTCATCGCAAGGCTTCAAGACTGACTTCAGTTGTGGGACTTCCTCACCATAAGGCTTCCTCAAGACTAGTTACACTTGCAGGACCTGCTCACCGCAAGAGTTACTTAAGGATTAAGTCTCCTTACACATGAGAGCTCTGGCTTGTATGGCAGAGCACACATGTCTAAGCAGCTAGAAGATTCTAGTTCTTTGGCGATAGTACTTCTTGCATTTATGCTGGGCTAGCACAGGGCTTGTCTTAGTTATGGTTCCAAATGTGCAGTGCCAAAGGTCTGATAACCTTGGGCATAGCTGCTGTGTCACAATATTTAGCCTGAAGAACGCCCTTCAGTAGTGCAATAGTGAAGGGTAATCTGTTGTGATGGTTTTGCCTTTCTGGAGGTAGTCTATGGGCATTACACCATGAGAGTCCAAAAACCATAGCTATGGCTTTTCCTGCAGATGGAACTGCTGTTGCTTTCTTTGGTTCACTTTCATCTGTTGCCACCAACTGTTCGGATTGCTCCTTTGTCTTGGGAACTTTCGTCTTATCGATTCTCTTATTTTCACCAAATTCTCCTATACTTTCTTTTGCCTAAGATCATTACTATTTCCTAAGATGATTATTTATTTTCCCCCTCATTTTTCACTTTCTTCTTAGCTCTACATCACTTTCACTTTCTTTCTTCACTTAACTTTTATTTTTTTAAAGGGCTTACTTGACATTAACCATAAACTCCTATTTCTATCCCTTCTGCTACCCCTGAACACAGTTCACTTGATCACTTATTCTTCCTTGTCACACGGCAAGAAGCATCATTTTCCTCCCTTGTTTTCTTCTGCTTCCTATATATTAACACATGCGCATTATCTGATATCCACTTTCTTGATTTAATATCTTTCCAAATTTGAGCTGGACTTTTCTGCTGTCCCTTCTGTAGTTTCATTCTACCCACATATATAATACCTGTCTCACTGTCCTCCCATTCTACTTGGTCATACCACACGTCTTGTTTACCCGGTTTATTTCTACTCCACTTTGGAATTGCACTAACTTGTTCTCCTCTACTCGCTCTATCTAAGATTGCTCGTAACATTATCAATTCCCCACTGCCATCTTTTTTCTCCATCAAATTTTCGTCACCAATCATAGCTTCTTTCTTCTCCTTCTCTGTTATCCTGTCGTTTGCTAAATTCCCCTCTTTTTCTTCTCTCGCATCTGTCCTTGAGTTGATGAGACCTTTCTTTCTCAGCAATTCTTTGAAATGTGATATGGCTGACTTATTAATTTTATGTTTCCTGACTTGTCACTTCTTGAATTTCCGCTACTATGTCTGTTAATTTATTTTTTCCTCTGCTTCATCCGCCATTAGTTTTAAACCTCTTATGTATGTCTGTTTCCCCTGACTTTTTGCTTGTCTTCTCTGTTCTATTGATTTCTTCATTTGCTGTCTTTGGTGTTATAAGTCTTTTTAAACCAAAAAGGTGAGTCGGTTAATAACACTACACAACACTTACCGCCACCAGCACTGCCGCTGCCACCACCGTCACGCCTGCCATGCCCACCACGGTAGCGTGATGGTTAGAGTGTCTGCCTCACATTCAAGAGGTCACGAGTTCGAATCTCGCTTAGGGTAAGTTATCCGGGTAAGGTTTCTTTCCCCGAGGTTTTCCCTACCCTGAGAAGACGAATGTCGGTTAACTTAAAGCTCCATGGACCTCGGGCTCATTTGAGCATCATTTCACCCATTTCATGTCATTCATTCGTCCGATATGACGCAATGTTGGAGGATGCTAATTTAAAAAAAAAAGCCACCGCGACCTCCGCCCGCCCGGGTAGCGTGATGGTTAGCATGTCTGCCTCACGTTCAAGAGGTCGCGAGTTCGAATCTCGCTTAGGGTAAGTTATCTGGGTAAGGTTTTTTTCTGAGGTTTTCCCTACGCTGAGAAGACAAATGTTGGGTAACTTAAAGCTCCATGGACCTCGGGCTCATTTGAGCATCATTTCACCCATTTCATTTTTCATTCGTCCGATATGACGCAATGTTGGAGGACATTAATTAAAAAAAAAAAAAAAAAACACCACCGCCGCTGCCACTGCCACCACTGATCAGAGTTAAAAAGCTATTTACAAAAACTGCGGTGTTGCACACACATGACTTTTTCTTCTCTGGTGCAAACTATTTTTACAAATATTTATTCCTCTACGTCATATTAACAGACAAACATTTGCAGAAATTATCTTATTGCTAATTTTCTTACATGTGCTAGTGCAATATGGGAATACTGTAGGTTTTAAGGGAGTTGTATCATTTAAAGCTGGTTGTTGTGTGATGGCTCTGTCCGTTCTCTTTGTACATCCAGGACATAAGAATGATTTCCCATTTAAAAACTTAAGTATTGGAAAATTCAGACATGTCTCCAAATGGTTCATCCCGCAAAAAATGTGCATCATAAATTGTGTATTGTAACGATATCTGCAGTTTTTCTGTAGCAAGATTTGGTCTACAGTTTACCAGTTATGCTGATGTCATCCAGAATGAAGAGGACTTCTGAGGACATTTCCAGAAAATTCAAGATATATGTTTAATTTGCCATGAAAACCATAAAAGTCATTTTTAATAAAATAAAAATTTAAAAAAAATGTTCCATGTAGAGGAAACGCTTCATGTCACATCCTGAACTGAGATAGCAAGTTTTGTATTTAACTAACTTTTTGTTTCCCAGTTATGCTGCCTACACATATACACACATGCACACACGCACACACAGAACCTTTTTCTATAAATGCTTGTTTGTATTCAGGGGACCTCAATATGTATTTCCACTAAGATCTCAATGTAATATCTTCTCTACCTACTATGTATATGGTAGAGAAAGTAATAAAAAGGAAAAATGTAAGAAATAATCTTTCATGTAAAGAATGGCTTGGGTCCTTACAAGTAACTCATTAAAGAATGACATTTAGCTTCCTATTAACTTGTCATAACCTTCATCATAACTCTTATTTAATGATGTATTCTGCATCTAATCCAACTCAATTTTTATGCATTAATGTTCACTAATTATTTAATTTTGTTTTGGACTTGGCTGTTCGTGCATGCACACAAAGAGCTTTCTAAAAATGCATTATGTATTTGCTACTAATATTATGTGGTATAAAAGTGTGCACATAAAATTTTGGGCTGAATGCAGTAGAGAAAGCAACAAAAATGAAAGAATGACATACAGTAAAGCCTCATTTATCCAGACTAACTGGGCGAATGGTAATCTGGAAAATCAAAAATCCTGATAATCCAGGCTATATGGGTAATATGTAAAACAAAATTCTTAAGTCCTTAAATAAACAGACTTACTGTGAGACGGTTATTTGCTCTTCTTTCTTGCCACATGTTGATGCGACGTTTGAGACAGTTATTTACGTTTAATGCAGCTATGAGACTCTAAATACTTTTCATCGAATTTCTCGACGTACCTCAGGGTGTGGTATAGGTCTACGCCTTACAAGGATGATTAAATTTCCTTTTTATATTTTTAATATACTTATTTATTGTTCCTTTACGTCACAAACAATAATACAAATATTCTGGATTGGCGTCCTTTGTCTCAAGCCCTACGGGGTTCACACAACCCGAACACGGACTATGTAATTTTGCGAGTTCGTAATCTTCTTCTATTTTCTAATGCAGCCTTACTAATTATATATTAGTTCTCTACATTTTTACTCCTGTTAACTTTTAAAACACAATATTCTTCCAATAAACACTATATGTCGATAACTTTTCAAATTATTCGCAGACTTTGCGATTTCCACATGACGCCAATCCCAATAACACATGAACAAGCTAAAACAATTGAAGATCTATATCATTGCCCACTAGGACAATGATTCACAATTTTAGGGGGCTTTTTCTGCCACCACTATAAACACAAATTTTAACTATTTTAGGAGGCTTCTAAAAAATATCGCCTCAACCGCTTGACGATAAAACCTGTCTTACAACAAAATTATGTATGATTATTTTATTTATGCCAACAAACTTACTGTTGGTGTTTTCAAACACACAAGTCGTGTGTGGGCTTGAATTTTTAAGTTCCAGTTCTACCTCTCAAAAAAAAAATTATATACCTATTGTTTACAAGATAATAAAAAATGTAAAAATCTTAATAAAATAAAATCACATCATTTCTTGACAGAGAATTGATCCACAGTTTTCTGTTTTAAAGATGTGGCATTTGAATGAAGTACAGTCACACAAATGTTTTATCATTAATAATTCAGCTGGAGTGATGTCGGGCTGATGCTCCAAGTACACCGTAATGTTTGTCAGCAACTCCCAATTCAGCAGGTATTTTCTTCAATGTTTCTCCTTTGTCATTTTGATTAATAGCATCCAACTTTTTATCTATTGAAACCAGGTCCTTCTTTCACATTGGTGTCGCTTTAAACTTCACTTTAAGACTTAAACTGAACTACACCCCCAAACACTTTGATAAGACACAAAAACAATCCGGTTGAAGCACACATGATAAATTTACATGTGCTGTTTGAAAATGGTAGGAAAGCTGAGGAGATTGACAGAGGTGTGACAGGTAGGGATCAAGGTCAACACTTCCTTCCAGTGCCATTTATACCTGGTGAAACATACCACGTGAGCAGCATGTGACACGCTACTAAACCTTTCTTAAACATTTTACAATACAGAATATTACATTTATTGTACAATTTATGCAGAAACCGTACATTGAATCAAACTAAAAAGTAAATATTTGGCATACATATAGTTATGTTCTTGCTATCATAGTTAAATTTATTATCTAATGTAAACATTAAATTTAAAAAACATCTACATATCTTTTCTGGTTAATCCAGATATCCAAATGAGGTCTCAATACATGAGGTTTTACTGTGCTGATTTTTATGCAACCTTAGTTTATTATCTGTGCTAGCCATATGAGTTTTGAAAATCAAGGAAACAGCTAATTATATCACTATGATAACACTGCAATCTATTTTGACTTCTCCCCCTTTCTTTTCCTCTGTAAGGATGCCAAAAATTAATAATTGTATACAGGGTGGAAGTGAAATGATCTGCCAGACTTTAACAGCAAATTTCTCATATTGTGAATAACAAGAAAATCTAATACCAAAATGTTGAAAAGTTTATAGTTTTCTAGAAAAAAATATTTTTATCAAAAAAATTTATCATGGCCTTGCTGAATTATTAATGGTTATATTCATAGAAAATTGAATGAACAGCAACTTTTCCTTTGGCGTATTTCAATAGATTCAACGGTTTTTGTGTAAATTAAATTTAAAAGAACCCATAATTTGTTGCCTTTTTGTTGCAATAAATTGTGGGTTTTTTAATTTTAATTTACACAAAAACCATTGAATCTATTGAAATACGCCAAAGGAAAAAGTTGTTGTTTATTCAATTTTCTATGAATATAGCCATAAATCAAGAACCTTCAATGAATAATTTTTCAGCCAGGTGATAATTTTTTTTTTTAAAAAAACTATAAACTTTTCAATATTTTGGTATTAGACTTTCTAGTTATTCACAACATGAGAAATTTGCTGTTAAAGTCTGGAGGATCATTTCACTTCCACTCTGTATAGGGAAAATAATGCATAGAGTTGAATTTGTATAGAATTTTTTATATATTTGAATGATTCCTACTAGTGCAAGAGTAATCCTGCATCTTAAACCATTGCAGTGATCTCAAAAAAGCACAATGAGAGACTGAACACTAAAAAGCAAATTTCATTTCTGCAGATCTGTGCACAAAAGACCACCAGTTAAAGGGTTCTGCATTCCCTTTCTTGGAGCTGATCGTTCTGTGATGATAAGGTCACAGAGATACTTTCATGAAAAAGAGAAGCAACGTCCTATCCAGGTGCAGGCATATGTTGCTATGAGATCGCTTCTTGCACTGATTTTTGTAGCCATCATTGGATCCATGGTATTCGTGCTCTCCAGATTTCAATGGGGATGTCGACTCCTGCTTAATGTAAGTAGTGAAATAAAGTTCATTTGTTCAGGACCAAATACAGAATGTGTTTTCGACAAAGGAAATGTAATTTGTGTTATTCTAACCACATTACAAAAATTATCTGAACACTGTTAAACTGAGTGAAAACATTTTCTTTCCAGCATCCAAAATTTTTCTCATTTGGTATGGTAACTCATGAGGGGCCAACAGAGGAATCAAGAAAGAATAGCCGCTTCTCTTGTACTCTGTTTGGAGAAGGCTGGACTGAAAAATTGGCAGAACCAACTGATGAGCATGCATCAGATCCAAATAAGACCATGATAGTTAAGGTAAGGAGACAAAAGCAGTAGGAGAACAATTTGGATTAACAATGGCACACTGTGAAACTCAATGTTACTTCCCTAGTTCCAGCGTGCAAACCAAAGAGAAATATTACTCTAAAAATCCACATGCATAAATAAAAACATATGTTCTTCAAAATGGTTTTTGCCTTATGTACTCTGGGGAAATAATGCTTAGGTGCAGTTTTGTTCTTCTGCTTCTCCTTCCCTCTTCCTCCCAATCCTCCTCATCTTCCTCTTCTTTGTCATCATCTTCTTCCTCCTTAATTATTTGGTCCATACCATATGAGGGCTATCAACTATTTCGATACTGATGAACATTATCATCTTTGGAATGTATCTGTAATTTGTTTCTAAAGTATTTCTTTTGTATTTGATCTGGTCTTGCACACCCCTTAGTCCTCAAGAATATTATTTACGCTGTCTGAATTGTGTTATTAGTTTTCTTATTAATCACCCAAGTTTCACTATCATAAAAAGTCAAGTAATATACATTCAACAACTATAACAAATATTTAGAGACAAAGCTCCATTTATCTTTGTATTTGCTGTAAGTTGTTGAAAATTAAACACAGACAGCAGTATCATGATCAATTTCTACAACTTACACCAAATACAAAGATAAGTGAAGTTTAATCTCTAAATATCATTATATATGTTGATTTGTTTGCTTTACTGTTAATAGCTTCAGTTTTTCATTAATAGCCATTGTTTCATAGAACTTAGTTATTTCTTTTCTTGTTCTGTTTTTTAATGTCCTAAGAATCATACCTCACACCTGTTGAAACTTCTGAAAACTTTGTACTGGCATTTGTTTGATTATTATTCTTGGCTTTTGTGTCCAAAATTGGAGCATTTTGTAAGGTCAGTTGCATTGGAAGGTTAAAATAAATTATTCTTAAATATAACAAATATCTAGAGACTATAAACTTCACTTATCTTAGCATTTTGTGATTAATTTCAAGAACTTGCAGCATATACTAAGACAAATGAAGCTTATAGTCTCTAGATATGTTTTATTTAATAATTGTGTTGCATCACTGTTAACAGCTTCAGTTTTTCATTGAATAAATTATCCTGCTAATTTAATATGCAGTAGAATCTCACAAGTCCAAGGCTCTGTTAAACCTGAGACATTTGAATATGCAATTTATATATGTATGTATTTATCTCTCCTAAGTGTGAGGATATTTATAGAGAGAAAGCTTTATTGGCAGAATAATAGTGGTTTCACTAAGTTCAATGGTAGTTTGCCTCAAATGTAATAAATACTGCAAAACCTGAAAACTCCTATATTAATTTTGAAACACTCTGTATTGCTTTTGTATAAATGCTGTGGACATTTTACTGATTACTATCTCTAAATCAGTTTTTTGGCACTTGACCCACTATTTACTTACATGCTACATATGAACTACACACTTTGTTCACAAATATCATCCCAGCTTGGAGGATATATTGTATATATTTGATGACACTGGTATGAAAGTTTAAGATTTTACTTGATTGAATAGTTTTAGTTAAGCACAGCAAATTAACTATCTTCCTTTCATAGAAGTTTGAAAACAGTGTTGTTGTAATTAATTTATTTTTTAAAAGGTGAGTTAATTAATAACACTGAACAACACTTACAAAATATTTTTCTGGGACGCGTTTCGAAGGTTAACTTTCCTCCATTATCAACCGGACAATAACTGGGTTTCCATGGTGTTTCGTGGTGCGGATGGTGTTGCTTCTTCTGATGTTTCTTCTGGTAACGGTTCAATGAACTTACTGAAAATGTCTTTCTGAGGAATGTCGAAATTAAATACTCGGTTTCTAATATTATATTACAAAATAATTGAAATAGCACAAGAAAACGGCTTCTCCAAAGAATTAGTAGATAAAAAGGTAAAACGAGCAGAAAAGAAAAAATTATTAAAAGGAATTACAACTCTCACAGCAGCAAAAACAAAAATGATATTTAAAAAATTGACATATCATCCATGGGCCTTTGATAAATTTAAAAAGGTGTTCAAGGAATACAACATTCAGCTAGCACCAGTAGACCATTACTCCATAAAAAACCTGCTACTTTCAAACATCAAAGATGCTATTCCACCTAACAAACAATCCAGCATATACCAAATTGAAGTGATTGTAATGAAGTATAGATAGGTAAAACCAAAAGAAATTTAGAAATTAGATCCAAGTAACACGTTTGAAACATTAAGGGTAAACAATTAGAAAAATCAGCAGTTGCATTTCACTTTTGGACAAAAAATCATGACATAAAGCTAGAACCGAAACTTCTTAAACACATAACCGGAAAACAAGAACTGTCCACATGGGAACAAATCTTTATTTTAAAAAATAGAAACCGAGTATTTAATTTCGACATTGCTCAGAGTGACATTTTCAGTAAGTTAATTGAACAGTTACCAGAAGAAACATCAGAAGAAGCATCACCATCCGCACCACGAAACACCATGGAAACCCAGTTATTGTCCGGTTGATAATGGAGGAAAGTTAACCTTTGAAACGCGTCCCGGAAAAATATTTTGTAAGTGTTGTTCAGTGTTATTAATTAACTCACCTTTTAAAAAATAAACAGCAAATTAAATTTAAAATTTTGTACCTTCAGTTCTATTATAACATTGTAAATGCTCTACAGTTTTCACATTAGGGAAACATACTATGCTGTGATATCAACATACAATTAAATAGACAGAAATGAAGATTTCATACTTATTTTACCAAGCTCTTTAAAAACACTCATACTAACTTTATCTTCACAATATTTATTGAACTAAATAAACGCATAGGTACATGCAAACTTTAACAAACTCTACAACATTGCAAAGTCAACACTTTATGGAACCAGAACAAAAAATTACTTGAAATCATCCACGCACAGGTTAAAGCTATATATGGTATGTGCTAAAATATACAGTACTCATTTTCGCACAGTGCACCTGCACACGCAAACTCGGGGTCTTCTGCACCAGAGGCAAGAATAATAATATAGCCTAACATAATTTATAACCTTATTAATTTATTTAGTTTTCCAGCTAATGAATTATGGGTGAATCATGTGAGATTTTTATTTAACCATACTCACAAGAAGTAGGGCTTTCCACATAATTAATCTTGTCATCCTTAAATGTGATTGTTGGAGTTTGAGAATTTGTATTTTAATGTTTTATTTGGTAGCTGCCTATATAATTGTTTTCTATGAATTTTGCATGTAGGTTATGCATTTAAAGTTCCACGTAGAAATAGATTTTACATTTAATGGTGCCATGTTTAATGTGAACTACATTGCATATGCTAACTTGGCCGGCAGGTTCCTGGCCTGGCTGCTGGTCATGAAGTTGGCGGTAGTGACATGGTCAGTCACGTATGTGTGGACATCAAAACAAATCTCAAAACACAGTAACAGTTATTAGAATAAACACAAAACATACCTTATCACAGGAGATGTTGGAAATGCCGTCCATGTACATCAATATCTATGGCATCTTCTGAGGAAATTTTCATTAACATGCGTTAGTCCAGCTTCTGAAATAGTGTTAATTTCTGTTCCGATAATTATTACCTTTTTTATGCCAACAAACTTACTACTGATAATAAGTAGTACTGTAATAAGTACAACTGGTTATGTATGCAGACATTATGATGCTAAGAGGACCAAACAAGGAAGAGCTACAGAAAACTGCAGGAATTGGAAAAGTGGACCCAAGAAAACGGTTTCCATATAAATGCAGAGAAAACCATACAGATGACTTTCAGAAGAGGTAGGACAGCCAAAGAAGACGCACTATATCTCAACAACAAAGCCCTCGAGACGGTGAACAGGTTCAAATATCTAGGTCACCCTACAAACAAGAACATCATTCCATTATCACGTTCAAGAGAGCAACGGCCGCCATCAAAGCGATACATAGCATCGAGGACCTCCACCTGCTGTCCGTAGAAACTGCAATGACTCTGTTCAGTTGCGCAATATCCCCAATAGTAACGTATGGGATCGAGCTGACATGGGAAAAACTATCTTGTGGTGACCTAAAAAAGATGGAACAGGTAAAAGCCTGCTTCCTAAAACGAGCGCTGAGAGTTGGCATAACATCACTGTCAAGACTGGTATATGAGCTAGCGAAAGAAAACTTCTACATCGAGGACCTGAGACTTACACTGCCATATACAAGAGTCTCAGATAAATATAAAGCTGAGAGAAGAAGGAAACAGAACAAAATCGACCCTGAGTTTTGCGGCACAGGCGCCATGGTATACAGGAACTGGATGCGAGAAAACCAGGAGCAGAGGCACATCATAACACAGACAGCTATACATGGATTCCACCATAAAATGTGTGATCGAAAGATTCCACGAGCCAGGTGACGCCTGTGTCTGCAAACTTTGCAACCAAACCTGTGGCAGATACCACATTGTGCAGTGCAACGGAAGGAAAAGATCAATGACAGACTATGCAAAAGACTAACACAGAATTATTAATGCTCAATAGAGTGCCACTTTGTATTATTATTATTATTATTATTATTATTATTATTATTATTATTATTATTATTATTATTATTATTATTATTATTATTATTGTTGTTGTTGTTGTTGTTGTTGTTGTTGTTGTTATTGTTGGTGTTGGTGGTGTTGGTTTCATTGGTGTTAGTGTTATTCTCGTCATTGTTATTGTTATTATTCTCGTCGTTATTGTTATTATTGTTGTTATTGTTATTATTGTTATTGTCATTACTACTATTGTTACTGTTGTTGTTATACCTTGGCTGTGGCATTGAATTTTTCAGTTCTGATATTTTGTCTTAGTTCTTCTAATGTGAGGGGATTAGTTTTGTGTGCCTCATTTTTCAGGTTGTCTCATAAATAAAAATCACATGCTGTAAGATCAGGGGACCAAATATTTGAAATAATTTTTGTTATGATCTGAACATTATTAATTAAACTATTTTGACAGATTTACCGAGTGGGCCATAAATCCGTTCTAATGATTCTGTCCTCAAAAATGTCCTTAATAAATTATGAGTCATCAGCTGTATGTGTGGTGGCAGAGTCCTACTGGAAATATCCACACCGACATTCAATGTCCCTCACCTGTTTGAAACATGGTACCAGTATATTGTTTCTATATCTTTCTGCATTTGTGGTACACTCATAAAAAGTAGGCTCTATTATTCTGTATCGATTTGTTGCACATCATACCTTGATTTTTTGATCATGCAAGGGAGTTACATAAATGAAATTGGGTTTGCTGTAGCATAATATCCATTGTGTAGTGATGACACATGACCATATAAATGGAACCATGCTTCATCACTGAACAGCATTAATTATGGATTGATTGTTCCATCATTAACATTCTTCAAAACCTGTCACAGATTGTACCCAATTCTGGTGATCATGTAGTAGCAATTTCTGGACAACAATAATCTTGTATGGTTTAAATTTTAAGTGTTATTGCTTTCCATGCTGGAGCTTTCAAAATGTCAGTTTCTTGTGCAAGGTGCCTAAGAGATTTTCGAGGTGACCGTTCCAAGCTTACTCCAATTTTGTCTAATTTCTGTTCCGTAAACATACACCTTTTTACCTTTCTTTTCCTACCACAAATTGTTCCTGACTCTCTGAATTTAATTACAAGCAAACGAACAGTCTGTCTACTCAGAATACGCTTGACAGGAAATTTAATTTTAAATTGTCTTGCAGCTTCTTTACAAGATGATGTAAGCACATACATATCATACATGAAACACTTTGTTGCACTGTGTACTGCAATTGATTCATTTTGAAAACACTTCAAGCAAAACTAAACACTGCTAAACGCTCCTAATGTTATTCACGTGTGAACTAGACTAGAAGAGCACATAAAGCCTACCTAACAGAAGTAAGACTGATGCACGTGTGATGACTAGAACGGATGTAGCATGCACGTGTAGGGAGATACAATGAAGGTCACATCGGCTGTGCACTTGCCGGCCAAGTTTTCTAGTATATGTACTGTATGTTTTAATTAAGGGATGCATATTTTTCAACTGCTGAAAAATAACAAAAACTGATAATAGTATCTGTATCTCAGCTGTTCAATTAAGATCTTATGTTCTAATTGCTTTACTGGAGTACTCAATGTAATGGGTTCCTTATTAAAAATGATAAAGGTTTGAGCCTTTACTAATGAAATATGTATATTTTATAGGTATCAGGTGAAGACCCAGGCTATAAATTCACTGCTACATCTGTAATTCTGGCTGCCTTCATGTGTCTTCATGAAAGCGATAAGATGCCAAGCAGGTAAATATGCTAACTGCTTAGATGCTACATGAGGATGCTTCCTAAGATGCCTTGAAATGAGATACAATTTTAAGCTTAGGGTGCTGTTGAAAACATACTTTTAGCTAAGTAACAGTAATTAAAGTACTCCTGCTTCGCCAGGTTTGAGTAAGCACTCTTGCATAGATCCGAAGAGAAAAAGATAGCAGTCATTGGTGATTTTGTAATTTTTAATGAGTTATGGCAAGAAAAAACCAGACCTAGCTTTTTGCTTGTTCCCTGCTACTTTGAGGAAAAAGATGGAGATAGGGCATTGACCTTTGGACTCCCCTCTACCATCATAAGAAGTTCCACTCACCTGCAGTGGTTAGTCTGGTAGTGACCAATGTTGGAGGTAGTTCATATGACTGGACTATGCTGGGTTAATGCTGAGTGTTGAAGTAGAACTGTTAACACCTAATTCCTCACAAAACACAGAAAATCTGCCACAGAAATGATAAATTGTTCACAGAATTCTAAAGTAAGAACAAATTAGAAACTAAAAACTTCACTTATCTTAGTGATGTTTGAAAAAATAACTTGCAACATTACTAAGATAAGTGAAGTTTTTAGTTTCTAATTTGTTCTTACTTTAGAATCTTGTTGCTTCACTGTTAATAGCTTCAATTTCCTTAATTTTTTCACAGAAGTTTATTGTGATCATTTTCTATCTCGTACAAAAGTTTTCAAATGGTTTGAGAAACTTAGAGTAGTGAAGACCTCAAGGATGTTTTAAAATCTGGTCATCCTTCCTCAACAAAAACAGAACAGAGTGTGGAGAAACTTGCTTAAGTTACTCAAAGAGACTACTGTTGCTGAACTTACCAACATCAGTAAGGAATATGTTAGATTTGTCTGCAAGACAATCTGGTAGTACAAAAAATCCTCATACCTACACAACAGGAACATACAGTGAATTACTGAGTTGACACTCTTGCAAACATTGAAAATAATCCTGATTTCTTCTAAAACTTAATTATGTGTGACAAATTTAATTTAAAGGTGAGTTAATAACACTGAACAACACTTACAACATATTTCTCCGGGACGCGTTTCGAAGGTAACTTTCCTCCATTATCAACCAGACAATAACTAGTTATTGTTATATTTATTGTCTGGTTGATAATGGAGGAAAGTTATCTTCGAAACGCGTCCCGGAGAAATATGTTGTAAGTGTTGTTCAGTGTTATTAATTAACTCACCTTTAAATTAAATTAATTACAACACTGTTTTCAAACTTCTATGAAAGAAAGATAATGTGTGACAAAACTTGGATTTTCCAATATGATGCACAGATTAAGCGATAATCCATGTATCGGAAGAACCCCCATTCTCCCAGGAAGAAAAAATGAGCAAATCAAAATTCCAAGTAATGTTGACTAAATTGATTGGATGCCTGCAGGTCAGAGTATCAATCAGGTTTATAAAATCGTTTTGAAAACTCTGTGAACATGTACAATGAAGACCAGACTTGAGGAAGAATGCTGTACAGATCCTCCACCAGGACAATGCCCCAGCCCACGTCTATCTGTGAAGAGTTTTCTAAAAATCATTCCAGTGATGTAACATCCATCATATTTGCCAGACCTAGCACGATGCAACTTTCTACTATTCTTGAAAGTTAAGTCTGTTTAAAGGAATAATTTTTGAGTCCAGGACATAATGAAAGTAAAAGCCATGTGACTGTTGAACAAGCGTGACAAGATAACCAAAAGTGGAAAATTTGCACAGGGTGGTATAGGTTTCCAAATTGGCACTTCATTGAAGGCGTTAATATTGCTATTGATTGATGTTTTTTCATAAAATGTTAGCATGCCTCCAGCTTCATTAATACCATACCTTGCAGATGGTGAAATTGTTCGGTCTACGAGAAACATCAATGTCAGAAGAAGATCTTTATTTCCATGTCATTTGTTTTGAAGTTTGTGTAAGAAAATATTTTTAGGCTGTGTAGCTGTGTGACATTAACTTCTTATAAAATACTTAATGTGGTGTAAATTATATACCTTGCAATATTCTTTGGTCTTCTGATAGTTCTTCCTTTTTTCAGTGGTGGAGTCTATCCTCCTGGAGCTGCATTTGCCAAGACATCATTTATTGAAGAGTTGGAGAAACATGCCCTTAAGTTTGAGGTTGTATCTGCAAAACAGAAGTGAAGAGGTGGAGGATATAGAGAATCTGTTTCCATAATTTTCATAAAGCTTATTCATTACAACTAACAATATATGCATATCTGGCTTAAAACATTAAGAGTAGCTAGCATGATCATATGTTCTGCATTACCTTTTTCATTTTTTGTTGGCAAAAGTACCTGTAAGGCTTAGGTAATAGACTGGCTGAATAGTAGGGAGGGGGACAGACAATAAGTTTTCAAGTTGATTGGACAGCCATTAGCTAGTATATCCAAGTAGTATCATAATCAATTGGATGACCTGCATTCTTGCATTTTCAGCAGAATTTTTTTTCTATAACATGCTGCAAATTGCATACGTTTTATAGCTATATAATATTTAGATTTTGGAGAAGGATAGGTATTGGTCTTTATACATCTTCAGAAGCAATGATGATTTAAAGAAATGTATTTGTATTCCTTAGGTACTTAATATGGCATATACTGTAGCGTACATTGCATATTTGGTAAAAGCATATTTGATGGCAAATTTAACATAGTGCTGCTTGCTTTGTATTATAAGCATGATTCATTTGGATAGTTACCCTTCACATACAGTAGTATTTATTAAATTATTGCAAAAGAGGCTGTATTAGGTTATTGGCATATTTGATCTAAGTATGAGGGTGATTCAGAAACTACTGACCATTTTGCTTTAATAAATTAAAACAAGAATACTATATTACAAGAAACGTTTACTTACAAATGTATAAACTTAGGCCTTCAAGGCCGACACCTTGACTATTAGCTGTGTTGATCTCTTCTGGGCTTGTAGACATTGGTCTAGAAGGCATCGAAGAGCTAAAACATATCTAATAGTTACTTATAAAATTGAAGCTTAATTTATTTCTCCACATGATCACTTCATTCAAGCATTTGACATATCGGTTCAGGAGTCACTTAGCACCAGTCCATTAAGCCAAGATATCTGGACACAATTTCTCCAAGCAAAGAACAAATGTTTGTTCTTGTCTAGGATTGCATGTCTATCTTGCATGATTTTGTAGTTCATTTAATTCTTCAAATCATCTGTGATGAATGACAGATGTTCAGGTGGAGTTTCACCATGCTAATTTGCTTGTCTAAATTTGAACATTTCACACTACTTTTTCACATTTCTTTCGTTCAGTACTGCATCACCATACACTTACTTTAGTTAACAGTAAGTTTCTGCAAATTTTAACTTTGGAGCATTCAAAAATTGAATAGCTCTCACCTCATAATTGGCAGTTTATTTTGAACAGTCACAGAATGCACAATAACTTTTGACCAGTATTTACAACCTTGAGTAAAACACTTAGACCTGAGATAGAATCTGATAGCGATTTACGCAGCAGGAATGGTCATTACTTTCTGGGTCATCCTTATATAAATGCATGAAAGACACAGGTGACAAAATTATAACCGCATTAACATAAAATGATACTAACACATATAATATGATCAGCAATAATTAAAAACACACTTATTGATGAAAGATAATTGGCAGGAACATTAGCATTTTTTTAATCAAGTAGGTATTTAGTTCAAATTAATTCCTATTTCAGGTTCCAATGTTTTAATATCAGTATTTTCTGGTAATAGAATTTTATTGAAAAAAAGAAAAATCTCTTCTTTAGCAAATTTATCACTCAGCTACTGCTGCTGCACCTTCCCATTCACTGGTTTTCTTTTAACACAGCTTGAAACTTTCTAAAGGATTTGCAGGAAATAGCATTTACGTTGCTCCATGGTAAGCAAAACCTGCAACAATAACATCTGAAACTAAATTATGAGAAGAAATATAAAGAGAGCCTTACATATACAAAGCGGAGTTTCATAATACATGCTTAACCACAAAGCTGCTTGTAATACATTACCAGTTTAACATTTTATAATAACAAAGTCTTAAATAATTAGCAAGGGAATCTTAAGAGCTAATGGCTGCTCCTAAAAGAACTTTTTTTTCAACTAGAAAAGAGGTGATTGCTGTTTTGACTCAATTGGTGCTGATCTACATGTTTTTGTTATAGTTAATTGCTAAAATATTGAGTATAACAGCTTTCCCGTGACAGTGATATTTCTGTTTCTGAAGCTGCAGCAAGTTAAGGAAACTCGTAAGCTAATAATACTTAAAAACATTATAAGCAAAGACTGATTTTTTGTAATGATAGTTGAAAAACTGTGTAAAATCTGAAGTTGAAAGATGCCAGAATTTAATATATTTTTGAGAGTGATGGCATTACAGGATTCATTGAAAGGTTTCTTTTGGATTATTTATACAATTTAAGGCGGAATGATAATATAATATTAGACATTGGTACTTGTAAAGTTTAATTAAAAATAACAGGCCACTTGATAGATAAAACTATTAAAAGTTCTCTTATGGTTATGACATTTTTAAAATTTAATATTGTGTCTGATCGCACTATTCAATATCGTAGGCCATTATAGACAAAGCAAAGGAATTAATGATATGAATATACATATTACAAAAATAACATCTCTAGGTTAGAAATGGGAAGCTAGAATCAGTATGTTATGTGATGTGTCATTTAAATAGCTAAGCTTAAAAGCATATACTGAGACCGATGTATTATTTTGATTTTCAATGGTCATGCAGTTTACTCAAAGGTTTTGCAGTAAGAGTGAGGAATGTTACCCTTAAGTACCAAGTTTTCATTACACATATGAAACGAATATTTAGAGAAGTTTGAGGTAGAATCGGAACTGAAAAATTCCGTGGAAGGTCTATGGTTCAAATCCCGGCTGTGGCATTGAATTTTCCAGTTCGGCTTCTACCTCTCAAACATTGCCCACACCATCAGCAGTAAGTTTGTTGTCTAAATAAATAATATAGAGAAGCTATTGATTTATGGATAAGTTTAATGAAAGTGTATATCTACACAGTCAAAGTTGGTGCATTTTTACATTATCTGCGTATATTTTTATATAATTAATAGCTAGACAACTGTTGTTACCCCTTAAAGATTACTATACTTATCTTTAACCATGTCAATATTATTAGCGACTTGTCTAAAGTCATATAAGGTCTATTATTAGGCTAATTGTTTCTTCAACACGTTCTCTAAGTTCCAGCTTTTATATTTTGATATATTCAACACATGACCCTCATTTATTTGCATCTCAGGTCAGAAAGCCAATTAAGTGCTGATATAAAGTATGAAAGAACAGACTGATGTACAGTTTTATAGAAATGATAATAGAAATTCAGTTTATATACCTGAAATAACTCAGTATATTCATGTGTTAAGATATATGTTACAGCACTTGGAGGTTTCAGATATCTCACATCACCTGTTAAGGGGCTCTAGACACTAAAATCAGTTTCCAATTCCTGTTACAGTAGCAATATAGTATTTCTTCAAAATAATGCACCCCTAGTTAGTTAGTCCTACCTTATAATGGACTTTGAAACATAAGTTCAGAAATGGGAAATTCACTGTTTTATACTTGTAGATGCTTATGAAACTGTACTTTTTCCTAAGACTGAATTGCATTTAAGAAGAGAACTTTTCCATGAAAATGTTTGTGATTTCTTTCACATAAAGGAATTTATGTGATTATTAGTTATTTTTATACTTAAATATTCTGTACTGTGCTATTTCAATTACTTTCCATTTTTATAATAGATATGCTCTACAAGCTTATTGTATTAATATTTGATCAAATCTCCTGTTAATATAAGGTGATGGATGCTGTTGCACAGGGTTAAATATGCAGAACTTTATGGATACCTCATATTTTCTTAGGAAATGTTGTGCAAGATATAGACTGTAATTTAGAGGATATTTTAAATAAAAGAAACATTGTGCTGCATTCCATTTCATTTTTGTAGACCTAGTTAGCAAACTTCACCTTTCTTTCCCCAGTATTCAAAATAAGATCATTTATCTATAACAATAGTTATAAACCTTTGCTTATCTTACTATTTGCTGCAAGTTCTTGAAATCAAAGGCAGACTGCAGTTTCTCGAATTAGCATTCACATCATCAGTGCCACACTTGTTTATACTGGTTGTAAAACTAAATGCCTCCCTGCAAAATCACTTAATATTTCTGTGTTACCAACCACTGAAAACTAAACATTTGTTAACAATCAATTGATATTTCAAAATTCATTATGGCATTATGTTGAGAGCTACTTTACTGTATTTGTTTGTACTTCATGTTTGTTGACAGTTCAGCCTGTATGGATGTGTATACATGAGAACATTTTTAAAATTCACCTTAAGCTTCAGTCTTCATCAAGATTTAGCATGTTTTTTCAAATGATGGACTACAATTTCAGCAAGTTTTATAATATACAAATGGAAGATGTTCCCTCAAATGTATCTTGTTTAATGATGGACCGAAATTTGTCAATGAAACCCCACCTTGGATGTGGAAAAGGCCAAAGCATTATATTAATATCTGTGCTGTTTATACTAAGAATGATGCACCACAGGTTTTAAAATCTAGTGCAATGGAGCTAATTTGTGATAAATATGATAATTTTCTCCATATCTCTACTGAGGTTCACAGAATCCTGATGATGGAATTTCAGGTGCAGGGTATTGTATCCCAAATTATAACAAGAAATATAGCCATGTTTATCTCCCTCTAGCCTCAAAACAGAACTACTGGCCATAGAAGCAACTCTTCTACATGTACCTACCTTATCTTATATACTAGTATAAATTTTCAGTGACTCAATGAGAACTGCTTTCAATATCATGAAATATACCCCAACTTCCTATGCACAAATTACTGTCTCTACACAAAAAATATTAAATAACCTAAATCTTGAAAAAGAATTCCAATGGATATATAGTCATTATAGCATTACTGGAAATGAAATTGTAGATAATATTACTAAACTGGCAACATCTTTGGGACCCAAACCTAGGCAAATAACTTCTCTAACCAGCACATATTCTGCAGTTAATTCTGATTTAACCTCTTGAGGGATATTGACGTGAAATCACGTCCATTTAAAATGAAGGATGAGCGATATGGGCGTCATGTGCGTTTAATCATTTAACTTTTATTTATCCCTTATCCAACTCAACTTATTATAACTTTCCCTTTATGAAACATTTTAGTAAGGTCTATATACTTTATTGGCTTACCTTAATATGTTCGTTCTGCAGTGATTTACCTCAAAACAGGGATAAACACACAAGGGTACGTACATCTCCACATTCGCGAATTCCCTTCCTGCAGCGCACAAAACACTTTGGAGATGGGCGGGACTTCTTTGCTGTTGGTGGTATCCTTTTAGGATAATGTTTTCCTTGAAGTCTGAGGGGTGCAGGGGTTTTGGATTTTTAACCCCCAACGTGGTATTGTTCAATTAGGCTGCGAGCTATTTATAGTCGGCAGTCAAGGTCGGTCATTGTCCTGTGTGGGTTTAGAGAGCTGTCCAAATCCCCAAACAATTGTATATGGTTATATCCAGTTGGTGCAAAAACACCTTTTTATACCTTTTTATACCTTCAGCTACAAGCAGGAAAGAATACGTATGTAGTTCAACAAAGAAAGACACGGACTCTACTAAGTTACGAAACTCGCGTAAGCAAAAGTTGCAATGTTGATCTATTCTGATGACTCAAGAGACCACGCATGCAATAGTGCTTTATTACACAGTATGCTGACGCATAAGTCACACATACAATGGGTGTTTCTTTACTGTATCTTTCCGAGACTTATATTAGATGCGTTCGACAGAGCAAAGTTGACTTTTCACCACAGTGAAACAAAATTGTGCCATTTCAACGTTTTGTAAATACAACTCAACTTTGCTGATGACGTACATTTATACTGCAAATAACGAGTTTTATACCAGTTTTTGTTTCATTAAAATAACTTAATATTTACACAAAATACAGCTGTGTATATACAAAGCGCATTTAACAGTTTAAATGCTAGCACTTCTCGGCTCGCGGACGTTTTAAATGGCCATCGCTCAAGAGGTTAATAAATCTGTGGATCGAATTATGGCTTTCTTCTGATAAAAACCAAGTACTTCAAAACATTCAAATAAAACTTATGATTTAAAAATGTTCCGCAGCATTCCCAGACCCATACAAATGTTCTTAGCAAGAACCAGGAAAGGTCATATTGTCATTCCAAAGTATTTTCACTGCTTTAATCATGTTGACTAGCAGTTGTTGCTGGTACAATAATAAGGAAGAAGATTTGGAAGTAACAGAAGCAATCCCTGTAACCTGGGACAACTCTCTCCAATACATAATACATAAACCTCGTCTTTGGAATGTGGCTTCTGAAACATACGTAGCGGATACACTACAAAGATGTTTGTTGACAGTAGGGAAGGAGAGGGGTGTTATACCGCTACAGTAACCTATTAGTAAGGTGACCCAAATATACTGCCACTACCCAACATGCATAAGCCACAAAATCTTTTTGTAAATATAACTTAAATGCTGACTGCATGCAGCCGGGGTCAAAGCCTATTTATTACTGTTAGAATTAATTTGTTTTCCATTATTATATGCTCTAAACTGCTACTGATATAATAAACCACTACCATTTTCATCGGGATGAATTTTACCATTTGGTTGAGTAATATTTTTGGAAGTTTTTAAAATGGTTTGAGACATTTGCAAATTGTTTTTTTTGTAACTGATTCTCCTTTTTCTTTCTTTCTTTATTAATTAACACTGTTGCTTCCTTGTGTTAAAAATGTAAGCCTTTAACAAATTGCACAAAAAAATTTGAAGTCATTTGTGACTTCACAACTGACTTCAAGTGTCTTTTGATTATCTCACAATGATTAATATGCCAATTTCTGCCTTTAATTTGCCAATTTAGTAATGTGTGTTCTCGTAGAGGGTCATCTATGTATTTTATGGACTATAAGATGCATGTTCATATATAAGGAATTTTTGTAAATAGCATTTTTAACATTTATCATTAAATTGCAAAACCAAGACTAAAGAAACAATTTTTATTAGTTTATAAAAGCAAATTGATCCTCAAAATCCCAGAAAATTGTCATCTGAAGTTTCTTCTTCCTCTTCTCTCTCTTTCATTATCATTCTCCTTCTCTTCATACATAAGGTGCCAATACCACACCCCAACCACCACCTCACCCCCACCCCCTCCTATCCCACCCTCATTCACTGCCTCACCCCGTCCACTCCCATCCCATCCTCACAGACCCACATACACATGAGCATACTATCAGGAGTTATGTCAAGGTCAGGAGGAGAAGAGAGAGGCTATACATATATTATTACATGGGGTGGATACGAATTAAAACAAAAACAGTAGAAATATTTAATATGAAGTATAATTCACGGAAAAAAGGAAATGATAATTGTGCATATGCTAGCAATGAAATTCAGACATCACAGAGCAAATACAAAATGTGAACACATTTTATTCAACCACAGGGGCAGATACACATTTATTTATTTGCTTTTAGACATACAGTACATATGTTTCAAGCATCGTCACATCTAAATTCTTTGTATTATTTACATGATAATGTACAAAATTATGTAATTGTTAAAGAAAAGGCATTTCGTAAGACTAATCAAAGGAAATAAATAGGGAAAACCTAGATGACTTGTCGAATAAGGAAAATCATTGTGGTTGTGTTTGATCATTTTTAAGAACTTCTGTTTTTTGAGATTCAGTTAATATACATTTTCTTTGTTATGCAAATTATAACACAAAACCTAATCACAATAAGGGCATTTGTAGCAGTATGTTTGGATGACTTCATTGATATATTTTTTGAAATAATTAGAAAATGTTTAGTTATTTTTTGTGTTAGAGTTAGTGTAAAGTACTGTATTTCTGTGCTTATTTAAAATAATGTTTGTGTTTGTAATTAGTATGAAAGTATAGAAAGGAAAGCCCATATTATACACATTGTGATGCCAGGCATGACACAAAACAAAGGACTGTTGGGGCCAGCCAGTTTCGTGTCACATGTCGGGCCAGCAAGCAAGCAAAGGCATTCAAGGTCAGGCTGCCTCGTGCAACTGTTTGTATGTATGTGACTAACAACAATGAAGTGGCTACACAAAAGGGGCTTTCTCCAGAACTTTTGTGAAACATCTGACCACACAATTGCTGGCATGTGTGTGTAAGTCAAAAAAGGTTGTGACATCGTTCCCTCTATGTAAGGAGACCAGAAAATGGCAGAGAGTTACACTTACAGACACGAGCCAGTTAGTGTGTTAGTGAGTGCGAGACAAGCAGTGCATGTGCGTGATATCGTGAAGGATAAGTTGGTCATCGTGAAGAAGATTCTAAGTGTCTAGTGAGTATAATATCATAGTGTATGAGAGACAGTGAAAGTGAAGAAAGATACTGAAAGGACTGAGTCAAGGTTACATGAAATGAAATTGTAAGTTGTGATAGCGTGAAAGACTGTAGATTGTGTTAATTGTGAGAAGCAAACTGTGTATTTACTGATAAAATTTTAGAAGACAATAAAGTTACAGAAAAGTAACCAAATTGATTTTGTCATTTTGTCACAGTATACATGACCTATCTTGGAGAGGTATGGATAGCCAAATTTGTTGTTAATAACTATGTATAATTATTATTTATTTATGCCAACAAACTTACTGTTGGTGTTTTTAAACACACAAGCCGTGTGTGGGCAAAGTTTAAGAGGTAGAACTGGAACTTAAAAATTCAATGCCACAACTGGGATTTGAACCACAGACCTTCCGCTAAAATAATGCCGGGCGAACGCTCTAACCACTGAGCTATTGTGACAAACTGCCAGAATGGCATTAAATTCTCAAGCCAGTTCGTACTTCTCCTGGTAAACCACAAAGGCAGTCTCACATCAGAGACAATTACCCCAATGGTGACTTACTATTGCAAGTACTTTATATCCCAGGATTAAATAACCTTCACATGGTAATTATTATTTATTTATGCCAACAAACTTACTGTTGGTGTTTTTAAACACACAAGCCGTGTGTGGGCAAAGTTTAAGAGGTAGAACTGGAACTTAAAAATTCAATGCCACAACTGGGATTTGAACCACAGACCTTCCGCTAAAAATAATGCCGGGGAACGCTCTAACCACTGAGCTATTGTGACAAACTGCCAGAATGGCATTAAATTCTCAAGCCAGTTCGTACTTCTCCTGGTAAACCACAAAGGCAGTCTCACATCAGAGACAATTACCCCAATGGTGACTTACTATTGTAAGTACTTTATATCCCAGGATTAAATAACCTTCACATGGTAATTATTATTTATTTATGCCAACAAACTTACTGTTGGTGTTTTTAAACACACAAGCCGTGTGTGGGCAAAGTTTAAGAGTTTAAGGTCTGTGGTTCAAATCCCAGTTGTGGCATTGAATTTTTAAGTTCCAGTTCTACCTCTTAAACTATGTATAAGTTTAGCAGTGCAGAGAACATTTTCTCTAGTTCAGGCAGGAATTATAAATCTTATAGATGTAACTCATATGAAAAGGATGTAAGTGATTTAGGAAGTATGTAACTTCAAAATTATTGCAAAAATCAGCACAAAGTATCTTTAACTGATTTCTTACAAGTAAATCGAAGTTATTTGTTATTTTGAGTTCTCATTCACTACATTTAAGCCCCGTTTTATAAATGGATATCCTGCAGATACAATCCATCTGAAACATCTCCCGCATATGTAATGTAGAACTATGGTGCTCTTGGGGTAACATTATTTCATTTCTTACTGCAAGATTGAGTTTTGCCAGTATAAATGCTTGGTGCAGTTTGTATTTGTATCTCCCTGTTGACGGGAGAGATACTCTCGAAATGTTGATGGCTCTTCATCACTACACCTGGCTCGAAGCCCGAGAATGTCTTGAATATATTGTATTTGCAGTTCTTCTGCAGTGTTGGTGCTTTAAATCACTGAGCTTGACTTGTGCAGAAATGAAAAGAAATGCGTGTGCACTGAATGAGAAAGTGCAGCAAGTTTTTATTGTTTTGGGATGGAAGTGACAAGGTGAAATAATGAGATGATTGGATTGCCTGTTGTAGATTTTCTTTCACCTAATTTGAAAGTGTTAATAAGCAATTCATATTTAAGAATGTAATTTGCTAAATTCAAATGCCTTATTGATTGCATTATCAGAAAATGTTCCTGAGCATTAAATACTTTTAAGCAGTTGTTTACTTTCTACTGCTTACTTGTTGTAACTGGAGGAACTTTTTTATTTTACACAAAATTTGATACCAAGATTTCACCCAAAATATATATTTTGAGGTTCCCTGAATCAACAGAAAGGTATTTTGGAGGATAAAGGAAGATTTGTTTACATTATTCATATGAATTAACAGTTTTATTTACATAAGGTCTGGTGCAGAGGACCTGGGTGTGCTCTCCGGTACTGGCATGGAATTTTTCCCCCAATGAGGTATAACACAGGGTGCACTCAGCCTCATTAGGTCCCAGAGGGGCCAATTGAGGAGCTACTTGATATAGAAGTAGCGACCCTAGGTCATGAAGGCCACATAACACGCTGGGTGGGCTTGGAGTACTGATCATGTCCTTCCCTCCAGTTCTGCACCCCACTCATGCCTGTGGTGGGCAGAGTTGGGGGACGCAGCAGCTGGGCGGTAAGCCTTGGCCTGCGAAGGGCTGTTGCTCTAGGGGGTTATTTATAAAAGGTATAATAACCTATATGAGAATTAAAAAAAGGGTCCTCTGCCACACTGACAGCAGAAAGTTTGGGGTAGAATCCAGTATACATGTACTGCTTGTAAAATGTGGTAAGTGGAGCAAAGGAGTATAAAGTTCATACAGAGACCCAGGTAGGAGTCTAGAGTGGGTCTAATCCCTTCCTCCCTCTTCAGTAAAATAAAAATCTGATCTGTTGCACTCACATGACTTTCTCTACTCTTGCACTAACCATTTTTACAAACTCTTATTACTATATCTTCTTTGTGTCATTTGGGATAAACATTTGTACAAATTATCGTATTGTTTATTTCCTTGTAGGTGCAATGGGAATATTAGAATACAGTAGGCTTTGAGTGATATTCAAATCTTTTAAAGCTTTGAGATCCCGTTCTCCTTGCACACTTAACATATAAAAGAAAATGAACAGCGATGTTCCATTTCACGAAAGTTTTAAGTTTTTTCGAAACTGACACAAATAACAAGGAATATCTCCGAAATGGTTCATTCTACAAAAAAATTTATCAGGACATAAATTGTGTGTTTTAACAAGATCTACATTTTTTGTAGAGTAAGACCTTGTCTATCTCTTACGGTTTACAAGTTATTCAAAAGTCATTCAGAGTAAACCGGATTACATAGGCTATAGCTAGAAAATTCAAAATAAGCATTTCATTTGTCATACAAATATCTTAAACATATGACATTTTAATCAAAATCATTAGAGCCATTTTCAACAAAATCAAAATTTTCAAAACATTTTCCATGTAAAGGGTAGTTTATGGTGGGGCTATTTTCTTCAAAACCTTCGGGTCACACCCCTAAAAGACATTAAACTTAAATACCAACTTTGGTTTTTAACCGACTTTTTGTTTTTGAGTTATGCTGTCCACAAACTGATAGACACAGACTGACATACACACTGGACCTTTTTCTAAAATTGCTTTTTTTTGGATTCAGGGGGTCTCAAAACATATATTTCCGGTGAAATCTGGACATCCAATTTTTGGGTGGAATACAATACTTCCTTCTACTTACCAGTAAAGAAAGTAAAAATGAACAAGGAAGTTCCATTTCATTTTCAAGAAAATCAAAATTTTCCATGTAAAGGGTAGTTTAGGCTGGGGCTATTTTCTTCAAAATCTTCGTGTCGCATCCTAGAAAGACATTAAACTTAAATACCAACTATGGTTTTTAACGGACTTTTCGTTTTTGAGTTATGCTGCCCACACACACACACACGCACACATGCACACACGCACGCACGCGCACACACACACACACACACACACACACAGACCTTTTTCTAAAAATGCTCCTTTTGGATTCATGGGTACTCGAAACACATATTTCTGGTGAAATCTCAACATCAAATTTTTGGGTGGAATACAATACTTCCCCTACTTACCGGTAGAGAAAGTAAAAATGTAGAACAAAATGTAGGATATTGTTGGTCAATGCAAAAATAATGTACATTTTGCAAAAATAATGTACATTTATACTTTAAGTGCTATTTATATACCCATAGGCATATATAATTACATTTTCTTAAAATCCTGAAATGTACAGTATTAAATGTGATCACGAACGGCAAGTTATACTTCTCTGAAGAAGTAATCTTGCACAAAACATCTAGCTTGTTCGAAATATAATCAAGAAATTCCACACAACTCAAGTTTTTAAAATTGTACTTGACTAAAACAATACATCTAACTGTATCAATAGATAATCTGTTCCTTTCATCTGTCCATTGTGCTCCTATTAGTGCAAATGCTATTTCAACATTAGCATTGTATAGCTTTGCCTCCATAGAATACCAACCTTTTCCCTCGGAGTGCAAATGCTGCATTGTCAATCTCTCAATCAATGTTACTGATGCATAGTATACTGAATGAATGAAGCTGCTGGCAGGTTGAGGTTTAGCCTGAATGATTTTGCTGCATATCTACCCTCAATAGGGTTTAACTGCAGATGGGAATATTTATGGGAAAGGTTTTTAAGGGTGGTGTACTGTAAGTTTTGGATGGTTGGGCTATAGAAGGAAGCTCATTGCACCTTGATTGTCCTGCAGGATACAGCAAAGTCTGCACCCTGGTGAAAGTAGAAATAAAAGTTTCTATAAAAATTTGTAAAATTTTAATTTTGAATTTTGGATGGGAAAAATTTTGAGAGCCAAACAGCTCTTGAGCAGGACATTAGTATACTCTTTGACTGTAGCCGGTGTAGCTCTGTTGCCATAGCGAGTTGCAATTAATAACCAATTATTCATTTCTATTTTCTCGCCAGTTCATTTTCTAACGATCACTGCTTGTTTCTGAACATGTAGGTCATTAGAGACTTTTCAAAAATTCCCCTCTGGGCACTGGACAAATGGTTAAAATGTAGGGTATGTCTGGGAATTTCTGGCCGTCTGGTAATCCTAAATCAGGATGTCTCAAATCATATTTGGGTGGAATTCAACACTTTCTGTACCTGCTATGTATGTGCTGGAGAAAGTAAAAACTGATGTATTTCATAACATGAATATGAAACTTGCTACATTGCTTTCATTCAGGATACTGGGTTGGGGGAGGGAGAAGGGAGGAAAGAAATGTAAGTGGATTGTAAATATTGCTTATACATAATGTAATATGTAAGTAAGTAATTATTAGTTTTCCTAACATGCTTTTCTTCTTATTTCTTTGTTTACTGACAGATACTAGAAACTGTGGTGGATACAGATCAGCTGGAGGAGGTAGAACTTCAAAGCAAGCTTTAGTTAACTTCTTAGATCATCCTGAATACATTTTTCTGATATTATTGGTACTTATATCAGAGTAAATGCCACCGAATTGACCTTGAAACAGGATCATCTGCAGGATCAGCCAATTAAAATGAAGCACTATTAATGTCCAAGAAGTATATTCTAGCACGCAGAAAGAATGATTTAAGTAATATTGGAGCTCTTAGCAGCCAAAGTGAATATCACAACAAATGCACAAGTTAACTTCTATCTATAGATCTCTTGGAGAATCAGCCAGTTAAAAGCAAAGTAAATAAGAGAGTAAGTGCCATTGAATAAACCTTGAAACAAGATCATCTGCAGGATCAGCCAGTTAAACTGAAGCTCAATTAATGTCCAAGAAGTATATTCTAGCGTACAGATTTAAGTAATGGAGTTCTTAGCAGTTAAAGTAAACACCACAGCAACTACCACAAGTTATCTTCTATCTATAGATCTCTTGGAGAGTCAGTCAGTTAAAAGTAAGCTCAAGTTAATGCCCAAGAACAATATCCTGAAAAGTTGAATCTAATTTTAAGTGAATAACACAACAAATAAGATAACATTGAGTAGGTTTTTTAAGGATCAGTAATTATATCAGACTCAGTTAATGTCCAAATATCATTTGGTCATACTGAATGGGCACTTCTAATAGAATTACAGCTTATGGCAGCTAGTGAGTAAAGTAATGTGCCATATGGTTAACTTATTTTCTGGAGAATCAGCTAATTAGCATCTACCTCAGTTAATATTTAAGAAGTATATTTATTATCCTGAAATGAGTTTCTGTTAATATTGGAGCTATAGCCAGGTGAACAACACAGTAAGTGCCATACACAATACAGATACCTATGGAAAATCTGCCCATTGTGCCATATATAGTAAGAATGGACATTATACACTACTGTAATAAAGGTTTAGATAGTCAATTGAAATTTAGCTCTATTAGTATCTAAGAAGTACATTCTATTAACTGAAATTATATTTCTAATAATATTGAAGCTGTAGCACTCAAATGAATAATACAATACATTTTATAAACCAATAAAACAGAATTAAAATCAAGCACATTTTAGATCTGGGAAGTATATCCCATGATCATAAACTGATGCTATTGGAGCTTATAGGAGCCAAAGAGGGAGAAAAAAAAAAGAAATACAAACAATGTATGCCATATAGTTAACTTTGATATACAGATTTACTGAAAGATTAGCCAGTTAAAAGTAAGCTCAAATAATGTCCAAATATTATATTGTATTATGCTGAACTTTATTTCTAATATTACTGGAGTTAAACCAACTGAAGCAAATAGGTTATCTGGTGCCATACACAGGTCTTCTGGAAAATCAATCAATAACCCAGCTCAGTTCATATCCAAGAAATATAGTCTATAATCCTAAATTGAAGTTTCTATAACATGGAACCTTATATCAGCCAAAGTGATTTACAGTTAGCAGATCTTCTGGAGTAACAGCCAATTAAACTTGGTTCAGTAAATGTGGAGAAATATGGTTCTATTATTTGGGACAGATATTTCCATTAATATTGTATGGTACAGCATTGAAGAAAACATAATAATAAGAGCCATGCATTGACATTTGTTATGCAAGTCTTCTGGAGTATCAAAAGTTGAAGCCTGTCTCAGTTGATGAGGAATATAATCTATGTCTAATGTTCTTACTAATACTGCATATAATAGCAGCCAAAGTGGACATCACAATAAGTGTCATACATTGAAATTTGATGTACAAGTCTACTGGAGTATCAGGTAATTAAAATCTATGATATTTCCACTATTGAATATAATAGCGGCCAAAGTGAACATCACAGTAAGTGCCATACACTGAAATTTGATACACAAGTCTTCTGGGGTATCAAAGAGTTAAAGTCTATCTCAGTTGATGATGGAACATAATCTATGACTGTGACCTGATGTACCTATTAATACTCAATGTCAGGATCAGAGTTATTCACTACAAGAGTTCATACATATTTATAGGTTGTATCAATAATAGAAACTATATACATATATTTGTAACAAATAGTTACAGGTTTTCATGTCTTAATTTTCTCTTATCCTATGTACTAATACAATCTAAATATACTTGAGCTGCACCTGGTGCAAATATGCGTGAGTGGGGTTTAAGGGCCCGTTGACAGTGAGGTCATTTTGGCCTGCAAATATAAACGTTGTGGTTATTAAT
This sequence comes from Tenodera sinensis, assembly GCA_030765045.1. NCBI lineage: Eukaryota > Metazoa > Arthropoda > Insecta > Mantodea > Mantidae > Tenodera > Tenodera sinensis. The sequence continues at coordinate 79,256,586 of CM060971.1, forward strand.
ACATTATACACTAGGTTCACAATCTATCTAGCTGTAATACTCTCTTTTAATTAAATATACCAATTTTCCTGATAGGCATTCTTGCAAGTATCCAATTTTATAATTTTAAAATGCCTCTCTTGTATTTTTCTTTCGTCCTTCCTAATAATTCACCCAACTCTCTTCTGTATTGTTAGACTTTATAATTCTCATTTTAATTATTTCTCTCAGTAATTTCAACCACCTAACTGGTACCCCTTTATCTCTCCATAATATAGTTCCTTTACAATCCAAAATAAAATGTAGATCATTTTCCGTTTCCTGATGTAATGGGCACTTCTGTGGGTCCATTCCTCGTTTCGTTCCCCCTAATTTCATTGCCCCAGATCTAAACCATGTCCTCAGATTAAATAGTATGGAGCTCAACTTACACCCTTGCCTAAGTCCTATACTGTTCTTAATAACTTTTTGAAACTCTATTCACATCCATCTTTATGCAGAACCTATTCTCAGTATACATTTTTTGGATTGCTTTAATCATCTTAGAACTCACTCCTTTCAAATGGAGCTTCAACTATAATGCCTCTTTATGTATTATATTAAATGCCTTCTCCAGATCCACAAAAACCATATATACTCTACCCCTTTTCTTGGCTACATATTTATTCACTACTGTCTTGATGACAAATACATTATCAACCATCCTACTACCCTTCCTGAAGCCTGCCTTGAATTCTGATATCTTATTTTCTTTCTCAGCTCAATCTTGTAACCTTTTTGTTAAAATACCGGATAAATTTTTCCTAATATTGGCAGACTTACACCTCTATAATTAGTAGGAATATTAATATCCCCATTACCTTTATAGATTGATACTACAATACTCGTCCTCCATGTTCCTGGCACCTTTCCTCCCTCAAAAATATTTTAACACTATCTTAAACAATTACCTTCTATTCACATCCTCGCTCCAAACTTCCCACCTTTCCCCCAATATCCCATCTACTCCACATGCCTTATTACTCTTCAAATTCTTCACTATTTCCCATATTTTTTGGTCAGTAATTTCTATATCAAGAGCTTGTATGAGCCTCATCTCTAGTGTACTACTTATCCAATTATACTCCACCCTATTGCAATCCAGGCACGGTTCCTCAGAGTAGGCAGGGTAGGCATTGCCTACCCTATCGTAATACATCAACAAATAATGTTTAACTATGATTCTGCATTTTATCATTTGAACCGTCATTTTCCCCTAAATTGCAGTTCAAGAAAAGTTTTCTCGGTTATAATAACCAGCGCATGGTCAAATCCTTTAATCTCAATTCCGATTCATCAAAACTGCGCTGCATGTTTGAAAGGCGCGGCAGAAATGATATGCATGGAACCTGGGCAGTGGAGAGCAGGCTAGCTTAACCTCTGCCTGCCCGGCCCCATTTCCTCAGTACGAGGCCCTTAAACAGGGATAAGGAAACATTCGGTCTGTATATGCACTCCGAGCATGCATAGACGTGTCTGCCAGCAGTCCGAACACTTGCCTGCCCAAATCCGAATTTATGCGACATTTTCCGAACAGCCATACTCCACGAACGAAGATCTCAGAGATCTGAATCTGTCGTTATCTCTGTGTAACACCAGTATGACCGACTTAATTAGTGAACTATTACAAATTCCGCTTTCGCGGCGCACTGACAATGAAAAGAGGAGTGTTTTAGCTATTTAACACAAAGCTGCAGTCAGACAATTTTTCAATTTCTTAATCTATTTTAGCCATGGGCGTCGTGAAACGGGGGCACGCCAGCCCCCCCCCTTGGAAGTTGGTGAACTTAATGTGCAGTCAGTTACGAACTTTTAAACTGTTATTTTAATTTTGATATAAAGAACAATTTTTGTTTAGCACAAATTAATACGGTTATCTGCAACAAATACTATAAATTTTGACAGTAAAATAACGATTTAATATTATATGATTGCAAATTTCCAACATGTGGCCTCCCCCCCCTGGAAAAAAGTCTGCCGACACTCGTGATTTTAGTTTTGGCGGTAATTCGTCCTTAAGTCACACTCATTCACTCTGCTCTTATTAAACAACCAAACAGTATATTGTTTGCATTATCCGCAATGACTTCGCCCCCTATATTTCGGATAAACGGGGTTTATTATTATTATTATTATTATTATTATTATTATTATTATTATTATTATTATTATTATTATTATTATTATTATTATTATTATTATTACTACTACTACTATTATTGTTGTTGTTGTTTGTTGTTACTGTTACACTTTGCCTACCCTAAAATTTTGACTGCGAGCCGCCACTGTTGCAATCCAGTAGTTCCTTAAAATACTCACACCAAGTATGAACCACATTACTTTTATTGGCCCTAGTTTTAGACATTTTTGTTATGATTTCCCAAATTTTCTGATTGTCCTGCATGTTTAATGCTTCCGTAATCTATTGCTAATCTTCTGTCCCCAATCCTAAAAATCACCTATACCCCCACCTCTACCAAAAAATTTTTTTGTGACTCCTGATCTCCTTCCTGCCTCCATCTTTTCAGGTCATGCTCTACTCTCTTTCTTGCTATTACACATTTCTTGTCATACTGTAATTAAATCAGCAAAATGTGAAGTCCATTTCTGTTCTAACACTTCATTTTCCACTAAGTTTTACTACAAATGCACAGTTTCCTTCTCGTTGCTAACACAGCCTGTAGTCTTCTCTACTATTACAATTCACAGTTGTTCTTCTGATGTTTCTCAGTGTTTCAACGTTTTCTCCAGTTTCACTGTCTTATATCTTTTCCATTACGATACAATAACTCAACACATACATACTTCCTGACAACCTGATTGATTCACTCTTGTAACTGAAATTAACTGTACATGACGACTTAAACTACTCAAACTGACACCTACTCTATCATTCACTCAACTCTAAAAACCGACTGAACTGCTCACTGTCTGTTCTGTTTATCCTGGAGCTGATGTGATGTAACCTCCTTTGAGTTCTTTCCACGCGGACATGTACAATGACTCAGCAGAAAGCAAGAAACTTCTAGATACTATGATGTTATCACGCTGTTCGATTGCATACACAGTCACTAGTTGCCCTGTAGTCTCAGACCTCCTTTATGCTTTACCAGTAGCATTGTTTATTGTCACGTACATACAGTTACTTGCTGTATTCAAGGTCCTCTCTCATATATTGTTGAACAACCCAATGTCACGACCATTCCTAACCTTTTCCCTTACTTTCATTTCCTTTCTTGCATTTTTTACTCTACTAATAATTTCCTCTGTTATTCCGTTTGTAAAAGTGTGTCCTATTGTATTCCATTCGAAATTATGCCTGAATAATTATTCATCTTCCTTTCTCCACCTATATAAGTCTATTTTTTTGGCTCTGTCTGTCTGCTGAGCCAACTTCCTCTCACTATTCCTATTAAACCTTGCCCACAGTGGGAAATGACTATTGGTCAGCCCCATATTCATTATGTCAAATTCAACCAACATATCCTCTACATTCCTTGAGCACAACATATAGTCAACCACACTTTGCCCATTTTTATTTATGAATGTAAACTCTCCTAGTTAATCCCTCCCTTGTACACCATTACACATTAACAAATTATTTTCTTCACAAAAAATCTATGAGATTAAATCCCTCTTTTTGCTGTTCCTCTTCATTATCTCCACCTCTTCTTCCAACTCCCCAGTACATAGAATTTGAATTTGCTCTTCCCCACATCTAGCATTAAAGTCTCCCATATAAATAATCTCAAAATTCAAATGTTTATTACTCAACTTATATATATTCTTACTTAGTCTATTAAACAGAGCTTGATTGCAAAAGTCTGGACCACATGGTGGATTATACAAAACCCTTACTGCTGTTACAGTTCTTACTCCTAGAAACCCCTGTATCACTAACCACGCTACATAGTTATCACTCCTCTCATGATCATTTTAACTCTTAACCCCCTCTCCTTTCTTATAAATACCCCTATTCCACTTAATGCTCTACTTTTCACTTACCCTTTTATTGCCAAGCTTCTGTAATAGTCAAAGCCACTTAACTCTTAAGTCCACATTTTTCCACACCCATATATCTACTACTGCAATAATGTCCACAAAACTTGCAAGTTTTGCAATCTAACATTTGCTATTTCCCTAATAAGCCCTCTACATTTCAGCACATCAGACATAAGGCTTTATCCTATGCCGATCCTTTCCTTTCGAATCTAAAAGACTCCAGTTTGGGTCTACTTCTTATAATCCATTTTGGCCCAACTTCACCACCATGTTGTCTCTCCTCTTCTATTTCCAATACCCTGGCTTCTCCAAAAATCTGTTGTCATAGTTATAGCATTACTCAAACTCACTGCCTCTTCGTTCAGCTGTGTAGATGTGACCGTTTTTCTTGTAGGCATTACCATCTGACCCATGTCGTCACTCTGACATACTTGGCTCCTTCCCTTTCTGTTGTCTGAATTCTTCCATACATCAGGGCATTATGTCACTAGAGCTTTCATCCTCCTTCCTGCTAATTCAGTTATCATGTGCTAACTGGCTTCCATTTTCTTTCCATCTGTCCATAATGTGAGTTCTCTTATGAAGGGCTTTTTCCCTCCTCCTTTGCTTTTCTCATTTCTGCTTAAAGTTCATTTCCTAATTCCCTTTCTTTCTTTCTGTAGCCTTGCTCTATGAAAATTCTGGTTCCCTTTAAGTTAGATGTATTTCTCAACACCATCCATTTAAAATTCACTGTTGCCAGTTTCACTAATATTGATCGATTTTCAGTCTTTCTCCCAATCTGGAAGGAATCCATAATCTCCCAACCAAATAGATTCAAACCTAATTTCTCCGTTAAGATATCTTCAACCTGGTGTCCAACTCAAATTTCCTTTTCTCCCCTGCCGAATATAATATATTTCTCCTCCGACCAACTTGTCCCATCCTTTCCAAATGTAACACTCATCTATTTATTTCTGTAAATTTTGCACCTGAAGTTTCACCAGCCACCTTGATCATATTTTTTATTTCTTCCACTTTACTCTTTACCCTATTCATTATTCTTTCCTCCATATCTTTAAGTTGCACCATGTCCTCTGTTAAAGATTTTAAGATTGCCATTACTTCCACCATTTCTGGACTTGGATTAATTTCAATTCCATTTATCATTAATAAACACAGTAAAATCAGAAAAAGACCAGCAACCTATTAAATCACCCTCTTCATTTGAATCACTTTTTGTCACAATCTTGTAATTAAATAGCCTGATTCGACCTCGATAGACTTCTATCGGAATGCCCATCCTCACGGAGCTCATGTAAACGTGTCTTACTCCCAATATTGAATATAATAGCAGCCCAAGTGAACATTGCAATAAGTGCCATACATTGAAATTTGATGTGTAAGTCTACTGGAGTATCAGGCAATTAAAATCTTGCCCATTGATGGAGTATGTTCTATGTCTGTGAGCTGATATTTCCACTCATATTAAATATAAGAGCAGCCAAAGTGAACATCACAATAAGTAGCATACATTAAAATTTGATATAGGTACAATTCTTCTGGAGTATCAGCCAATTAAAATCTGTCTCAGTTAATGATAGAACATAATCTAAGACTGTGAGCTGATGTTCCTACTAATACTGAATTTAGTAGCAGCCAAAGTGAACATCACAATAAGTGCCATGCATCAAAATTTGATCAGCAGGTTCTCTGGAATATTCAGTTAATGATGGAGTACATCTAATGACTGAACCAATGTTTCTACTCACATGGAATTTAATAACAGCCAAACTATATATAATAATAATTACACTGATAATAAGTGCCATATATCATAATAAATGCCATACATTGGAATTTGATATTCAGGTCTTCTGGAGTATCAGCGAGTTAAAATCTGATTCAATTAATGATGATCCTAGGGACCCGCATGTGGTATTCGTGGTGGACGAAGCGGCGTCAGGGCGGGTTTTCTCCGGGTACTCCGGTTTCCCCCGCCATCTCATTCCACCGGTGCTCCATCTTCATGTATCATCAGTGTCACCGCCTGCGGTGCCGTAGTAGTAAAAGCGGGCGTTAAACACTACAACAACAATTAATGATGCGCTATGACTGAACTGTGGTACCAATAACACAGGATTTAATGGCAACCAAAGTGAAACAATCATTAACTACTATGCAATTAAGAGGTCTTCTGGTTTGTCAGTGAACATCAAAGAAATATATTCTATGATCCATAACAGATGTTTCCAATAATATTAAATGTTATAGCAGCACTGAACATCACAATAAGTGCCATGCAATTAAATTTAATATACACATCTTCTGAGTTTCTTTGAACTTAGTTGATGGTCAAGGAGTAAATTCTGCATTTCTGAAATGACATTTCCAACACTATTAGATTAATAGCAGCTAGACGAACAACACAAAAAGTGCCATGCTCTTATGTTGATATACAGGATCAGCTCGTAGAAATCAAGCTTATATTGTTGAAGTACATTCTATGGTTCTGAAAGATCTTTCTAATTCTCTATTATTCCAAATTGATGGTTCTAATAGCTTTAGAACTTAATGCATGCAATACTCAATTAAACCTCACAATAAGTGCCATAATATTGGTTTTTGAATGTGTATAGAATATAGAGGTGATGGTAATAATGTTAATGTAAGGCTTATGGTTTTGCTTGTTTTTCATTTTTTAAAGCTGGATGTGAAATTTTAAATTTTCTATGATATTAATAATTACACCATACCATCTTTGATGTTATGGGAATCATGTGTAATAAAATATGGTAATAAATTTATATTTGGTTTTTGTAATGTGTCATTTATTATTAGGCTAGATCATTAAGTAATGCAGAATAATTTTCTCCTATAATGTTCTTAGAGGCAGGTTGGTATAATTTTGCAGACACAGTTTGAAGTTCATGCTAGAGGTAAAATATGTTTAAGCATAGCTCTTGTGACAGATGTGAGAGCTATGTCACAAAGTTGGCATACATGTCTTGAGAAGTGCAAAGAGACACAGTTAGGTTGTTTTTGTGGATGGAAGGACAAAACCTAAATGAAATATGCATAAATATGTTGGGCACATATGGGGAAGACAACCATAGCAAGATCTCCAGGTAGTGCATATTTTTTGAAAGGGGCCATGTGAACCTTGCTGACTTGCTACCTTTCAGATGACCAGTAACAGCTGTAACTCAATGGAATGTTGTAGTCATGTTGCAGCTTTTGCATACCAAACTGATGAAATTTGGTTGGGAGGTGCTCTAGTAGGCATCATACAGTCTAGATCTTGTACCTTCGGACTTTCATGCCTTTGGCCCAATAAAAAAATTACTAGGTGTCCAAAATTTCAATTCTGACAAAGAGTGCAATCAGGTATATGCTGTGCTCCTAAAAGATGAAATTCTATGAACAGGGTATATTGAAGTTAGTGCCATGATGGGAGAAATCTATTGAGAAACTTGGTTCCATTGTTAAAAGGAGCTAAGGAATGTCCTCGGTTAAAGTTTTAATGCCAACTACAATGAAAAATAACTTCAACTTCACTTCAGGAGATCCTTCACCATCGCTTTTTATCGTGAAGAAATGGTTTGTGGAGTTCTAGACTTTTTTCTTATGACGAACATTCAGGAGTTATTGCTACAACTGGGGAAAATACCATGAAAACCTACAACGCTGTGCTAAATGACAGCTGGTATTGCCAAGATCTCATCAGATCATGTGTGGTACATTTTACAAGAGCATTTGAACATGAGAAAGTTTGGGGTGTGATGGCTGTAGATGCACCTACTTTTCACAAAGCAGAAATCACTGGCTTTTTTTTTTTAAATAAAATTTAGTTAATATAGCTAAAAATGTGAATCCTTAAACAATCGTGCCTGTTTGAATTACTTCCTTTAAGATGCCTGTGATAATGTGTATCGGTACGACGGGGATGGCGGAAGTGGCACCCTGCCTCTCAAGGGGTATACTTTGAGGGAAACCGCTGCCTTGCGGGGGAGAGGGATCTCCAAAGGCTAAGGGAGAAAACCCCGAAAGAAAAACAGCCCAATCGTTGTGCTAATCACTCACATTGGGCTTAACTCACTGATTCTAAGGAGAAATAGTGGCCTCGGAAATAATGGACTTTTTAGAAGACGACTGGCAAGGACACGGAATATACGAATTGGAACATGGAACATTAAAACTATAAATGGAAAAAAAAGGAACAAGACAATGGAAGAAATGAAGAGAATGATGAGGGATAGGAACGACTGGAGAAGATGGATTTACGGAGCCACCCCTACGCTGTAAAGGTAGAAGGGAAAGAGGAAGAAGAAGAAGAAGAAGATGCCTGTGACAGGGATACCTAACCGTTCCAGAATTAGAAGAGTGGCATATGCATCAAAATGATACATGCAACAGAAGGTTAGTTACAAAGGGAAGATGGACTATGACAATAAAAAATGACAATTGATACGACTATTGACCTCAACAAAAAGGTCCCTGGCAGGAATGCAATGAGTTTTTGTACATCAGTAAATAATTCAATTTGCATGTTGAACTGTTGTCATATGCACCGTATGTACTAGATTTGGTTCCCAGTGACTTTTTTCTCTTCCTGTATGTGAAGAAATAACTCGCTAGACAGAGATTTATCTCAGAGATCAAGATCATAAATGACACAAATTTTAGGATAAATCATTTTATACTAAAGGTGTAAAGAAGCTATAATATTGTAACTTACATTGGGCCTATGCCAGATGTGATGTAGGTGTGAACCACTTAATGTATCCACAACCACGGAGTAGCCCACCGGGACTGGAAGGGAAGCACAGGAGGCGAAGCTCAGGGGGGTACTTTCTGAGAATGGCGGTAAGGTGGGGAAGGATGCGTACACATGTAACTGTGGTCTAAGAAGTTTTACTGTATATAAAACAATGTCTAAACTCATCACAATAAGAGAAATTGAAAGGGCTGTGTCGCCAGTTTGTCCTAGAACATAAAATTAGCTCCAGTAGGTCAAAATTTGGGGGTTGAATAAACAATAGTGATGACAAAATAGCTTAGTGACTTGTCGGCATGCATCAGCTAAGCCTGCTCTCTATGTGTACTTCAGGAGAGCATGACTCACAATATCTGTTCCTGTAACGTGAGCTTCCAGGAAATAACTTGCACATATGCGGACAGGAAGTCTGGACTTTAAAAATTATGTCCCGAATATCTAAACTCTATATTGAACTTAGAAAAATTTACAAAAATATAATCATCACAGTATTATTGGTCCAAGTATAGAGTTGAAAGGTGTTCATGCTGAAAAAATAAATAAAAGGAAGTTGGTTAGCACTTTGTGTTTTCTTTCTCAGATCAAGAACCTTCTCAACACTCTTAATAAGTAGAGCTGAAAGTACTACATGAAAACTGTGATATCATGAAGCAATAAAATACTCTTTCAGGAACTCATCATTTTATGTACAAGTAAACAATAATGGTTACAGAGATATTGCAAAATATCTGAGATGTCTGCAATTACATCTTTATTAACTTATTTTCTCCATTCTTCTGGCACATGGCACCATTTGGCAACAGTATAGCTTGCTGTACTTCTTGCAGTTTTCCTGACATTTTTAACGAATATGGCCATGGAATGCCTTCCTTTAACAAAACTAGGAACTTTACTTCTTATCACTGAGCAGAATACAGTGTACCACTTGTCTTGAATAGTCAGTAATTTCTGTGTCAGTATGAAATTTACTTAATTTTCAACCAATGAGGTCCATAAAAATAATACCTACATTTAATTTTATCCCCTGATATAACAGAAGACAGTTTTCTCAAATTAATTGGCATGTAATGTTTTATAGCTGTCTGTCCTCCATTAGTAAGTCTCATGCACTAGCTGCTGAGGTTTATACAGCAGTTTATTAACGGGCTTGTGTGCAGTATGAAACAAAATATTACAAGTTAGGGTTAGGAATGTCTCAAAAAACTATTATAAAACTGATTATTCGAAATGTTTAGTTCTTGCGGGCTTGTAGGCCGTGGTCTAGAAGGCATGGTAGATACCAACGTTTTGCCAAGTACTGCGCTTGGCATCATCAGGGTAACACGATCCTCTGTCTGCACTGGTCAGAGTTTGAATGTGGAAGCAGAGAAGTAGTGGAAGAAATGCCCATTAACGTCCGTTAAGGTTATTTATATGGGTGGGGGTGGGTGGGGCATTGTTGCACTGGCTACAGTAGTGATCGGCCAGCCCAGAAGAACTAAACATTTTGAATAATCAAGAGACCGGCCGTGAAAGCCTAAATACATATATTATAAACCTGTTTTTCACTTAAACCTTTCTACTGGTAAGAAGGATCCATCTACACCCCAATCTCCAATTTTAATAAAATATACTAGAAAACAATGTGCTTAGGTGATGTAACTTGTTTAAATTTGTTGTAGATGTATTTCAATTCAGAATTGATAAATCTTTCAGAATATATAAGGGATTTTAATACATATTAAATATTAATGTATGTAATAGGGGAACTAAACTCTTCATATGTCTGGGTGTTAAACAAGCAGCCAATGGCGTAAATAATGACCCCAAGGACCCCGCAGTGTGGGGGCCCCCAGTGTCTATGGGCTCCCAGACTGCCTTTAATAGTTTTCTTAAAAAGGACATTTTTTATTCAATTCAACCATGGAAAATCGCTAGGAAGAAGTACTGGAACAGAGCAGTTCACTCCTACTGGGCAGAAGTGTGCCATGTAAGCATTTCCTACCCTTTATTGCCTAAAAGTGTGAAATAAGCTTACTTCCAAGTGTGTAGGCTCTCAAAGTCATTCACAAACATATAGAGAAATTTATTAAAGCACTGCATTTTATTCAATATGGTTGTTATAAAAGCCGAACAAATTACATAGAAGTACGCCTAGTACCTATGTGAAAACGTAGTTAATTGGCCAGTAAATTGGATTATTTTAGAATTTGGTCATAAGGTATAAACATAAATCAACATTGAGAGGTAGAACTGAAACTTAAAAATTCAATGCCATAGCTGGGATTTGAACCACAGACCTCCCACTTACCAGGCGGGTGCTCTAGCCATTAAGCTACTGTGACAACCTGCCAGAATGACATTGAATTCTCAAACAGTTCGTATTTTTCCCAGCAAACCACAAAGGCAGTCTCACATCAGAGACAATTACCCCAATGGTGACTTACTATTGCAAGTACTTTATGTTCTGGGATTAAATTACCTTCAGATGGTAATTATTATTTATTTATGCCAACAGACATACTGTTTGTGTTTTTAAACACACAAACCATGTGTGGGCAATGATTCAGAGGTAGAACTGGAACTTAAAACTTCAAACCCACAGCTGGGATTTGAATCACAGACCTTCCGCTTACCAGGCGGGTGCTCAAACCATTAAGCTACTGTGACAACCTGCCAGAATGACATTGAAGTCTTAATGCCTGGTAATAAATCAACATGTTCTAACCAGTTGTTCAGTATTGTTGCTCCTGAGCAATATTTGAGGTACCTATCACAAATAGAAGTTTATTTGGGTTAATACCTCAGTCGTTCAGAGTATTGATTTTGCTCCACCTATGTGCATTATGCATTTAGTGAGTGTATATTGTTTATTTAGGAAAAGTGACCATTAGTGTTGGTAATCAGGGACTGTTATTTTAATAATTTGCTAGGTTGTTTGTTCTAAAGAGAGTTAATCATTAGGTGAGTTTATTTCACTTTCATGCTATTCTATGTGAGTAAATATGTAATATTGTAATATCTCAATTTTTAAGCTTTGTTAGTAAGGCTGCCAACATTCATTTGCAGGGGGGGGGGGGGGGGGCTCCTAAAACCTGCTGTCACTGCAGGCAGCCTTTGAAGTTGGTAATTCATTTACAACTGAAGGAGTTTACTTTCAGTTCCTGAAAATATAACCTATTATTCTTGTTTCTGGCTTTCAAATAGACAGTACTTACTGTATACATAATGTGGCAAAATGACAAAATCAGTTGGTTGCTTTTCTATCCTTTACTATGTTCTAAACTTTTGCACAAATACACAATTTTCTTATTTTTGTTAACAAAGTCTACATCCTTTCTTGATATCACAACTCACAACTGTTTACTTCTCATAATTTTGACTCAGGCCTTTCAGTGTCTTTCTTCACTTTATCTCTCATACATTAACTTCGACGATACAATCACTCAACGCTCTTAAACTTTCATGATGACCATGCCACTGACAGACTCAAAACTGTAATGTAACTCTCTGCTATTTCCTTGCCTCCTTATATAATGGGAATGACGTCACACGGACCTTTCGCGAAGTTCTTAAAACACGCCGGCGATGACGTAGCCAGATCTTTTTCGAAGGCTTTGGTGAAACCCTATTTTGGTTCTACCGCTCGATTATTGTTAGTCATGTGTACACAAACAGTCGCGCGAGGCAGCCTGATCTTGGGCGCCTTTGTTTGTTCACCGACCGGTTATGTGGTGTGAAGCAGCTTAGCCCCACCCGTCCTTTGTTTTGCACCGCATTCGGCGTCACACTGCTCCCTCCTCAGCTCTGATCGTCCCGACCAGCACCGCTGTAGTTGGCCAGACGATCCGAATGTATCACCAGCATGTTCCCTCGGGGCAGCCTCTGTATGCGTAGACTTCGCCATCGAATCACCTCTCTAGGTGGTACGGTCCTTGGCAACGTTGTTGGGCAGCGCCTCTTAGTCCCATGTCTGTCATCCTGTTTGAAACCTCTGCGGCAGCCTCGCCGGCTGTAACGGGGCTTCCTCCGGTTGCCCTTCTAATGCGTAGACATGCCATCCTGCGCATAACGTGAAAACAACCAACGGGGTTTCATGACCACCGACCTCCCAGGTGTACCTCAGCCACCTTGCTCCTGGTGGGCCCAAGCGCAACCTCCTCCAGGGTGACACTGACGACCCAGCGCAATGGTAAAATAGAAATAGAAATAATTTTTATATAAATAGTCGAAATAGAAACTCAGACATCAGAAGTAGGCATGTTCAAGTGAATTGTATGACTATGGAAAGATTTTATAGACCTAGAAGGGGAAATTGTCAAATAAAAAGGAGGAATAGTTCAATTAATTTACCTTGAAGGCCTGAAAAAATCATGAGTTTAGATCTAAGTCACCTAGACAGTGGGGAAGAAATAGAAGTGGGAGAAACTCACGGATAGGAAGGGACAGGCTGGAAGTAATAGAAATAACAAGGCAAATGGTAGTAGGAAAAGCCAAAACCAGACAGGGGAAAATATAATAATTGCAAATAATAGTATAGCACGAACAAGTGCAATAAGTTACAAGAATCATAAAGATTGGCTTATTGTCCTCGAATGGATTTGCACTATAAAACTTATATTAGGGAATAAATCAGAAACAATATTTTTAAAGAAGTACCTCAGAATTTACATGCAAACACAATTCACTTAGTAAGTGAGGTAGGTAAGGCTAGGATTGCTTTTGAAAGAATTAAGACAAAGGTAGAAAAACGAAAGCTCAAAAGAAAAGAAATCATAATTGGGAACTTGAAATACGTAGATAAGTTAGTTATAATCATACATAACACATTATCGGATCTTTTAAAAGGGAGGAGCAGAAGAAATGGATTTTATTGTTGTGCAAAAGCCCTGCAGTAACTGTCTGTAAATAATTAATTGGGAAGCACACTTATGAATTAAAACATACTTATGAATTAGTGAGTCTCAGAGTAAAAATTGTGTTTCAGGTCGAAAAAGAAGCTTTAAAATTTGGCAACATGTATAGGAACTTTGGTGGGGATTCATGATGGAGGCGGGACTTGAGTTGATAAAAGACCATGTATTTCTAATATTCGTGTCTTTTCGTGAGTATCTTACAGTCTTACAGAAGTGTTTACTGTGGTCTATTATCGGCAGCCAACAGCTCTCGGGTTTTATAGACTTACCGGTCTTCCCGAGGGAACTTTCGGATTAGCATTTCAGCGACTAACTACTATTGCAACTAGTGCTCATTGTTATTACGCAAGCAGTTATTTTTAAACCGTCAGAAGTTATCAGATGTAACACTTCAATAGATACATTTTCACGCCGATATTCATAATCAGTTTAATTCTAAACAGTCAAAGAGCCTCAAACAATCGGAAACTCGCTCCAAATAGAACATTTATTAGTCTGATTAAATTATCAGCCAATTTAGCTATTGTATATCCTCACACTTACCCGCTTACCCACGCATACCTTGAGAAAAAGACCCATAATTCAGAACTGTAGCAGCCGGCAGCAGGTTCATTGAGATCGAGATATTGGAGACGTGTCAAAAGAGCGACACACACAGTTGAATGTCATCATGTATTAACAATAAAGTACCTGGGCGACCAAACTTCGCTCGACTTTCCTTTTCTTTTCCTTTTTCTTAATCGTGTTTTTTTTTGGTAGAAGATACTTATTTAGATAAACTTGAAAAGCAAAATATTAACTAAATATAAATTTTCATCCTAATTGTTGGAGCCGTTTCCGTGACGAGACCTTTAATATCCTGGCTTGTTTGTTGAAATTGGCCCATTAACAGAGAAATTATGGCCAAAATAAGGTTTAGACTAATTGTGACTGTTACGCGTACACTAATATAGCTAAGAAAACTTTCCTTAGGTTTTCTGAAAGCTATTGAGAAACCTTTAATATTCTGGCTTGTTTGTTGAAATTGGCCCATTAACAGAGACATTATGGCCAAAATAAGGTTTCGAATAATTGTGTCTGTTAGGCGCAAAATCGCGTTTTTACTTTCTCTACTGGTAAGTAGAGGAAGTATTGTATTCCACTCAAAAATTTGATGTCGATATTTCACCGAAAATGTATGTTTTGAGGCCCCCTGAATAAAAAAAAAAAAAACATTTTTGGAAAAAGGTCCGTGTGTCTGTGTGTCAGTCTGTGTGTCTGTCAGTCTGTGGACAGCATAAATAAAAAACGAAAAGTCGGTTAAAAACCAAAGTTGGTATTTAAGTGTAATGTCTTTCAAGGATGCGACACGAAGATTTTGAAGAAAATAGCCGCATCCTAAACTACCCTTTACATGAAAAATTTTGATTTTCTTGAAAATGACTAACGATTTTGATTAAAATGCCATATGTTTGAGATATTTTTATGACAAATGAAATGTATATTTTGAATTTTCTGGCTATAGCACATATAGTCCTGTTTAGTCTGGATGAGTTTTGAATAAAAAAACTCTTAAACCGTAAGAGATAGACAAAATCTTAATGGACAAAAAATGTAGATCTTACTAAAATACACAATTTATGTCTCAATATATTTTCTTGTAAGGTGAACCATTTCGGAGATATTCCTTGTTTTGTGTGTCAGTTTCGGAAAACAGAACTTTCGTGCAATGGAACATCGTTGTTCATTATTTATATGTTAAGTGCGCAAAGAGAATGGGATCTCAAAGCTTTAACAGATTTGACCATCGCTCAAAGCCCACTGTATTCCCATATTCCTCTTACACCTACAAGGAAATAAACAATAAGATAATTGTACAAATGTTTATCTCAACTAACTCAAAGAAGTTATAGTAATATGGTTTCGTAGGAATGGTTAGTACAAGAGTAGAGAAAGTCATGTGAGTGCAACACATAAGATTTTTTTCAGGTATGACACCTATATAGATAAACTTAATAAGTAACACGCTCTCTGAATACAAAATTTGATCGAAATCGTTAGAGCCGTTTCCAAGTTGCACGGAATATATATACAAGAACTGCTCGTTTAAATACCCGTATATAAGATGAACAGAAGCATTTTTAACGGTTTGTAGAAGAGTGGCTGGAAGAAGGTCATGTGAGTACAACACATCAAATTGCATTCAGAGTATCTTGTCTTTTATTCTCTCTCACCTTCCCTGTCCCTCACACACTCACATACATAGTGTCACCGCGCCCGCCGTATCTAATTGCCGACAACCGCAGTGTCACCCATCGCATTATTGTCGGCACTACCGCAAAGGAGCCGAAGGAAAGAGACGGAGAATGGCCGCATTGTTGGGCGCTTGCCGAAAGAGAGAAAGTGATAGAGGCTTCTAGAACTGTCTGCTTTGTGTTTCACCGCTAAATAAGTGAACGTTCCGGAAGCTTCCAGAATAGTGCCTGGGAGATATAAATAGCGGTAAAGTGTGAGAAGAGTCAGTCAGACGTACGTGAAGCGTTGAGTAGTGCCGACGGAGTGAGTGAGACGTATGTGAAGGTTGAGTAGTCGTGCCGACGGAGACGGACAGACGATGTGGAGAGTTGTGCCGACGGAGAAGAGTTAGTTCTTTGTGTTACGAATTCGGAGTCGTGCTGTTGGAGAATCGGAAAAGACTTTCTTGCTGTTGCAACGAGTGTACAAGTTACTGTTTACGGAAATAAAAGTGTTTCTTTATCTCGACTACATCTGTCTACTTTACTTCACACCCATACAAAAAGTCACACTGGTGTCAGAAGTGGGATTCGTCGAATTGCTTCTAGTATCGTTACATCGTCGTTAGAAGTTGCAACGTTAGAACCAAGATGGAGGGAGATTCGGAAACCAGGATGATGGCAATGATGAAAGAATTATTTGCCAAAATGGAAACGTCATACGACAACCTCGCTGCCAAAATGGAAACGTCATACGACAACCTCGCTGCCGTGCTGAAAGAGATGAAGACGGCAAACGATAACCTCGCTGCCAAAATGGAAACGTCAAACGACAACCTCGCTGCCGAGCTGAAAGAGATCAAGATGGAACAACTCGGCGAACTGACTGGCGTGACGGAAGACGTGGAAGAACTCGGCGAAAAGGTGGTAGACCTCTGCCAGCACGTGGACGTCGTGGAGGACGACGGGGAACGTCTTGGCGCCCTGGTAGTAAGAGTTGACGAGAGCGTTAAAGTACTGGATGCCAGGGGCAGACGGAATAGCGCGGAGCCGGAGAGGGAGCACCTAGTGGCCGAGGCGACAGTCGCGCCCGTTTCGGATGATATGAGGGAAGACCTGGAACAACTCGGCGAACTGATTGGCGTGAGGGAAGACGTGGAACAACTCGGCGAACTGATTGGCGTGACGGAAGACGTGGAACAACTCGGCGAACTGATTGGCGTGACGGAAGACGTGGAACAACTCGGCGAACTAATTGGCGTGACGGAAGACGTGGAACAACTCGGCGAACTGATTAGCGTGACGGAAGACGTGGAACAACTCGGCGAACTGATTGGCGTGACGGAAGACGTGGAACAACTCGGCGAACTGATTGGCATGACGGAAGACGTGGAACAACTCGGCGAACTGATTGGCGTGACGGAAGACGTGGAAGAACTCGGCGAAAAGGTGGAAGACCTCTGCCAGCATGTGGACGTCGTGGAGGACGACGGGGAACGTCTTGGCGCCCTGGTAGTAAGAGTTGACGAGAGCGTCAAAGTACTGGATGCCAGGGGCAGACGGAATAGCGCGGACCCGGGGAGGAAGCACCTAGTGGCCGAGGCGACAGTTGCGCCCGTTTCAGATAACGAAAGTGTACGTCTCGGGGAAGACAAAGGGGCAGTTCAGGGACGTCGTCGGGGATCCTCTGGAGGAGTGTGTCGGGTACGTAACCAACCAGGATACGACGTGGAGGACGATCAGCAGGGAAGCGCACAAGCAAACGAGCATCACGCGAGAACCGACTTGGCATGTGACATGGGGGGACCGTCGCAGCCATCCAATCACCTGACGCATAGTGCCGTGAACGGAAGAAGGGTGGACATCATCGTGGACGGCAGGATACAGGAGAGGCCGTGCCGAGCACGAGTGAACACGAGTGCAGCGGTGGACGCGACTCGCGCGGATGTGGTGGGGTTTGTTGCCGGACCCATCGGAAGCAAGGTGGCTGCGAAGGTGCGCCAGAGAGGTCGGCGGACACGGTACCCAATGAGCCGTTTCCAAGTGCGCAGGATGGCCCGTCAACACACCAGGAAGAAGGGCAACTGGACGAGGGCCCGCCAAGACCGGCGGTACTGTTGCAGAATTTCGAAGCAGGATGGCATACGTCGTCCTACCCGGACCAAGGGACACTATCCAACAGCGATACCTAGGATCGTGCCTCCTGGAGAAGAGGTTCGATGGGTTAGTCCACCGGGGCGCAAGGGAGATGCCGCAGTGATAGTGCTGGTCGGGACGACCAGCTCTGAGGAGGGAGCAGTGTCACCGCGCCCGCCGTATCTAATTGCCGACAACCGCAGTGTCACCCATCGCATTATTGTCGGCACTACCGCAAAGGAGCCGAAGGAAAGAGACGGAGAATGGCCGCATTGTTGGGCGCTTGCCGAAAGAGAGAAAGTGATAGAGGCTTCTAGAACTGTCTGCTTTGTGTTTCACCGCTAAATAAGTGAACGTTCCAGAAGCTTCCAGAATAGTGCCTGGGAGATATAAATAGCGGTAAAGTGTGAGAAGAGTCAGTCAGACGTACGTGAAGCGTTGAGTAGTGCCGACGGAGTGAGTGAGACGTATGTGAAGGTTGAGTAGTCGTGCCGACGGAGACGGACAGACGATGTGGAGAGTTGTGCCGACGGAGAAGAGTTAGTTCTTTGTGTTACGAATTCGGAGTCGTGCTGTTGGAGAATCGGAAAAGACTTTCTTGCTGTTGCAACGAGTGTACAAGTTACTGTTTACGGAAATAAAAGTGTTTCTTTATCTCGACTACATCTGTCGTATTTACTTCACACCCACACCAAAAGTTACAATATTCACACTTCCAGACTGGAGAGCAGAAGGAATAATCTTGGTTAAAGGAAAACCTCCATTATCCATTCGGGAATCTAATCAGGACTTTTGATTTCAGGTTAGAATGTTGACCACCAGATCATTAAGGCAGTTTAAATTTAGCTTATTAGATCTCATTTGAAAATGTTAAACAAAACGCGCAACGCAATGTTTTGCATTCCAATAGCTGTTATGTATATTCATATGGATAGCAAGGTAAGCTTGTGGTATATTCTGATCCTCGTATTACAGCCTCGAATGCATTATATTTAGGGAGTTACATTCAGGCATCGTGTAACTGGGGCTTTGCGGCTTTTGAGGTTTTCTGTTCCTACACTGTCGCCTGCAGAGTAATAAATCACAGAGAAGAGTATCTGCGGAAGGTGCAGCCATTTTTTTGCACTTTAAATTAATGTAGGTTAAAACAAAAGTTCGCATAAAAAGCGAGAGGAATATAAAGTTATTCCAAATGCCTAATAATCAAGATAGAAGAATAAAACAGTAGTCAAATAAGTGCTTATATAATAACACCCTAACAGCATGAAATAATTATATTAAAATTAACACCAACTCTATTAATTAAATGTCAGTGCTCAGCGTATCTGGCTGCCATTTTCGGGTCTTAGGATCAATTTCTAGACCTAACATAGAAAATTTTCTTCTTCATTAGAACCATTTTACCTCATTAGGCTTTGCCAATAGTAAGTATAAGGCCTGATACGACATATCATTACCGCATTCATGTGTATTTCTGCAGGGTGCCTCCAGAATGTGGGTTATTGGTGGACAAAATTTAGAAGCCGGCTACAATTCCGTCATGCTAAGAGAGAACACGTGAACCATAGACGTGAACTTCGGAAAATATTATATATATAATTAAAAGGTATATATTAGGCTTCATAGACAAACTAAATACGTTTTTTCTGTACGTGTTATGCGCATGTGTGTCATTTAAATTCCCGCGACCACTACATTTAGTAGTCCAATTCAACTTTTACTTTCTCTACTACGTAAACGAGGGGAAGTATTGTATTCCACCCAAAAATTCGATGTCGAGATTTTACCCCTAAGCTACTTCACACCATATACCGGGCCGACGAGCAAACAAAGGCGCAAGATTCCCCACTCACGCGAGCGGACACGTGACTAACACTGAAGCGGCTGCACAAAAGGGGATTTCTCCGGAGTCTCCTAAAAATATCTACCTGTGTCATCGGCGGTGCGTTTGTGGAGATCAGAAAGACCCGTGTAACGTCACCACTTTTATATAAGGAGGCGAGGCAGCAGCAGAAACAGAGTTAAGTTACAGACACGATTCAGTCAGTGTGTCAGACAGCCGTGCGTGTGTAAAGAAGATTTAACGAGCGTCGAGTGTTTGCAACGTCGTAGTTAGTGTATGAGAGACAGAGAAAGTGAAGAAAGACACTGAAAAGACTGAGTCAAGATTACGAGAAGTAAAAATTGTGAGTTGTGATAGTACTAGTACTGTAGATGTGTTAACAACGAGAAGAAACTGTGTATTTGTGGTAAAAGTTTAGAAGAATAGAAAATTAACTGGATTAATTTTGTCATTTTGCCACAATATCAACTTTGTTCTTGAATACTGTATTATATCTTTTTTGGGTTGAACTTGTTTCTAAAATCACCAATTGTAAGTTGTTGCGCTTCGTCTCTGTTTGGCAAAGCTGATAAATCTTTTAGAATATATGAACATGTATTAATTTAAAGAAAAACTAATATCTCGTTTCTTTATGTAAGAACGTGAGGAGGGAATAATGGAGTTCCATCACGACTTGGAGAGATTTGTCCACACTCGTCGTGACCAGAAAACTCAAACCACCCGAATAAGCACTTTAGGAGTAACTTTTCCACAATCTCTCCAGGGAAAGGTCAACTGAAACGTACTGCTGACCCCCCTCACCTCCACTAAGTGCCTCGAGTTTCAAAATAGAGTACTTCAGTATGGTGAATTCTCATCTGTCTCCCAGAAGGGACAATTTAAAAAATTCTGATGTGTAACATTCGCATGACTTTTTTTACTCATCTTCAGCAAGCTTTTATTGGAAAAGTTTATTATTCTATCAGTCTATCTAGAAATTATTTTATTACGTAATTTTGTGGTGCAAGAGGGTTAGAGGAATGCGCGATTGTCAAATCTTTTAAGAGCGAGTCGTTATCTGATTGCTTTGAAATGTCATTCTCTGTATGATAACGCGAGGAAAGTTTTAAGTATTTGAAAACTACAAGCAATAACAAAAGTATCTCTGAAATGCCACAAACAATTTTCATTTGCCATAAGTTGTGTGCTTTATTGAGACATACATTTTTGTGCAGTACAGCAAGTACTCTTTCGGTTTACTGATTATTCAAAAGTAGTACAGAATGAAGAGGACTTTATAGGCCATTCCCAGAAAATTGAAGGTATATATACACTTTACTTGTCATAAAAACTCTTAAAATGGAGCATTTTAATCAAAATCATTACTGCCATTCCTGAAAAAAATAAAAAATACGAAACCTTTTCCATGTAAAGTGTCATTTCAATTGGGAGGATCATCTTGAAATTCTTCCTGTCACATCTTTGGAGCACTCAGTACTTTAAATACTATATATTTGGTATTTACGGGATTCAAGCTCACCCACATACATACCCACATACATACTCTCCTGTTGTCCCTCGTGGACCATAGGGCATCAACAAAGCATCGCCATCTGGTCCTGTTGACGGCCATCCTTTTCACCTCACTCCAGGTCTTGCCTTCTTTCATTGCTTCCATATGGACATATCTTGGCCATGTTTGTCGGGGTCTTCCTCTCTTCCTCCTTCCCTGCGGGTTCCACTCCAATGCTTCTCTCTCAATAGTTTCACTCTCGTTTGCCTTTGTCTTAAATGTATTTTTGAGTTCAGGAGGCTTCAAAACCTATATTTCTGGTGAAATCTGGGTATCATATTTTTGAATGGAATAAACTCCCTATTTATTTTGTAATTACACACACGCGCGCGCGCGTACACACACATACACACACACAGAGAGAGAGAGAGAGAGAGAGAGAGAGATAGAGGAGCAAAAGTGTAGATTATTTAATGTCGCAAATAATTGTTTCAGATAAATTTTCACTGCAGCTGGTGTTCAATATATCAAGTTCATTATATGCATTTTTCTTGCCTTCTTGTTGCCTCAAATTCACATTTAAATTAAAATAATTGTCTCAATTTTTAAAAAAAAATATTGAAAATATTTCCAATTACATGTTGCTTTGGTTGGGCCTTTCATTCTGAAGCCGTATTCGCCAGTCGTCGATTCAACAATTTTGGAGCCGAATTAGCATTTTGTAAGTCACGCGTTGATAAGACAGCTTGAAGCAACAATGCTTCACGGCGCTTGACAATATCTCCCAGTGCCTTTGGTTCACCCCTTGCCGCCACTCGAGCATTGAGTTTCCTTTCCCTGGGTGTGCGTGGGCTTGTTTAGAAAGGATGATGCTGATTATGGCGATAATATTTTTTTTAATGAATATTTTCACTATTTGTACGGACACGTTGCTGATCAAATCAATGTACGTAGATTACAAGACAGTCCATTAGTCAGATAAAACCGTACTCGTATTTACATAACTGAAATATGCCCCATTATGGTATAACTTTGTGTCCGTTCGTTTCTGTATTTCACGCCAAAGAACTACGATGCGTTCACTTCAGCTTATCAGCCAAAAGTGTAGACAGCTCTGCATTAAACAGTGACCTTACCAAAACCCTTATAGCTCTACTCAGCTTTGTAAGTTTATGATGCTAACTCTTTTACGTTCATTTTCTCTATTAATTTTTATTGAAAGTTATTATTCTAATTATTACTATTTTTGTTCTATTATAAATGATTAATTTTATGAGTCTATAATTTCGGGATCAATTCTTAGGGGTTGCATGTGATTTTGAATACCAGACTAGGCAGTTTAAATACATGGGTAGCTGTGGTAGTTATGTACGTACTGGTGAACAGGAGTCATGTTTCAAATCCTGCTAGGAGTATCCTCACTGACGTAGGCCTTTTCCAGGTTTACATTTGTCCTTATAACTGGCAAATGCCTTGAAATTAGGCTTGGAACATTTATTTCCCAAATTTCCTTTCCCAGTTATCATTTAACGTATCCCCAGAGTGCGGTGACTTATGGCATAAATATTAAGAACATGCAGAGGCCATTAGACTCTTTGTGCTTCTACCGTGAGGCAAAAGACCAAAGGGAGGCAGACGATGTACCCAAGAATGTACGGGATCCCTAACGTTTCAGTTCAAACGAATCCGACGCCACCTAAGCTCACTCACAAGTCCCCAACCCCCAGGAGTCCCCCGAAGAGAGCCCCCTCGACAACAACACCTGGAGGGTGCTAGCTGAATAGTCCGGACCTATGCCAGGAAGAAATCTCTACAAAATGCATTTCCACCGCCCATCTGCAACACACTGAACACCGTCACTTGGTCCCACAACTTGAAACAGATGGCAACGAATGGATACAGAAAACAAGGGACAGGAAAGTCGTGGCAGAAGAAGAATCACTCCAGTACTCGCTTAACGACACGGGAAACCATTTTTAAACGTGTTATGCGCTGGCGCTATTCAGCTGTTTCTCGTGATGTAAAAAGAGTAGAATTTCAAGGACAACATTTAGGGGCAGTTTGTGTAATCACCCTTCGTTAGTGTCCGCCGTGGAGTTGCGCTGTACCAAAACTACAGTATCGCTGATCTCAACTGCAGTATACTGTTTTTGAATACGCTAATGTTTCGTAGAGTAACCGGCCACTTTATACATCCTCTTTCAGGTTCGAGAAGGTTCAAAGTTCAATGCCTCCGGTCCATAGAGGAAGCTGGTAAAATTTGATCACATAACGTAAAGAACGCGATCGATATGAGGTAACGCCCGGTAGGTATGCAACACACCTAACGTACAGGTAATGTGGGTAGGTTCTTAACTGACCAATTCTACTAGGAAAAGTAACGTAGTCTACACTTATGATAGTAGCCCACGGTTGTTTTACAGCCCTAGTCCGCCACGTTAGCGATTTGTTTACACTTGCAGAAACAGCTATCGTAGGCGTAATAACCAGGCTTCGAACCTTTACACAGATTCACTAGTTCCACAGAATAAAATGCCTGCAGCACGAAAATCGAAATATTTGAGTATTGTTGAACTAGTACAAGAATTTGGGAGTGCATATTTTACTGTAAATGGTAAATACAAGCTATGCAACAACGTTATCCATAACGTTCGTGTATCAACTGTACCTGGCCTCTTTTATTTGTGATCATGTGACAAACTGATCTCCCACTAGCTATACCCAACTCAGCAACTTGTGTACTTCCAAAATTATCTCCCACCAACTTAGATTTTGCAGACCCCTACTGTTGTAACACTTATCTCCTACTATAATCCTACTATTTTAGGAGAAATACCCGGCGTTGCCCGTGGTTTGACGATTTATCCCTACAACTTTTCATTTCAATTATATTTCAACAACTTTATACAGTTACTCCCAGATATTTAAACTGCTTACTTACTCAATAATTTTACATTTGATTTACAATTTGCACCTTACAGATTCTTGGATATATATAATCATTATTTTATTGTTGAGAATTTCGTATTGAATTGTTCTGCTGTTTCACAAATCTGTGTAGCAATCTTTAGAATTATTCTTTGTCCTGTTTAAGAACAGCGTGTTTTACATAAAGAACTGTTTTAATGTTTTTATTTCTCTTTAGTATTTTTTAAACTTTATGTACTATCTCATTTTAAACCGTCTTAAACAATTTCTAGCTCTCATTCTGCTTTCAGAGCGTCCGGGTATCTTTTTGAGATAAAGCATATTGAAGACGTGAATAATTTAATTATTGTGATATTTACGAGAGCTGCTTGTTTCACGCATATCTTCTGATTCCTTTCGGTTCTCATTTACGAAAAAGGTAATGCACTGGAAAATCTGCAGTGATTTACTGGTGCTACCACATTCGTTGGCGTACATGATTTAAAATTATTTGAACTCGGGCCAAGTTTACATTCTAGGACTTGTTCCTTTCATCCAAAAGATGTCTGCTGCACCTGTAAACCTGTCAACACAACCGCGTTGGAACCGGAAAGGAACCCGTTTTGATTTCCTCCTCCGCTTCCAATCAGAATCACCGTTCTAACGATTTTTGCGCTGCTCTTGGCATGCTTGGTTGTCGCAGTAAAGCCCTAACCTGTAAATTTTTGCCTTTTGTTCCTGACAAGGAGGGAAGCCTTTACCCCTTCTGTCTTTTTCCTTTTCTAAACCTGGTGCACGGTAAGATCCTATATAGGGGGACGTGGTGAGCATACGAAAACACCCTCAAAAAGTTACAATTCTTATTTATATCTTGAGGCTCTTTTCTTTTTTCACCTCGACTCTGGATATTTTTAAAAGAACCCCCTGCCCTTCTGACAGCTGCTTGGAGCCAACAAGATTCACGAGCCCTCCGTGTTCTGCATCTTCCTCTCCCTGACAACATTTAAACCCCTTTCCTTCTCCGACTATTCGCTACAAAATGAAACTAACCTCAGGCTGTCTTAATTTATCACAGTTATCTTCCCGCATCCCGTGGTCAACAACAATGTCCTATGCTACGTCATTGTTGCTAACAAATATGCATGCACTACAGCGACTAGGTTTGGGTATAGCAGTAATAAGTCTTGTGACTTTATTTCTAACAAAACAAAACGGAGTTGCAGGTTCTGAAGACTTTAATGCAGCGGAGTATGGAGTTACCGGAAGAGCTTATGCTGGGCTTATGGTACAGCAAATATATCAAGTAAAAATACATAAATAATAAATAAAATAACATAAAATACGAGAGGGCAGAGCTATCCATATATTCATTATTCTATGTATTGATAACTATAAGCACCAATTATGAATTCAGGGGCAGCCCAGGGAGGGAATCCCCCCGAAAATTTACAATTCTCCCTGGAAATTCATGTATATTTGTAAATGTATATAATATTAAGAGTCAAAATAATCTATGAATTTAAATTATCATCTAGACTGCGTAATGTAACACAAAGTTTGCAATCAACAATACATAAGCCAAGGTTCGATTAGTGACATTCTCCTCCCCGCATCAAGCTTTATGTTCCCCTCCCCGCCGGAGGAAGTGGCTGCATTCATCACTGATAAGCATTCTTTATATTTAGATATGAAAAAGTATTTCTCGCCCTTTGGATCCTTTCTGAGGTATTCATTTCTACATTTAATGCTGTAATGGTATTTGGCACATTCTCTTGATAATCTAATCCTGTCTTCCGATACTGGATGTTTAATAAGGAAATCATTTTCTACCTCTATTTTATGGATCGGAATTAAAAAGACACTAGTATACGTAATATAAGTATGCTATTAATCATTAGTGAGGGATATTCTAAGGTATCATTAGGTTTTAAATTGAATTATAAACATAATAAACATCGTATAGCCTGATATCTGGCATGAGAACTGCGTTGGGTTAAGGAATGGTAATATTCATACATAACAGAAACATCGGGTTGCATATGTTTGGACATACAATGCATATACGCTTCTTCATGAGCAGTTGCTATGTTCATGCCATATTCCGTTTCTGCTTTCTCTACTGCATACTTACAGTATGAGGAGAAAGCACTGTTTTATAACCAAAATTTGTGTACAGAGATTTCACCGAGAATACACGTTTTGAGACTACTGAATTAAAAAAAAAAAAAAAAAAAAAAAAAAAAAAAAAAAAAGAAAGAAAGAAAAAAAAAAAGAAAAAAAAAGCAGCCACACAGTTTTACTTCCTCTACTGGTAAGTGGGGGAAGCATTGAATTCCACCCAAAATTTCGATGTCGAGATTTTACCGGAAATTTATTTTTTGAGACCCCCTGAATCCAAAAAAGTATTTTTAGAAAAAGGTCCGCGCGCGCGCGCGTGTGTGTCTGTCAGTCTGTGTGTCAGTCTGTGAACAGCATAACCCAAAAACGAAAAGTCCGTTAATTTGGTATTTAAGTTTAATGTCTTTCAAGGATGCCACACGAAGATTTTGAAGAAAATAGCCCCACCCTAAATTACCCTTTATGCGGAACATTTTTCGAAAATTTTGATTTTCTTGAAAATGGCTCTAACGATTTTGATTAAAATGCCATATGTTTGAGATATTTTTATGACAAATGAAATGTATATCTTGCATTTTCTGGCTATAGCCCCTGTAGTCGTATCTATTCTAGACGACTTTTGCATAACTGGTAAACCGTTAGAGATAGACCAAATCATACTGTACAAAAATTACAGATCTTGCTAAAATACACAATTTAGGTCTGAATAAATTTTCTTGTAAGGTGAACCATTTCGGAGATATTCCTTGTTATGTGTGTGAGTTTCGGAAAACTTAAAAACTTTCGTGAAATGGAACATCGTTGTTCATTTTTTATATGTTAAGTGTGCAAAAAGAACGGAATCTCAAAGCTTTAAAAGATTTGACTATCGCACAAAGCCTACTGTATTCTAACATTCCCCTTGCATCTACATGGAAATAGCAATAAGACAATTTCTACAAATGTTAATTTTAACATGAGAAGAGAAAGTCATGTGAGTGCAACACACCAGATTTTTGGAAAAAAGTCGGTGTGTGTATGTGTGTGTCTGTGAGTAGCATAATTCAAAAATGAAAGTCAGTTAAATACCAAACATGCTATTTAACTTCACTATCTCCCAAAGGCCCGAGGCGGACCGGTGGCGTTATGGTTAGCGTGTCTGCCTCACGTTCAAGAGGTCGCGAGTTCGAGTCTCGCTTAGGGTAAGTTATCCGGGTAAGGTTTTTTCCGAGGGTTTCCCTTATCTTGAGAAGACGAATGTCAAGTAACTTAAAGCTCCATGGACCTCGGGCTCACATTTGCATGATTTTACCCATTTCATTCACCGTCTACCCTTAACATGGAATCTTTCTGGAACTTGTTTATTTTCTAAAAATGGCTCTTAACGATTTGGATTAAAATACCATATGCTTAAGATATTTTAATGATAAAAATGTATATCTTGAATTTTCTGGGAACGTCTTCAGTAGTCCTCTTCATTCTGGATGACTTCTTCACAACTGGTAAACCGTACGAGCCAGGGAAAATCTTAGTTCACAAAAACGCAGAACTCGTTAAAATGCACAATTTATGTCAAATGAATTTTTATATTCAGTGAACCACTTTCGAAATACGCCTTAATATTTGTCTCAATTTTCCAATACTTATACTTTTTTGAAATGGGAAGTCTTTTTTTGATGTCTGGACATGCAAAGAGAATGGAATGTTAAAACCATCATAAATCCACCAGCTCTTGAAAGACTTGACTATTGCTTAAGCCTGCTACATTTAATTCCCACAGTATTTATAAGAAAAAATGTAATAAAGCCTTTTGGACAAATATTTAACTCGGTTAAGCACATAGAAGAATAAGCGTTTAAAGGAATAGTTTGTAGAAGAGTGAGCAGAGAAAGTAATATTATATTTTGAATAGTATTTAACGCCCGCTTATACTGCATATGGCACCACAGAGGGTGACACTGACGATTCGTGAAACGAAATGATTATTAAAAAGTAAATTTGGGAAGGAAACGTTCCAGGCGTTGGTTTCTAATACCTCTTCTGCACTTACCGGTTATGAGGACTGAAAAACCCGTGGAAAAAATCTGGGAGAACCGTTCTGGTGGATGAAAAAGTAAATGAACTATAACTGCTGCTGCAACAATAAATGGTAATACAAAATGAAATGCGAAGAATTGGTTTAGTGTTACATTATTAACTAATAAATAATTATGAGTTGAGTTTAATTTCATTTTTAGTTGTTTTGGCCGGTAGAACAAAAAGTGCTCAAATTCCTTTCTCGGCTTGACTACCAGCAGCAATGGCTGCTCCCTTGAACTGCAGAGCTCCGTGTTACAAGGCCTTGCATCGTCTGCCAGTGACGCTATACCACGTGCAGTCTGCCCAGATTTGAGTTCCGTCTATTTCTCGTAAGAATCTGCAATGAGTATTCCCTATTCACTGCGAAGGTTGTAGCTAGAGTAAATAGAGGTTTATAGTGTATGCGTTTATTGTGAATCTCCATAATCAAGAGAGTGGGCTTCCATGCAGTAGCAGAAGCAAGGCATCAATTATGATTTTCAGTCTCTGTAGACGCAGGCGAGAGATTTGTAGCTCTTATTTATGTTCCATCACATATATTGTGATAGGGTTAGGTGTTTTGGCAAATTTATTCCGCATTTTGCTGGAGGACATCTTTTAACACAATGCAAATATAATTCATGCCCGATAGTCCATAGGATCACACCGACATTACAGGAGTACAGGGAAATACCTCACTCGGATCAAAATACCTTAGAATTTTGGTTATTGGGACACAATTTGTGGTTAATGTAAAACTCATCACTTATTTGTAGAAATACGAAATTTTTCCGCTCCTATCAGAACATGATAGAACTCCCAGGATTGTTTAAAATAATATGTAACCTGAAAGCAATGCGGCAATATCTAAAATGTTTGACTGTGTGCCAGTGGTCTGGCCAATCTTATTTGGGTCCGCGGGCATGTAGGTATTAGAGGAAATGAGATATCGGGCATACTCCTAAAGAGCGGATCGTATCTTAATTTTGTAGCCATTTCGTGGCAAGTCTCCCAGAAGTGTCAAATATGAGATAACCCAACTGACTAGTAGAGCTCAACTTGAATGTTGGAGTAAACAAACCATCGCTTAGCGAGCCCATGAATTAATTTCGGGTCCAGGTAGTAGGCAGAGCAACAATAGTTTTTATCCAACTTGATGCAAACTCAGTAGTGTTCTGGGATATCTTACAACCACAGTACACTGCGCAGACATTTACACATAATGGGTCTATTACACGATCCTTTATGCAGGATATATGGAAGGGAATATGAAACCTCCCAGAATGTACCAAGCGAGTACAAAGAATGTGCCATGCACGTTTCTTAGCCCCTTTTTATTGGAAGCTGCAGATATAAGAAGGGGAAATACAAGTCATGTAGTCCATTTTATCGGGATCATTGGATTTGATCGAAAGCCCAGTTTAAGGGACACATAGTAATCCAAGAGCCTTCGTGTAGGCTGAAAAAGAGGCCACTCATTTCTATTTATTTATCTTCATCATCTTGGAACACCATTTAAAGATGTTTCTTCAATTCATAAATGTAGAAGTGCTATTTGGAACGATCATTTATTATTTTAATAATCTTCATTGGGGCGAAAGTCTTTAAGAATTTTTATTCCTCGTGGCCTCGAAGCAGTTGAAGGGCTATAACATTCTATTACTATCCGGGTAGTACGGATATATTATATTTATGAAAGAATCAATATTATTTTTATGAATGTCCTAAATAATTTATTGACACTTAAAAATCGTCAGCCTTCTCATGAACTTTTACAGTTTTCTCGCTAAACATGGCGGACAAACTGGCTAAGCACAGACAACAATTGTGAAAAGTCAATATCCTTTTCTAAACTCACTGCACTTGATTGATCTCAATTAATACCACCGACGGTATCGTTCCTTTATACGAGGATCACAAACATTCACAATTAATTATTTACTTTACCATGTGGAATTAGTATTTCTCGTCGTTATAATATCTATCAGAATCACTTCTTTCTCATTCGTTGTACACACGCGAACAGAAGAAGTCAGCCTATACTGCCTATATTTTAACATTGCTATTTCAGGGGGCTTTCTGTTGCCTCTATATTTACATTTTGAGTTATTTAAGAGAGCTTACATAATCATCCTTTAGAGCAAAATGGCCACATAGACATCGCATTGGGCACATCCTATAAATATATGTTATTATATAAAAATGCACATGTTATTGAAAATGTAATTTATTTTGCCTTTTTTTTTTGTTAATGTATCTTCACTTTACACACTTACTTTTGACACTCAGTATGGCACTGAAGTATTTGGCTAAGAGTATTAGCATTATTCTTCTTGCTGAATTTGGCAACATAAAGTGGATATGCAATTTGTGCTTTGCATAAGATTCGGTAAACTTTTAGTGCTTTCAGAAGTTGCCAGAAGGCAACAAAGCAGTCATGCAGACCTGAGGACCGCAGTGGGAGCTTGAAAAGAAACTGTGTCATCTGATTAAACAGGGCATATGATTTCCACTTCTCTTTGAGAAATCGTTTTTCTTTTGCTCCACCGGAAAAATGTCTCTGGAGAAAAAGAAACGCTGGAGTAGCTGCCAGATGAAAGTGAAGCCTGAGGTAAAAGAAACAAAGACCGAAGAATGCAGACTTTACAAATTAGGTAATTTGTAATTATTAAGTTAAACCTTTCCCTTTCTTAACGACTTACAGTATCAAACAAACTAGGATGGCAGGACAAACATTCTCTTCAATCTTCTTTTTCAACCTCTTAACTTTATTTGGTCCTGCGTCTTAAAGGTATCTATGTTCTGCTCCCGCTTCTTTTCATCTTGTAAGACACTTTAAAAATGTAGAGTACGATGCTAACTAGCTTCCCTTTATTTTTCATGAAAACAACATTTGAAATTGTGTTAGGCATCACACTTACCAACTTAATTGAGAATTACTTTTGAGCACCTACAATGAATTGCTGTAAGTGCCGAAACTACGTGACTGATCTTCTGCAACTAGCTATGTCATTTTTTTGGCTTTATGATAATGAAAACACAAGTAACGAAACTCGAAATTCTGGCTGATTTGAAAGGTTTACGGTAAAACCCATGCCGCACAGGAATAAAGAAATACATAGGTGTTTAGCTGGAATTAGCTGTTCTTAATGCGTCAATACCCTCCGAAACGAAACATAGAAAAACTTATCATGAGATGGTGTATGAATCACTGCTGAATGAAATAAAGTCAGAAATAGGAGATTCCTACATGTGAATTTCCGTAGATGAAACCACAGACGCCCTGGGGCGAAGTAGGAATATGAAATTTAATTGTAGGGAAATTAGATGAAGAAAATTATGGACATTCGCATTTGATTTGTTCGAAGGTGTTGGAGAAAACTAATGCTCAGTCATTTGCCTACTTCGTAAGCTCCGTACTAAAAGTACTGTATCCAAATGGTGTAAAGGATGAAAGGGTGTTGATGCTGTACAATGATGTAGCGCCATATATGATAGCAGCTGGGAAATTTTTGAAGGTATTTTTCCAGAATTTAACACACTACTAGTCGAACAGCAAAAGAGATTCGAAACCAGTTCCCCAAAATCAATGTTTTAATATCCTCCATAAAGAAAGTATTTTTAAAGTCAAGTTCTAGAATTGTAGCTTTCAAAGAAAGATGTCCCAAACTGCCTTTGCCACCAGCGTCTATTTCGATATGATGGGGCACGTGGCTGCAGGCTGTGGAGTATTACAGTGAGAACATTGACAGTGTTGAAGAGCTTGTAAACAGTTTTTCGGAAAAAGAATTGCAATGTATTAAGGTTGCCCAGAATGTCCTACAAGGGAAAGGTTTGAGACAGGATCTGCCATATATTTGCGCTAATTTCACATTTTTAGCAGATACTATAGAGCAATTAATTAGAATAATGTCTCACTGAATTAATCACATTATTTACGAGAGCAGAAACTCAGTTAAAAAAAGGTGTTGGTGAAGTTGGGAAAGTTGTTTCCAAAAAACTACAAATGGTGCTCGCCAAAAATCCTGGGTATACGGTTCCGAAAGGAGTATCAGATATTTTAAGCAGACGTGAGGCAGCTCTCCCTACAGGATTTAATTCGCATATGGTTTCTGTTTTCAAATACGTGCCAGTCACCACCGCAGACGTTGAGAGATCAGCATTTAAGTTAATTCTGACCGGCAAAAGACATAAACTTACCCCACATTATATGGAAATGCTTCTTATTGTTTATTGTGGACAAAATTACGACCAAAAGTGAAATTGAAGAACCTGTCATTTAAAAAATAAAAATATTGCATCAATTTTTAAAATTCATGCAAGACATAATTTTATCCTTTATATTTTAATTAACTAACTGATTTTTATAGAACGATTGTTCAATTACTAAATTATCTTATCTGTTCTACTGTATTAAGTATGTTTTGAAATAAAACAATCACTTTGTTTGGCATGGCGTGATGCATAACATTTGTTTATCTATTGTGCCTATTAAAGACCTATTTCCCTACAGTTTAGGATCTTTTAATCGTCTAAAATCATATTTTCAGGATCTAAAGATCCTAAGTCTAGTAATCTGGTAAGCCGCACGCTCACTCAACGTCAATACGATAGGTGCTACCGCCAGATAAGTAGAAACTTCTGGGTGCTTTCCCTTCTCGAATGTTCTGGAACTGTCCGACGGCTGTGTAAGGGACATTGGGACAGAATTTTTCAGCAAAATTGGTCAAAAACATTTTTTTTTCTTTTTTCTTTTTTGCTGCAAATGATTCTTCGAGTGTTTGGGCATCCACAAAGAGTGAAACTTTGCTGTTGCCGCCCCCTATTCGGTTGCTACAGCCATCTAAAGAGTCGCACGCATGTGATATCGTGTTTCTTTAAAATCAGTCGTGTTCCTAGAAATTACTCCGGTTCTTTCACATTTTCTGTGAATCTCAAAGCAAAGTTTCTACCTATAATGGTTTGCTGTTGCTTTGTGCTATCATCTTTGGGATATTTTGGCAGCTACCTATATGATATGCGTGTGTTGAATGAGAAGTAAAAATAAAATTTATTGTGCTTGTTATTTTGCTGTATTTGTGTTGGATTCATTAGGTGATGATTATTATAAACAGAGATTTATTTTATACATGGAGAGTTAGATCCAATTTATAAATATTTTGGTTGTCCACATGTTTATGAAAAAGTTCTGCATGTAGATATATGTCAATGTACTGCATGGACTCCAGGACATTTACATTTGGTGTTTCCATAACAGAAGCGAAGCTCACAGTGAGACTCCGCAGAGCCATTACAAGTTGTCTGTTCGGTTCGATAATAGTATGGTTAGAAGCATTGTTCCTATTATATTGGAGACTAGCTTGCTCTGAACTAGTACACTGTGCT
Source organism: Tenodera sinensis (assembly GCA_030765045.1). NCBI lineage: Eukaryota > Metazoa > Arthropoda > Insecta > Mantodea > Mantidae > Tenodera > Tenodera sinensis. The sequence continues at coordinate 79,290,388 of CM060971.1, forward strand.
AGTGGGGAACACAAAATACAAAGAAAGTGCTCATTCATTTGGAAAAATGCCGCAATGAAAAGTTTATTTCTAAGAAGCAGCTAGAAATTGGGACATTAAATGTTTTTCTGCTCTTAATATGGGCTGTTTGGCTTCTCAGGAGCTGAGATCTGTGGTGAGGGGCACGGGATGTTCAGTAACTGCTTCAAAAATCAGTCGGAAATGGGATAAAACTCAACTCCACGAAAGCAGGAGATCTACTGCTACAGGAAAGGCGGCTGTAGGTGGCTAAAAGGGCACAAATGTACAGATGGGCACACAGAGGACTGTAAATCAGAAGTGTTTCAATACCCAAAGAATATAAGTCACCGTTTTCCAGCATAATATTTTATAAATCAGTGTTTTTCTCAAAATTTCATTTTCACATATTCCATATGTTCTTCGTGTCTCAATTTTTGTTTAAATGCAACTACAATTTCCCAAATGGATAGAAGTATACAGTGTAATACTATATGTCCCAAAATACATAACACCAGTAATAATTTTGAATTTTTTTTCATGAAAAAAATATTAATTTTAGAGATTAAAATTTTGAACGCATTAAAAAATAATAAATTCACTCAACAAATTTATTGAAGTAATCGGACATCAGATGTTTTCAGAAATATCCATACAAAACTATGAACATTTGAAATTTCACTCCCAGCTTCCCATAAGCGTGCGCTATCGGGAATCAAGTCAGCGAGTACGTGAGTGTACTTGTGTGAGTTAGAGGACTAAGCGAGTACGTTTCTGGTTCGACGAAAAGCGCTATTCTCTGAAGGAGTTTGTGACGACTAAGGTGAAGTGCACTGAGTGCTGCAAGGGATGACATATGTCTTGTGTTAGATTGTCCAACGAGCGAATCGTCCGGAAGAAGAGGCAACGTCGGGCGCATTTCGTTACGCCGCTACGTCGTGGAGAAGGCGAGGTGAACGTGAAGACAAAGTGAAATGATAGTGAACAGTGGAACTAGTTCGAATTAATGAAGTGACAGTTTGAGCTCAGCGAAGTATGAGGGGACACTCAACTAGGTTATTAAGTGACATGGTGATGAAGATCTACGAGGAGTCGAAACTCCCCCTCAAAAACCAGGGAAGGCGTCCGATTCCCTCTCCTTCCGTGGGGCTTTCCATCATGGAAATACCTCCAGTCTAAAAGTCCCCCCCCCCGCTGTCACATAGGGACGGAAGTGGATAGGTCACTTACGCGCGTCAACCCACCCGGGAAGACTACCGAAAACCTCGGTCCGGCCGCCGGAAATCTAGTATACCAGCTACTAGCTCTCCAGGTTAGTGTCGAAGGGCATTGGAGCGTCTAACAACCCCGCCTGAGCTTCATTGCGCAGGCCCATCCTATCTTGCATGGGTTTCGGGAACCACTGCCCCGCCGAGGTCCACCCAATCTGAACAACTTCTTATGGGAGGGGCTCTAATGTCCGCCCCGATGTATTTAGTCTCGCCAGAAATACCAGTGCTCGAGGTCTGCAGCACCCGCACCAGAGCGGTTATTAATAACTCTACGGAGGGCTATTAAGTGACAGCAAAAACTGAGCAGTTCGAAAACTTGGCGAAGTCACAATATGAGCACTAATCAGGACAGACAGCATTGTTTATTTACGGCCAACAGAGGAACTACGCGTGCTCTGCCTAACTAGTGCATATAAACACGATAATAGTGACCCCAAGTCATACGCATTGCTAAAGAAACATAACACAAAATATAACGAATTAAGAAATTGAATGAGAAATTCAAACATAATGGTCACCAAAATCTGTGATCATGGCTTTGGTCACTGTGATCAAAATCAAAAGTGTACTTTTCGGTTCAAAATAACATTAGTCGTGATCACTATGTGTGTTTTGGATCTAAATGTAGTATACTTAGAAGAGCTTCCAAATGTTTTCGAAGACACTAATTTTCCGTAGGTAAAGCGGCCCTTTATACGCCCTCTCTCAGTTTCGCGAAGGTTCAAAGATCAACCCTTCCGGTTTCTAGAGGGATCTACTAAAACACGATCAAAAACGTGAACAACGCGATCTACATGTGGTAACGCCCGATAGATATGCAACACACTTAACACACAGGTAATGAGGGAAGCTCTTAACTGACCAATTCTACCAGGAAAACTACCGTGGTCCACACTTACGACAATCTAGGTAGCTTACGGTAGCTCTGCAGCTGTAGTCCCGAGTAATACTTTAACTCATAGTTAATCAGCTATTAGATCAAGATCAATCACTGATAATTTAATTGTTCTTTCACACATTCGTATGTAGATTAAGGTTAGAAGTACAAATTCAGGCTGAAAAATTCATGCCACATTTGGGGCTTATCCTTGCTATGGCATTGAATGTTTCAGTCTGATAGTAGGTACCTTTCGAATCTTAGTGCCTATACACAACATAACATATGAAAGAACAACCTGTTTGTTGTTTTTTTATGTTAACGTCCTTCAATGTAGTATCATGTCGGACGATGAATGAACGAAATGGGTGAAATGATGCTCAAATGAGCCCGAGCTTAAAATTACCTGACATTCGTTTTGTGAGAATAAGGGAAAACCTCGGAAAAGCTTAAGATAACTCGCCCTAGCCGAAATTTGAGCTCAGGACCTCTTGAATGTAAGGCAGACACGCTACCACTACACTACAGAGGCGGGTTGTTGATACAGTGTTCACTAACCTGGCATTGTACATTATGTAACAGGCCTGACAAACCTTGCTTCTAAGGTACGAACAGAGTGGTTCCTCCCCTCTTTAACTGCAGTAGCTTACATACACATGCATTAGAAGGGACCGGTTTTCCCTTTGGTTTTCCCCAGTTCTCCACCTTCTTCATCACAATGGAAGGGAAAGTAAGGGAACATCTTCACACCTTGTGAGTGTAGTTAGTCAGACCTGTTATATAGTTTACTCTCGTATATGTCGTCACATTTCTATCGTAACTGGAAATCAGTTATATTCAGAAGTAAAAGATGCAGAATCTTAAGTAGACAGACGTTTTAAAAATTAGAACGGGAACAAGTTTCTTCGAAGTTAGCAAGTCACCAAGTGGAAAATTGAGTTTCATAGGCAAATGAGAATCTTTGAAATCTAGCGTAGAAACGTTGGGGGCAGGGTAGTGACATGGTAGGCGGGATTTAATTTCCTTGCAAAGTTAGTGTCCTTTCCCTCGTGTTTTGTAGTCTTACAGAAGTGTTTACTGTGATTGATTTGTCGGCAGTCTGTAGCCCCAAAAAACCGCAGTTTGGTTGCACCTATAAATAGTTAGTGGCCTCCTCTAGGGAACTGTCCGGATAGCACTTTTGCAACTCACCGCAATTTACGTTTCTATTTATTACTATGCAAACAGTTATTTTAAACCGTAAAGTGTCAATGCGCCCGAAATTAAGAGGTTTAATATTTCAACAGTTACAGTTCCTGTGCTAAGATTCAGAAACAATTAATGCTACTTTCTCAGACAGTCAGTAACTCGCTTCAACTCACTCATTTATTAGTCTCAATCAAATTTACTGTCAACTAAACTGTGTTATCTATGCTCACGCCACCACCCAAACCCAGATATAAAGAACTTAGTTCCCTTCTGGAGTAATAAGCTGGGAGAAGACATATCGAAGATCGAGCCCGCCTCTATAGTGTGGATGTAGCGTATCTGCCTCACGTCCAAGAGGTCGCGAGCTCGAATCTTACTTAGGGAGAGTTAGCCGGATAAGATTCTTTCCGAGGTTTTCCCTTAACTTGAGAAGACGAATGTTGGGTAACTTATAGTTCTATGGACCTCGGGCTCATTTGAGCATTATTTCACCCATTTCATTCATTCACCATCCCATATGACATTATGTGGGAGAACGTTAATAAAAAATATTATGGGAAACCGAGAAGTTGGAGACGGCAGTAAAAGGTGACGAAGGTAGTCACCACTGATACTCAAATCACCGAAACATCACCTTAATTTAAGCCCATGCAAATGTTGTTGATCTTATTTAAGGATTATTAAAAAAAGACAGCCTTAAAATGACAATTCTTGAGCTCAAAATTAGTTTACAGATAGTCCGTAAGCTAGCTATTTTGAAAATAAGTTTATAGCACGTGTGCCTTTGCTGGAGATTTTCGGGAAAAAGAAAGGAAAAAAAAAGTTTAATTCAAATATCCATCTAGTTCGTCAATTGTTCTCAACATCAGAGGAGCTAATCTAAATAGCTTGAAAAGATTCAAATGACCACGAAGTTGGTATGCAAATAGACTCCTTGTAAAATTTACAGTTAATATTGAATTTTGTTTTTAATCAATATGATATTTTTAAATACACATCCTCTAGGAGATGAGGTTTTAAACTGTTAAAGAAATGGTTCAAATCAGATCAGTAGTTTCTGTGATTTCTTCGAACAAAAGCTGCTATTAGACGAGTATTTCCTCTTATGTACACTATTCGCTTAAAATGCAACATTCAATTCCTGTAATGGTCAAAATTTGGTCAAAATTTGAGATCAATAATTTATCCTAAGCGACTTCGATGAGCTCAAACGAAATTCCAAGGAAAATTGAACTCTCTTGCTCTTTCTGACGTAACAGATAAAACAACTGCATGGCAACAAAGGCGAGATTTCTAAATGAACTGGGGTTGGGGGAAGCAATGGATGTAGAAGAAGGAATACAACAAATGACTACTTTTCTTTCTCTGGAGAGCAGTAAATTAGGTAAATAAGAGAAGAGCGGTACTCCCAGTGTTATGTGACAGCGTTTTCTTTGCTAATGCTGCATACACCTTCTTTGTAAATAGAGAAAAAGAATCTGGAAAAAAGCGTACCTCTAACCGAGAACGTGGTCGTTAAGAAGAAAGCAGTAGAATTCCAAGCAACATCTGCCGCAGTCTAATTTTCTTTACCGCGCGAGTTTCAGGATTCCTGCTTCTTCCTTGTTACTCGGATTTGACCTTAGCAACTCTGAAACTAATGTTAATTCCCTGTTTGTAAATTGCAGGGATAAAGGGGTAATAAATAAATAGGGTAGGGGAATACTTCTCAATTCGTTAAGAGGAAATGGAAAGCAATAAAGGTCATTCGGAATTAAAATTTAAGAGTTAACTATGTGAAACAGTATAAAGTTAACGCGATTAGTTGTCATATGCAATAAAAAACTGAAAATTAAAACAAAAAAAAAAAAATATATTTTGTTGTTTAACGACGCTGTCAATTGCCAGGATCACATCAGCGTCGCCGGTGTGCCGGAATTTCATCCCGCAGGAGTTCTTTTACATGCCAGTAAATCTACTGACATGGAGCTGTCGTTTTTAAGCACACTTAAAAACCATCGGCCTGGGCCGGGTTTGAACCCGCGACCTTGGGAACAGTAGGCCAGCGTCTAACCAACTGAGCCACCCAGACCGACAAAATAAAAAAAAAAAGAAAAAAAAAAAAATTAAAACAGCGTGAAGCAGCTGAACTAAACTGGCGACAACAGACATTTCACACAACAAAAGAAGGTATGTACGGCTATCAAAATGAGCAAAAAGGACGTTAAATGCATGTCATTACAATTTGTTTCGCTACGATTACTATATATCTCTCAGTGATTTCTAGCCCATGGTCTTACACAGAAAAATCTGATGTACTCATATGAGTTTCTCTACTCACTCTTGTAATATCATTCTTAAAAGCACTTATTTAACTATATAGTTTACGTTAATTAAGATCAATATTTGTAGAAATTTGAGAGGTAGAACCGGAACTTAAAAATCTGATGTGTTGCACTCACATGACTTTCTCTACTCTTGTACTAACCATTCTAACAAACTCTTATTCCTATATCTCCATGTTAGTTAAGATAAATATTCGTACAAATTATCTTATTGCTTATGTCCTTGTAGGTGCAAGGGAGATATTACAATACAGAAGACTTTGTGTGACAGTCAAATCTTTTTGACCTTTGAGATTCCGTTCTCTTTGCACGATTAATATATAAAAAATTAACGTTGTTGCATTTCGCTAAAGTTCTAAGTTTTCCGAAACTCACACACATAACAAAGAATATCTCCGAAATGGTTCACCCTACAAGAAAATTTATTGAGACATAAATTGTGTATTTTACCAAGATCTACATTTTTTGTACAGTATGATTTGGTCTATTTCTAACGGTTTACCAGTTATGCAAAAGTCGTCCAGAGTAAATACGACTACAGGGGCTATAGTCAGAAAATTCAAGATATACATTTCATTTGTCATCAAAATATCTCACACATATGGCATTTTAATCAAAATCGTTAGAGCCATTTTCAAGAAAATCAAAATGTTCGAAAAATTTTCCATGTAAAGGGTAGTTTAGCGTGGGGATATTTTCTTCAAAATCTTGGTATCGCATCCTTGAAAGACATTAAACTTAGATACCAACTGTGGTTTTTAACCAACTTTTCGTTTTTGAGTTAAGCTGTCCACAGACTGACAGACACACAGACACACACACGGACCTTTTTCTAAAATTGCTCTTTTTTTGGATTCAGGGGGTCTCAAAACATATATTTCTGGTGAAATCTCGACATCGAATTTTTGGGTGGAATACAATACTTCCCCTACTTACCAGTAGATAAAGTAAAAAACTCTTATTTCACTGTCTAGTTTATGTTAATTAAGATCAATATTTGTAGAAATTAAGTACACATTTCCTTGTAAGAATATGTCTTTAAAGACACACTTTCTGCAATCCCATAAATCTAGGGACTGTGAGTGACAAACATGGAAGCATTTCCTCCAGAACATTGTGGAAATGGAACTACGAGGGCAAATGGTGTACAGATACCAACTATTGGACATAAAGAGAGGTGTTCAAGCAAACTATAGGCAAAAATCTACTTCAAATACATTTTTAATGAGAAAATATAATTTTAGCTAACATATAATATTATAATGTATAGATATCGGAAATATTGTTCATGCAATTACTGAAAATGTAGAAGTTCTGTAAGAAGATTTGAAATGGGTACAAAGTTGTCATGTAAAATCGCTTATTGTTTCTCTTTTAACAGAAAATAGGTTTAATTTTGTTGACCATGTATTAAGTACACGCAGAAAACATAACATGTCTTGCTATTGGAAGGGAACTTAGAATCCTGAGCATTGAGGCGTGTGTTCATGCAGACCAGACTGCGAAATGGAAATAAATGTAACTCTACCTTTTTAATAAAGGTATATGAAAGGATAGTAAATAAGAAAGAAGGAAGAGTATAAGAGGATTATAATGGAAGAAAGTCGTAAAAATCCTGTAGCAGACAGTTATCGGTATTTGCGTTCCATGCAGAAGTGGAAAGAATCGTTTGGTTGTATGTAGAGTGCGCGCGTGTGGCAAGCAGCATTCGATGGGACTATCAGCTGCAGTCACTAAAGCTACTTTAATACTCTTAAAACGCCATTTTTCAGAATTGGAAATCAAATCTGCAGAAAGAGTTTAGGTTGGGGTGGGGATAGAAATAGGTTTTCGACTCATCGCGATAAAAACGAACGTTATACTTCTTCAAGGAATTTCTCGTAAACAGAGCAATATCACAGCTGCTCATTCGGTCACAAAATTCACTGTTACACCATTGATTTTTACAACCTATACTATTTACCTATAGTAGGTAGAGGAAAGATTGGATTCCATCTAAAAACTCCATATCGAGGTTTCACACATTTTATACCACCCGTATTAAAAAAAAAAAAAAAAAAAAAAAAAAAAAAAAAAAAAAAAAATAAATAGAAATAGCGTTTGTGCACGTGTATGTGTGTGAGCAGCATAACTTCAAAAACAAAAGTGAATTAAATACCAAATTTGGTATTTATTTTCAGCACCTTCCAAGGATGTGACACAAAGATGTCCGAGAAAACCCTAGCCCCATAATTGTTTCGAAACATTTTATTTTCTCAAAAACGGTCCTAAGGGTTGATTAAAATATTTAAAATATTTTCATGACAAATGAAATGTCTGCTTTGAGTTTTCTGAGAATAGTCTGAAGTCCTTTTCATTCTGAATTACTTTTGCATTAACTGGTAAAACATATACAACATTTTCACAACAGAGGAAAAAAAATGTGTGTATGTGTGTGTGTGTGTGTGTGTGTGTGTGTGTGTGTGTGTGTGTGTGTGTGTGATTGGGTCTACTCCTCAGGAGATAATAACGAAATAATTCTCCTTCTTGCTTCCCAATATTTTGACGTCAGAATTTCAAAAGCCACAAGGAATCCACAGTTTTTTAAATGTTCCATGTCCATTTCTACTTCTTTGGAGCTGGAGCACTATTTGGAGATGCCACTATTTAAATTATGAAAATATGTTCATTCAAGTAATCATGTCCTGTGATCAGTCGAAATGATTTTCTTGGTAAATCAGCAACTATTGATGGATCATCTAAACTTTTCTTCCAATTTGACTGTTAATTTCGAAGTGTTATCTGTTGATTGTAATTTGAAGTTATTTTTCTCTTAACAATTATATTAATTGATTCATAGGAGAAATTTTGTTTCACTACTAAATTTATTTTCGATCCTTTCTTTGCTAACATATCAGCCACAATATAGACCTCTGTTTTATAGAGAAAAATGTAGATCTCGTTAAAATGTACAATTTAGTCAAATAGTTTTTGTTTTTGGAAATAACTGTTTCCGAGATATTCCTTGATATGCTTTGAGATTTCAAATACTTGCACTTTTCTTAACTGGGAAGTCTTATTCATTTTTTCTCGGGCCATGCAAAATGAGTACATGAGTAATGAAGGTTTATCCGGATTAACAAGAAGTGGTTGAGTAACAAGCTTTTGTAAGGGTATGTAAAAGAGCGAGTACAAAAAATAATGTGAATGCAACGCGCAAGCTTTTTTACACATTGATTGACAATTTCAGTGCTTTAAAATTGCTGCTAAAGAGTACTTATGCTCAAAATTATTTTTATTGTGTACAATAATTCTGGGTGACAAATTATCCTGATAATACTTATGTAGTTCTACCATATGTGTATTGAAGAACTGACAATAGATAGTATGCATTGCTAATCAAATAAAATGATGAGATGTTCTGTCTGTAAAAACCTAGCAAATGTTTAAAACATATTCATTGTTCGAACCTAATGTTTATATACATATGCAACTAAACTGGACATTTCCTTGACATGTTCAGTGTTTATGGACCTTTATGGCTACTACAGAATTCGCTGAACGCAGTCCATTTCAATCCATTGTTTATAAACTAGTGTAGTAACAAAATAAACAGACTTATTACACTTAAGGGCATTTTGGACTATTTATGAATATAAGCTGCTTTGAATATTATTAATTAATGCAAGCATTAGTAATAGATGATTCCACAAGGGTAACTGAACAAGTGCCGTGAGAGAGCTTATGTAATGAGGCTCCAAATCTCGGTAATATATATTTTATTATCTCAGAATTTAAAATCGACGTAATTGTTATAAGGTACAAACAATAAAAGTAATTCATATTTACGCTTTATTTAAAATTAAAGCATCACATCGCCTAGGAAAGGTACCTTATAAGTAGGCCCTAAGTGACAATTTCATTTTGTTGTATCATGTGTGTTTACTGTATGAAGTGCCGTATGCAGAAAGAGTGAGTGATAAGTACTATGTACATAAAAAAGGCCCTCGTATTGTAACACTCGAACTGATTGCTGAAGAATGAATTAATGCCTAACCAGACCAGAGGCCAGACCCCAAAAGTAAAGGTAAACAGATCCTTTGGAGAAATAACATTTATTTGACTGTCTCTGTGAACTGGTAGTTAGCAGGCTAACCTTCAAATCCAGAGATCCCGAATTCCATTCCGGCTGGAGAGTAGAACTTCTTCAAACAGGAGATTCCTGATCCTCTCCAGAGTCTGGAAGTATGAAATAGCCTGAATGTGTGTGTATGTATGAGTGTGTGTGTGTGTGTGAATTTAATGTAATAAATCCAAAGTAATACTAATCTAACGATTAAAAGTGACTCTACCAGTGAGCGTCATTGTTGCTTAGCAATTTTTCCAAAGGTTAAAGGTTACCGATGTGACCTCAATGTTAAAGGCTCTCAAAATTACGGAATAAATACTTGAATCTCAGAAAATACAGTACGGCCATACTGTGTTAGAGATGCTAATCCAGAGCAAACACTAGGTAAACACTTGGATCTCAGTATACAGAGTATGGACGTAGCATGTTAGAGATGCTGATCCTGAGCAAATGCTAGGTAAACACTTGGATCTCAGTAAACAGAGTATGGACATGACATATTAGAGATGCTGATCCTGAGCAAATGCTAGGTAAACACTTGGATCTCAGTAAACAGAGTATGGACATGACATGTTAGAGATGCTGATCCTGAGCAAATGCTAGGTAAACACTTGGATCTCAGTAAACAGAGTATGGACGTAGCATGTTAGAGATGCTGATCCTGAGCAAATGCTAGGTAAACACTTGGATCTCAGTAAACAGAGTATGGACGTAGCATGTTAGAGATGCTGATCCTGAGCAAATGCTAGGTAAACACTTGGATATCAGTAAATGCAGTATTGACACGAAATGTTAGAGATGCTGACCCAGAGAAAATACTAGGTAAACACGATATGAACGCTGATCTCATCGGTACGTAATGGTATACACTTGGATTAGTGATCTGGAGGAATTTTATGAATATTAGAGTGCGAAAGTGAATCACCTGTAACTTTTTGACTATTTCATACATAGAGGCGTTAACTTAATCATATACGAGTTATCACCTGATCATTCTTTTGTTTTATACAAATTATCGCTAGGTCATTCTTTTGTTTAGTCAGTGTACCATCTGTATCTTATAAATCACCGAAAAACAATTTATAACAATATATTACACGTTACAAGCGATTAACAATCAAAATAGCACTGCATTTAAATTTTACAACTGTGTTTTTAACAATTGTTCTTCTAATAATTAATGTACTTTTGCGGAAGAAAGGTTACTTGTTAATGTTAAAAATAAAGTGTGATTTATTTGAATTTATAAACTAGTTTTCTGTTATAACAAGAGAAGATAGAAATGGGAGTGCTCATTAAGCCGAATTACGCTAATCGAAATGAACATACTTTAGATTAATTTTTATAGAATTTCACATTTGCTGGACAAATATTTGCGAAATACCGTAATATTTAAATTCATATTTATTTTGTTTTTAGTCAACACAAGACACCGGAATATCGATGCAAAGCGAGAAGAGTCTAATTAAGGTGCGATGAATTCCAAATGAAAAATCCTCAGCGACTTACTCTTTGGAGAGAACACAAAGGGGAAAACAAATTTTAGCTACGCAGCAATATCTTGAAGTGGAATCATGATCTCTAACACCCTTACGTTTGACCTTTTAAGGGGCTATTTTCTGTAGACAAAGAAATGATAAGTGTTTTCCTTCTGTATCTCTTCTACCACGTCTGAAAGCAAAAGATCGTTTGTCTGCTACAGAGAAAGATAGCTCTCGACTCTTCTCTGTTCCTTTAAAGACAGAAAGAAAATACAAATGAGTGCTTGTTAATGCAAATAAGTACGTCATCAAATCAATTGGAACAATCACTAGCTTCAGATGTTAAGATCATTTTGCCATAGACGTAACAAAAGTTCTGCATCCTTAAAATGTTCAGGTTGCGACAAATCTACTGATGAAGAAAGCTGCTGTATAAATAAGAGACATAAATAACGTTTAATATCAGATGTTAGATATCTATAACAGCGCTAATGGAGTATCGATCAACCATATGGTAGAACGTACCTTTCTTTTTGCACAAACATATTGGCTTCATCGTAATTTTTTATGGTTGTTTTTAATTTCTCCATCACGTACGTTACATGTAGACGAGATATTGCATTATAATAAACATTCTGTACCTAAATTTCACCGAAACGTTTTAGAAAAGTATCTCTGTATACGTGTGTGTGAACAGCTGATGCAAAAATTAAACATAGGGTATATACCTAATATGGCCGCCTCCGTAGCGCAGCTGGCAGCGCGCTTGCCTGTGGCGCGGAGGACCCGGGTTCGATCCCCGGTACCAGCATGGGGATTTTATCCCCTCTGGGAGGTCTGGCACGGGGCGCACTCAGCCTCGTTAGGTCCCGGGGGGACCAATTGAGGAGCTACTTGATCGAGAAGTAGCGGTCCCAGGTCGAGAAGACCGCATAACTGGCCGGGAGGGCTCGGGGCGCTGACCACGTCCCACCCTCCAGTACTGCACCTCACCAATGACGCCTGTAGTGGGCAGAGGTGGGGGACGCAGCGGCTGGGCGGTAGGCCTTGGCCCTTCGTGGGCTGTCGCGCGGGGTTTACATTACATATACCTAATATGATATTTAGGTACAAAGGTGGTTCCGCGGTTACGAATGAGGTCGTGGGTTCGATTCCCTGACAGTGTTTCCTGACCCAATAGTTTATTCGAAGGTAGCGCTACACCTGACTGAATTCTTCAGTTCGTACTCACAGCGCAGTTTATCTGGGCAGCATGGCATTATACGGCTCTCACCTGACCTCACACGAAGTGATGGGCTTGGTCTTCGTTTTAATACGTCGCACCACTTGAAGCTGTGTTCCTCTGGTCTAAGCTCCTGGGCAACAGAAACCCGAGAGGTTGTAAACAGTTATAAATAGTTACGCTTCAATCAATCTCCTGATCTCCTTAATAGGAGCATAGGGCATTCAGAAAGTGCTTCCGGCATACACTCTTCCTTGGTCTACCTCATCTTCTACTACCTTGTGTGTTCCATTCCAGGGCTTGTCTTGCTACATTCTTCTCATCTCGCCGTAATGTATGCCCAATCCACTTCCATTTCCTACGAATCATCTCAATGTCAATGGGTGTTTGATGTGTCTTCCTCCACAGCTCTTCGTTGGAGATAACTTGTGTCCAACATATCTTAGAATATTCCTCAAACTTGTATGCACACATGTTGGGAATCTGTTAATCAGTTGTTTATTATATGGCTAAATGTGAACCTTCTTTAAGCAGTTTGCGAAGTCTCTTTCATCCTGATTGACCTTTTCCAAACTGAGAAACCACAAACAAAGAAATACTACTATAGGAAAACTCAATACAAAATTTAAGATGCTCAACGTTTATTATAATAGCAGTCATTTTTAAAGTATTCGGTCCTGTACACAGAGCACAAATAGTAATAGACATCGAATTATGATAGTTTGATGGAGCATTTATAAGGCGTATCTTCTGATACCGGTCTCCACCAGTTTGAAAAGGGACACGTTATCTCCCCTCACTTCCAGTTGAGGGAGGTGACGATACCTATTCGTTATTAACCAATGACCTTGAGTCTCTGAAAGCGCTAAGCAATTATTGTGTTGTTTTTGTTGGCCTTATGGCTAAATGCATCAACCTATTTTATTGATAATTGAATCTAATCTTCATCCGCTGGACTCGGGGCCCTAATGACCAAGTTGTCGACGGGCCCTTAAACCCAAAACACTCACTCACTCACTCACTCTTCATCCGTGGGCTAGAAAATGAGTATTACCGTCGTATATCTATAGAAAATTTTAATGTAATTAAAGTAAATTGAATAGTAAAATAACGTGAAACGGTTATAAAATAATGAGTAGAGAAAGTCTTGCGAGAGTTAAAATATAATATATTTCTCCATAGTTGTCATTCACATTCACGCATCTTTACATTTGTTGAAGCAGAAGTTCAGAGAAATTTTGCTTAAGGTACCATGTTTGTTTTTCTTTTTCCTTTGAATAAATAAAGTTAGTAGGTACGAAGGGCATGTATACGCATAAGCATAAAAGAAAAACTTGTTATGATGCCAAATGGCAATTTTTAGGGGTTGGTAAAGAAACAGTGTAAAAATGTTTTGATCAGGTTGTTCTCAGTGTACTACATACGGCGAGTTCTGGGAACGTTTGCAATACTTTAGTCCTAACTATTGGATTTTTCCCCTCCTAAGATTCAATTATCTGCTCTCGTGTTCAACACATGCTGGTTATTACTTTCATACAAATACACTAGAACTTCTGAGAACAATAGTTGTTGCACCACACTTGTTTAATATTAACGACTCGTCGTAAAGGGGAGGTAAAAAGTAACGCAATTACGTTGCAGCCTTTGTTGGTGTACAAAAGGAATCTAGTTCCATGTAGAAAGTCATTAAAAACTTACTGTTCAGATTAATTTTACTCTTTCAAATTATTTTATAATGGAGATAACTTCTCGAATGGAGAAAGGCAAAATAGTCGTACGGATGGTATGCAATGAAATTAGTGGATGAAATGGAATGGATGGGTGGGTGATGAGTGGGTTGGGGATAGAGAGAAAGAATTAGGAGAAATACATAATATGCACATTAATAGAGCTGTAAAGTTTTAGTACAACGCTGTAATTTTATGTTTAACATATTTGTTTAAAGAATTAAAACTTGAACACACACAAATCCTTAGCGCGCTCTCTCTCTGTGTGTGTGTGTGTATGTGTGTGTGTGTGTGTGTGTGTGTGTGTGTGTGTGTGTGTGTGTGTGTGTGTGTGTGTGAATCATGAAATCCTTAAAAGGACTATACTAGACAATTACTCAAAATTATCCCCTTAGGGATACGACAACTTGGTTTGACATCGCAGACGACTGTTTTCGAGCCTCTAACGCATAAAGCTAATCAGACATATGTTTTATCCAAGCAAACATGTGTTATAGAACGTCACAGAAGAAACAGGCTTTAAAAGAGAATAGAAGATACGTGAGAGTTATTTTAATATAGCGATTGAGGAGAAATATACACAGACTCCTCCATAAAAAGTGCGTAGAGTAGAGACAAATTTTAAATCTCATTGAGAAATACCTAAGTTGTACGCAAGTACTGATCAACAGGGAAATAATTTACATATATACACTTACATATCAATAATACTATATGTGTACTACACATATTCATAATTACTGAGTAAAAACAATAAAAATACTGAAGTACAAAACACCCCTCTTGAGTCTGAAACATACATTATCATGTAAAGAAAACGGCGAAGAATATGATGACGTGATATCTTCAACACAAATTCTTGAAATATTGTTGTAGGTAACAAATAACATTGAAATGAAATAAAATACCTCAGAAATTATATTTATCAAATTTTACGAGAAACAACTTTCTTCTAAAAGAATTACAATTACAAAGGAAGAAGTGCTTTAAAATAATTGTAACAAAATCCCAAACGTATTTAGTTAAAATAAATACTTTTTACTGAGAAAAATAAACCACGGACTTATAATTTTAGTACAGAATGACCTGACCTCACTAAGTCATGCTCTTAGTCAGGAGTCGGCAAAATTGTCATCGCGATTGCACGCATGGTGACCTCAGGGAACGCAATCCGGCATGCACATGCTTTTTCTCAACGAGAGTGGAAAAATACAAAAACCGATGTATATAATATTATAAAGTGCAAATATTCGACGAGGCAAACAGAGTTGCCGCCATTTTTGTATATAGATAAAAGACGTATTTTATAGGTATATAGTTGAAACACACGTTGGGCTTGATGTTCCTGCCTCCGCATAAATTGGAAGGTCAGTGATGAGTGATAAGCCAGTGAATGAACAAATAGATGCCTATAGCGATTACTTGTTGGAAACATGTATTACACCAAGTGCCACGTTCCCTCCTTAACTATGGGCATGTATCTAACTGGGCATCAAGCGAGTTAGCTACAAATGCGTGCACATCATTCCACGCTAGTTATGATAAATCGTTCTACCAAGAGCATACCAGCCTTACAGAACTTGTGTCTGTTTTAAGAGATGTACAAACCAAAATATACGTTCTTATGAACAGTGTACATATAAAAAAGAAATGAATAAGACATCGTGAAAGACTCAACTTCTTAAACAAGAATTCGGAAGTGGTAAAATAGACAGATATATGTAATTTTGTCATCATGACGAACCTGTATAAAATTTTAACATGGTGAACTTATACTAGAATATTTGTTTCCTGTTAACTGAAATCATCGAGGTACAATTATGCCCTAGCTAGGCCCCCCAACTGACCACGGGGCGCAAGTATGCCATACCGGTATTTTACTCTTCATGTTAACACTTTCCAGCCCAAATTGTTTTGCTCTTTATGCCAATCTTCCTCTAATTCCCAAAACCGGTTTTCTATGCGCATGAAAGGTTGCCTCATGCAATTGACTTGAATAGCCAAGATCGTTACGGTGAGACAAATGGACCATTGAAAGCTGTTGGTTGCGGCTTTGAGTCCTAGTAACCGCCTGTGGTAAATAAGTGGGAGGACCCACGTAAAATAATCGATTAATGGCACGAGGGATGATGACGGGGTATCATTTGTCTGCGGTTGCATGGATTTTGCTTATTTCTATTAAAAAGCATTAAAATGAAAATTGTAAATATTGTAAATATTTTACAATTCAAAGCATCTCAAATGCAAATATTTTAACTGTTAAATAAGGTATAACAAGAATATAACAGAAAAAAAACCATTAAAATACTTCGAAAGGTTCTTAACATATGAATGGCTTCATGGTTCTGAAAGGGTTAATATCTACTATGCGATATTTTAATCAGTATTGGTATGCCTCATTTTGAGTAAGTTGAATGACGATTTCTTTAAAAAAGACGGTAGTTTTGGGCGGAGGAATTTCGTGAAAATGCTTGAGTTGCGTCCTTGAACATAATGGACTGCAGTATTAATCCAGTTTATGGTCCTTTTTTACATATATACAGTGACAGACAGACGTAAATAAGTAAACAATATTTTTAAATGCCTTTTTGGGGTGAGAGGTCTTCAAAATTCTCATTTGCTGTGAAATATACCAATATTTTGTATGGAATATAAAACTTTCTATACATACTATAGGTAAAGAGAGAAAATAAAAAGTTCCTGTGTACGTAAGAAGACACTTTAATTGCATGTTTTAACCTTAGCTTGGCAAATTACAGGTTTTGTTACTAGCTTGATGAGTATACTTGTTCTGAGGCAATCCACCCAGTATCTATCTCAAGACGCTATAAGGGGAGTACAACAATACACAAAGCACTTTATACGTCTTAACGAGGTTCTTTAATTAAGGAACTGTTGAGGATAAACAAGGAGAGGTGTCCTTGTATCTTCCTCATTGTTGCTCCTTGTAGGCACCTTTCGTGCCTGCTGATGAAGTTTTGAGTTGAAAGAACAAACACCTACTACAATATCATCTTGTCATATCACCTCGATCCCCGTTTCTTCTTTTCATTAGTTTTGTTGTTTCGTATATTTCCAGTTTCTCACCTTGATGTCTTTCTGCGTTTGATCTTGTAACTCTTTCTAACCGAAGCCTGAGATTGAGGCTCCCTCAAACCCCCAGATATTCAGGAGCTGTGCAGGGCTCCCTCATTTGTTTTGTTCTAGTTATGTTCTTATAATATAAACCTCTCTACTACTTAACTATGGTAAGTAGATACATTATTGAATTCCATGAATTCCACCCAGAAATTGACACCGAGAACTCAACAAAAATACCCGTATTGAAGCCCTCTGAATTCCAATATATTCTTTAAAGGTCTTTGCCTGTATCTGTGAATAGCATAACTCAAAAACGAAAACTTGATGAAACGCTAAACTTCGATATTTAAGTTTAGCATTCTTCAAGGATTTGACATGCAAATTTTCATTGAAATTCTGCTGATGCTAACCATTTTTACATAGAAACGTCTTGGAAAGCGTAGAATTTCTCTAAAATGATTGGGGATTTTTATTAAAATGTCATATTTTCAGGTATTTTCCTGACTAATGAAACGTAATTTTTAAGATTTTAGGGAATAGCCTGTGAAAACCTCTCTATTATAAATGACTATGACTCTTGCCTTATTGATAAACCGTAAGAAATAGAAAAAATCTTACTGCACAAAATGTGTAGAAGGCATTAAAGCGTGCACTCTATCAAATACATTTTTTGTGGCGTAACCATTTTCAGATATTTCTTGTTAGGGTTTCCTATATTTTCTAAAATAGGAAGGCATTTTTTTTCTCGCAGTTATACAAAGAACATAGAAATTCAAAGCAATAAAATAGCGACTTGCCTTTAAAAATAGGACTATCGTTTTACCTACTGTATCGTACAAATGTGAATTGAAAAATTATCTGAAATAATAAGAAGTAGCTGGAATAATGAGCTTTTAGAATAATTTGTAGAGGAGTGAGTATAAAAGTCATATGAATGTATCAATACTCTTTTACCACTAAGCAAATCCTATACTCTCTGATATGAACAGGGTATTTGTGTTTTCAAAACAATTATTATCTCATTTCGATCGCGATTAGATCACTAATACAGCTTAAAATATTAATATTATAATATATAAACCTACAGTCAGTCTATCAGTGTAAATATTAACTGTCAAAACATTTAATATTCCAAATAATAATATTGCTTCTAATTTTAATCCTCGGATATTGAATAATGCTTAATTCGTCTTAAAAATACACAACATTTTGAATTATCCTGTACGGAGTATTATTGCACATATTAGGTATACCAGGTGGCTCAGCTCATCTGGAAACGGGTTAAGTAGATAACCCTTCATGCGTTCAAAGAGTTGCAGAACGCACCGGGGTAAATCACGGCAGTGGCGTGAGCGACCTTCCTTCTGCCTCTTAGCGAAGACGAGAGATGTAAGGTAGTTCCCAGGTTGAACTATTGTGTGTAGTCCGAGATGACAGACTATAAACAACCGAAAAGGTTCTTATAATGTTTTGCAGTTTATCTAGGGACTGTATTTTCCAGGAAATAAACTCACTCCCGTATATTATCTAACATTACGGATTACAGATTATAAAGTGCCACAGCAAAATATATACAAACGTAATGTTTCATTGATACTTGTTTGCTTGTCATTAATGTTATTGCTATATTTTATATTATTATTATTATTATTATTATTATTATTATTATTATTATTATTATTATTATTATTATTATTATTATTATTATTATTATTATTATTATTATTAACTATGGGAAACAAATGAAGCACGGTCTCTGTTTTATTTCCTTTTGACGCAGATGCTTTAGAGGGCTTATACAAGAAACGGTTTCAGGTGTCGACAAGTATTTGTCGAACCCCCGTGCATTAATCAATCCTGCGGACAAAATCACTGCCATAGGTTGGTTGAAGTGAATTTAATAATAATAATAATAATAATAATAATAATAATAATAATAATAATAATAATAATAATAATAATAATAATAATAATAATAATAATAATAATAATAATAATAATAATAATAATAATAATAATAATAATAATAATAATAATAATAATAATAATAATAATAATAATAATAATAATAATAATAATAATAATAATAATAATAATAATAATAATAATAATAATAATAATAATAATAATAATAATAATAATAATAATAATAATAATAATAATAACTATAATAATAGTAATAATAATAATAAATAATAATAATAATAACAATAATAATAACAATAATAATAAATAAAGTTAAATCTGATTAACGAAATTTAACACATGATAGTTTGCCAGCTGCTTGGTCAGCCTTGTTTGGGTCCCCGGGTATGCAGGCATTAGAGGCAATGAGGTACCACACATACTTGTAAAGAAGGGCTCGCGTCTCAATTTACAGAGACCCGAGCAGTTCAGGTATAGGGCTTATCTTGAATATTGGAATAAACAAATTATCGCCATTATTTCGGATCCAGTGGTAAGCAGAATAAGATTCTTTTAGGTTATCTAAACGCAGAGATTTTTTTTTCTACTCTAAGTTCACACTGCAAAGGTACTTGCACATTATGTAACTTATGTAAGAGAAGCAGGAAACGTGGAAGGAAAGACGAAATCTCCCAGCGTATTCTATCCTGGGCTTTGACTGAAAGCCCAGATGATCAAATGCACATAAAGCTCAGACTGATCATTTCTCCTTCACCATCTTCATCTTAGTAAAGTTATGTAAGATTTCCTTATGCTTTGTGATGTGCAACGAAGCTCTTCCCAAGAGGAAACTTGGGCGATGGGGGCATGTTCCCAGAGACAGGATAGGTATTGGCCGTAGTCTAGTGAATAAGATGGTGTTGCTGTGTAAACTTCTTGATCTTCATGCATGATAATTCAGTTAGTACCTTCCTGCACCAAACGCTTCATTGAAGAAAATAGCCGAGGATCAAAGCTACGCCCTTACTTTGATCTGAGTGTAACAAGCGGCACTCTAATGGAATTAATAAGAGCAGACAGGTGGGTTGGTGGGTACGTTAACTCAAATAGAAGAGAACAATAGCTCGTCTGAGTGAGCAAACTGAATTGAATCATGAATGCGGCCGGTGATGAAACAACACTGAGGAAGTTGACATTTTCACCTGACGGTAAACACAGAGATTCTGTGGCGTTTACCCTCCAGCGCACAGTCACGGAACGTTCATTCCAGACACAGCGCCAATCTCCGAATTCTCTGACTCGAAGCGACAAAACCAACGTTCTTTGATCTTTTCTTTAGAACAACTTTCATTCAAGATGAAAACTGATTACTATTATAATGCAAAAACGGAGGTGCTTGTAAATTTCAGATACATCGAATATTGATCCAAAACGAACGAAGGTGTGATTTCCTATAATCAAACACTGCGAATTGTCAATGTAATACAGGATCGGATAAGTAACATTAATAATAGTTACACTGCGTCTTTAAAATAAGAACCTGGTTAATAACGTTCTTGCTTTCTCTATGGAACCTTAGATTTCAGAGGAAAAAACTCTGTCGTTGCATTCATATGACTTGGATCGAAGGTCCTATGTTTAAAATTGGGTCGGTTTATGCTGATCTTGAAATTTCACACTCTTTCCACGACATCGGAGAAATAAGTAGAAAGCGATTACAGTTTAGAAATGATAAATTCTTAAAATATTCAAGCCAATAATAACGGATATTTTGGAAATAGTCTGATGACAGGAAATAACTTAATTAAAATAAATTCTGTGTAATCTCTCGTATTTGTAGAAAGTTGGCCTACATAGGCTATTCCAAGGTATTCAAGATACCTATACACTTTATTTGTCATGCAAATATATTAAATATAAAGCATTTTGGTAAAAATCGCTAGTCAGTTTTCAGATAATAGAAAATATCAAACATTTTCCAAGTAAAGGATAGTTTGGAGTGGAGAGGGCTTTGGTGTCACATTGGAAGATAATGAACTTAAATGCCAAGTTTGATACTCATCTGAATTTTCGTTTCAAAATTATGCTGTTCTCTCTCTTGGCTTCCACCCCCCTCCACACACACAAACACACAGACACATAAACGTACAGATGTTTTAAAAATGCATTTTTACTTTCTCTAAAAAAACTACGTACTTATAGTAAGTAGGGGAAGCGTATTGCACCCAAAAATTCTTGAATCTAAAACAAGCATTTAGAAAGAGGACTGTTAACGTTATGTGATGATGTGATGATGATGATGATGTGTGTGTTTGTGTGTGTATGTGTGAACAGAATAACGCCAAAACGAATAGTCATTTACATACCAAACTTGATATTTAAGTTCAGCATATTCTAAAATGTAACACAGAGGGTTTTTTTAAAAAAAATACCCCAATCTAAACTACCTTCTACATGGAAAATCTTGATTTTCTCAAAAATGGTCCCAATAATTTTAATTAAAATGCGACAATTTAAGCTATTTTCCAGACAAAATTAATTTTCTGGGAACAATCACTAGATACCTAACTGATAAAACCCTTAGAGATAGACAAAACTTTTCTGCACAGAAAAATGTAGTTCTCGCTGAAGTATACAAGTTATGTCAAATATATTTTATTGTGGAGTAACCATCTGCGAAATATTCCTTACCATTGGTTGGAATTTTCAAACACTTATACTTTTTCTCCAAATGGAAACTCGTTATTTGATTATCTCTTGGCTATGCAAAGAGAACCGAATTTTAAAGCTGTCTCAGAGTGATCAGCTCTTAAAAGATTTGGCTGTCACTTAAAGCCTACTGTATTTCCTTGTTCTGGTATCTACAAAGAAATATGCAATGTGATAAATATCTGCAAAAGTTTATTTCGATTAGCATAAAATAGATAAATGAATAAGCTATCTTAAGAAGAGAACAAGCAAGATTAGAGAAAATTGTGTCAGTACAACACATCAGTTCTTTCTTTGGGTTTAGGTCTCAATATATTTATTTTAAACGAAATGGTGACATCAAAGTTTTGAACAGAACGCATTACCTTACTATACTAGATGACCCACTCCAGCCGGTATTCGGGCAAGTAGATAACCCTTCGTGCGTTAAAAGAATTGCAGAAATCACCGGGGTAAATCCAGTCATTAGCGTGCGTGAACATTGTTCTTCTTGCAAGAGAAGCGAGTGACAGAGGAACTACCCAGGCTTCAGCTAGCGTGTGCAGCGCCTGATAGTAGACAACAGCAGTCAGAATATTTTCCATTTCGCATACGCGACTTCATTTTCCAGCGAATAAACTGATTCCTGTACATGTTACTATTGTCTAACATTACGGATAACAGATTGTAAATCCATGCAAACATGAGGGCGCGTATATTTCATTGCCATTTTTGTTTCTTATTAATGTTATTGTGGAACTCTATTATTATTTTTAGTTATTGTTATTATTGCTAGTGTTATTACCATATTGTTATTACTTTTATTATTTTATTCTCATGCTTATTACTGTATATTATTATTATTATTATTATTATTATTATTATTATTATTATTATTATTATTATTATTATTATTATTATTATTATTATTATTATTATTATTATTATTATTATTATTATTATTATTATTATTATTATTATTATTATTATTATTATTATTATTATTATTATTATTATTATTATTATTATTATTATTATTATTATTACTGTTATTATTCCTCTTATTATCATTATAATAACAATTATTTTGTTATTTTTGTAATTATTATTGTCATCATTAGTGCCCCATTATTATTTTTATTAGTCTATTATTACTGTTAGTTATTGTTATTTGTTGTAATTATTGCTATTGCCATCAGAAACACTATTATTAGTATCATGATTATTAGTTTTATTTTAATTATTTTTAGTATTATCATTTTCATTATTACATTAATATTACTATTAGTGCTATTGTTATAGCTTGATTATTATTCTATTATTTTTATCATTATTATCATCATCAAAGGCTACTGTTACGGTGACTTCATTCATAGAATAGCTGTCCAAAATGATGCCTTGTTCATTGATACAAAGTTTCAACTATTTCCTTGTATCCATATGAAGTTTCTGAGAAGTGAGGGTGTGACACATGCATAACAATCCTCTGAGGGGATTTGATTAAAACGCAATATTCTTGAGTGTTTCCAAAAGAAATGATCTAATGGGTTTAGGCCAGGAGACCTTGGTGGCCAAGGTATTGGGCCACCTAGGCCCATCCAGTGTCCTTAATAGTAATGCGGTGAACCATCTCGTTTGAACCAGCACAGTGTTGTACCGCCATGGTACACGAACCTCGTCAAGCAAATGCTGAAGCTCACCTTTCAGGAGCTCCAGATACCGTGGTCCTCTAAGTCTGGCTGGGAGACCACCACCACCGCCACCGCCACCGCCACCGCCACCGCCACCGCCACCGCCACCGCCACCGCCACCGCCACCGCCACCGCCACCGCCACCGCCACCGCCACCGCCACCGCCACCGCCACCGCCACCGCCACCGCCACCGCCACCGCCACCGCCACCGCCACCGCCACCGCCACCGCCACCGCCACCGCCACCGCCACCGCCACCGCCACCGCCACCGCCACCGCCACCGCCACCGCCGCCTCCGCCGCCGCCACCGCCGCCGCCACCGCCACCGCCACCGCCACCGCCACCGCCACCGCCACCACCACCGCCACCACCACCACCACCGCCACCGCCACCGCCACCGCCACCGCCACCACCACCACCGCCGCCGCCGCCGCCACCAATAGTAGTAGTAATAATAGTGATGATCATAATCATAATAATCATAAGGATGACAAACATAATCAAAACAGTAATAATAAGAATAACAACAGTGATAAACATAATAATGATGATAAATACACCAAAGAGAATAAAATAATAATAATATTAATAATAATATAATAATATAAAAAAATAATAATAATAATGATAATAATAAAGTTAATATTAATGTTAATAATATAAATAATATAATAATTTAATATAACAACAATAACACAAATAAGAACCATATTTAAAAATAGTAATAAAATACAATAACATTATTATTAAGAAACAAAGAAATGCCAATGAAGCATTACGCGTCCTCATATTTGCAGTGATTTTGTTACGGCAATTTACAATCTGTAATCCGTAATGCTAGACAATAACAGCATATACAGGAATGAGTATTTTCCCTGGAAAATAAAGTCTTGTAAGTGAAGTGGAAAATATTCTGACTGCTCGTGTCTATTATCACGCGCTGCACACACTAGTTGAAGCCTGGGCAGTTCCTCTGCCGCTAGCTTCTCTTACAAGCAGAACAATGTTCGCGCGCGCCACTGACTGGATTTATGCCTGTGATTTCTGCAACTTTTTTAACGCACGAAGGGTTATCTACTTGCCCGAATGCCGGCTGGAGTGGGCCACCTAGTATATGAGAAATGTGGAAGGTAAAATATGTTCTTTCTGTGTGAGGTATGAATCCTTAGCATTTTTCAATGATGTCCTTTTACATCCGCTTTTAGGCATTTTGATTTTATATTGGAATAATTAAGTGTCAAAAGTAGGGAAGAGCACACTGTAATGCATGGAACACATTCAACTGGAATGGTCAGCCAACTTCAGTAGGCTTTGCCTGACAAGTTAACTCACTTTCAGTGAAGAATCGACTAGCACGCCACCATTCAGGGTTTTATATGGAAAAGTAGAAGAGAGTAAAAGAGCAACACAAAGAACAGTCATGATTTTTTTATTTTTGACCACGTTCTTTCCTTATATGACGGTTAGCTTTATATGCGTAGTCTTTATTTTTCTTTCCTATATGAGCATTTTTCTAAAACGACTTCCACTCAAAATATTTTCCTTCTTCCAATTTTCTCTGTTCCTTTTAGAAGAGAATATGCCCAACTTCCTTACTGAAAATCACTTCACCGCGGAAGCTTTTGTGTAATAGAAAGGACGCACATATGGAGCTTTCATTGAATTCTCTTAATGATCATACTCTCTAAGAAAGTATATTCCTGGAACGCATTTTGAGTTCCTGTTCGCATGTTGACTTTGAAAGAAGGATAGATAATAAAGTTAACGATCTGCGGGAAATGGAATCAATGAATGCAACGTTTAGATTTTAAGTTACGATAGGAATAGGAATAAGAATAGGGGAGACATGCAGGGAGTTCGACACTAAAACCAGGCTTATTGTTCCTATGCCTCCAAAACGACACCCCGGGAGAAAGGGTGAGATGAGAGGAGACACCGGGCGGCTAGAACCAAACTAATGGCACAGAGGTCCTAAGGTTTTCTAAGTGTGACGACACTTCAACGTCTTTAGGTCTTCCAGCACCATCTCACAGACCTCGGCGCAGGGTCCAACACTCCCAGATGCCGCCCCCCCCCCCACTTGCATCCCACGGACAATGAGGGAGGGAAAGAGTTCCTCTGCACATATATCATCCCCGCCAAGCAGCCCTAACGCCTTAGCTGATACTTGCGATCCTGAAAGAACCAAAGGGATGAAGGATGAATCAAATGATTAATGCAATTATCCTTCGGGGATGTAATTATTCTTCCCAGCATTCGCCTAGCGATTTGGGGAAATTCCAACAAAAACCTATGGATCGGGAAGGTCGGCCAATGGAATTGAACCCAAGACCTCCCTAATGCGAACCTCACACGCTACCGCGGAGCCATCTCGCTCGGTAAGTTACGATAACCCAAATCCTTTAAGGATGATTCTATTTCTCTACATTCTGTATTGAACGATATAGGCTATTAAAACATCCACAAAGACTGGCATTACCAGTATTTCTTTTCTTGCTCCTCCTACGTTTCTATTTCCTGCTCCTTTGGTTTTTCTTATTTGTTTCGGAAATCTATTGATATCCATTCGATTGAATTTATTCCACCACTCATTTCTTCTCACTATTTATTATTATTATTATTATTATTATTATTATTATTATTATTATTATTATTATTATTATTATTATTATTATTATTATTATTATTATTATTATTATTATTATTATTATTATTATTATTATTATTATTATTATTATTATTATTATTATTATTATTATTATTATTATTATTATTATTATTATTATTATTATTATTATTATTATTATTATTATTATTATTATTATTATTATTATTATTATTATTATTATTATTATTATTATTATTATTATTATTATTATTATTATTATTATTATTATTATTATTATTATTATTATTATTATTATTATTATTATTATTATTATTATTATTATTATTATTATTATTATTATTATTATTATTATTATTATTATTATTATTATTATTATTATTATTATTATTATTATTATTATTATTATTATTATTATTATTATTATTATTATTATATCTGCACTAATACTTCTAACAGCCTGTATTTGTTTTACTTTTCAAACCACGGACATCTAGTGTATATTATCTATAACATTTAGAGGAAAATAAAATAATACAATGTGAAATTAGGGGCTGAATTTAGAAAAATGTTTACTATTACAATCTCTATCATAGGCGAGCTTATGTTTTTAAGCATCAAGATCTTACCGTTTCTTGTGCAAAGAATTTTGGTATCTGCAGATGTTCTAAATTCCCTTACTTTAGCCAATGACATTCTCATCTCGGGGCAAAGGCCCTCATTAACGTACACAGGATTACTCTAAGTATAGCCGAAATCCAGAATAGATAGGGTAGGCTTTATTCTTCTTTGTCTCAGAGTTTCCTCTTCGATATTCCTTTGAGTAAATTTCAGTATAGTATGAGCAAGTTGAATTCGTTGGCCAGCTAATCTTGGGCAGGCGTCAATATGGTGGTGTTCAATATTTGTATTTAGGATTTTTCCAACTTTTAGGGCTAGGATAATAATGGTATTCTCAGGTTTAAGTGGCTTACAGTGAATCTCAATCATGTTTATTTTTTAGTGCTGTTCACAAGTAACTAACCCTGATTTCAGGTCTACATTTTATATCTTTATTGGCTTATTTTCATTAATCACTTCTTCAATTAGAACTTGCTGGTTGTGAATTATCTTTTGCTGCTTACCAATAAACTGTCATTCTCATCTAGATTTTCATGGCATTGTGCAATGGATTTTCCTAATGCCTTTTTTGTTTAATGTTGACATTTCTTATGCCTTTAATTTCATTGTTCATTTATTTCATTTCCATTTAAGTGACAACAGTGACTGGAAAATGTCTTTTGCAGTAAGTAAGTTAGCAGAATTACCATCCTCAGCAATGCTTTTAATGTCAGATTTACAAGAAATACATCTCCATGTTTGGCTGGGAACAAGATGTCAATGGGCAGATCAGAATAAATGCCGTTACTTCCATTTCTAGAAGCTTTCGAAGTGGAGGGGCTCTGTTTAAGATGCAAGTCGAGAAACTACGATTCCAGAGAATCCGCCGGTATGGACTGTAAACAGTCGGCTCGGACCAACGAGTTCATTAATTGTCAGAGTGAATAGTCAGTTCTGATTGATGTTCAGTTGCTTGCGAGAGAGTTGTATTACCGTAGCAGTGTCAAGGACAGTTAAAAGAGAACAGCTGTGAGTTGCAAGGTTAGGATATAACAGAACAGTTGTGAATTGTGATCATGTACGTACAACATAGGCTTCTATAAGTTCGTTAGTGCTTTGCTAAAGTTATAGAAGCACAATAAACATCACCATCTACCAAATCATTCCAAAGCTTCCTATAAGTGAGAATCCTGAGGGCCAAATACCACCAAAATTGCCAAATATGTATATTTATATAGGATGTAGGTGAAATAAAGTTTTTCACCGCAAAGCTTTTTCTTTGTTAACTTTGAAGATAATTAAATATAGAAATCGGATGTCTATTATATAGAGCCGTTTAAACTGCATTATATATGTACTTAAAGTTTACAATTTTTCAGTTTCCTCGGTAATGATTCAATCGCTGCGTAATATTTAGGGGAGCATGACGTGTATCCCTGCTGCGCATTGCCCGCCTCTGGCATAGAGGGCGTTTCTCCTTACCATCTGTTTCTGATTCTCGCTTTGGATGTAGCCCAAGATCCGGAAGGGAGCAATCCACAATAAAGGTGAGGTCCGATTTCCATCCCAGACTCCGCGCTCAAATGTCTGAGCTAAACTCTTATGTCTTTGGTAATATACTCAATATAAATACACTTAATGAATTCGTATCACAAGTGGCAGAAATTATTCTATATTCCTGTTTTACTCCTTTATTCAGAAACTTAAGGCCCATTCACAATGAAATTAAGCGCAAACTTAATGAAAGCTTAAAAGCTAGATGCTATTAATGTAATGGAACAGCTTACAATGAATCACGTAAACATACAAATCGGCTGATCAATGTATTGACTCTATGTCAAGGTTCGGTGGGGGCACAGACACAGACACTGAGAACGAAATAGGGGGTTGTGTTTTAAAATTGTGCACCAAATCTATTTCTTACCTATTTTTACCTTCTCTACTGGTAAGTAGAGAAAGTATTGTATTCCACCCAAACATTCGATGTCGAAATTTCACCGGAAATGTGTTTTGAGACCCCCTGAATCCCCCAAAAAAACATTTTTAGAAAAAAGTCCGTGTGTGTGCGTGTGTGTGTGTGTGTGTGCGTGTGCGTGCGTGCGTGTGTATGTATGTCAGTCTGCGTGTCAGTCTGTGGACAGCATAACTCAAAAACGAAAAGTCGGTTCAAAATCAAAGTTCGTATTTAAATTGAATGTCTTTCAAGGATGCGACACGAAGATTTTGAAGAGAATAGTTCCACCCTAAACTACCATTTACAGGGAAAAATTTTCAAAAATTTTGATTTTCTTGAAAATGGCTCTAACGATCTTGATTAAAATGAGATGTTCGAGATATTTGTATGACAAATAAAATGTATATTTTGAACTTTCTGGCTATAGCCTATGTAGTCCTGTTTACTCTGGATGACTTTTGAATAACTCGTAAACCGTAAGAGATAGACAAAATCTTACTGTGCAAAAATGTAGATCTCGCTAAAACACAATTTATGTCTTGATAATTGTTTTTGCAGAGTGAACCATTTCGGAGATATTCCTTGTGATTTGTGTCAGTCTCGGAAAACAAAACTTTGGTGAAAAAGAACATTATTGCTCATTTTTTATATGTTAAGCGTGCAAAGAGAATGGGATCTCAAAACTTTAAAACATTTGACTATCGCTCAAAGTCTACTGTATTCTAATATTCATCTTGCATCTACAAGGACATAAGCAATAAGATAATTTCTGCAAATATTAATCTCAACTAACACGAAGAACATATAGGAATAAGGAATAAGAGTTTGTAAGAATGGTTAGTACAAGATTAGAGAAAGTCATGTGAGTGCAACACATCAGATTTTTATATGTTAACCGTGCAAAGAGAACAGAATGTGGAAGCTTTAAAAGATCTGACTATCGCTCAAAGCCTACGTATTCCCGTTGTCCGTGCAAGGAAATTAGCAATAAGATAATTTCTGCAAATATTTGTCAACACGAAGAAAATAGAAAAATAAGTGTTTGAAAGAATGGTTAGTACAAAAGTAGAGAAAGTCATGTGAGTGCAACACATCAGATTTTTAGATCTTTGTACATTTTAAAGCAGATATTTATGCTTTGCTGAACTTATAAGCTCACGTGTCTTGGAGTGCTTATTTTATATATTTTTAATAGGCGATAATCAACATGCTACATAACACCGAATATTGTGCGTTGTATTGTAGCAGTTCTGTATTGGATTGTTTGAAAAATTAAGAAATACGAAGTTAGAATTAACTTTGAAGGTCATTAGTACTTCCAAAGCTAACTGGATTGATTACTTGCTTACACATACAAGACTGTGGTGTCATATCCACAGGATAGATCACGTGTCGCTAAGTAATGATGACTTTGATAATAAGTTAAAAGTTCCATAAGATGTCAGCGTCGAGCACTCGTTATTAGAAAGAGATAGTGTAACATCTCTGTCTCTCTCCTCCGACCCATTTACGTGTGCGCTCCTGAATTTAGGAAATGCTGAACAGATTTTTGGTTACAGAAAGCCATTGAAATATACCTCTGTCCTCATTGTTGGATCTCTTTTCCAGAAGCTTCTCTTTTTAGACCTCATTTGTTTCGCTTGGAGAGCAGGGTGATGCTCCGAGTCGAAGTTTACTATATAGCTCAAAGTGGAAACACACCTGCCATGTTGGTCTGGGTGACTCACTTGGTTAGACACTGGTCTACTGTCAGTAGATTTACTGGCTTGTAAAATAACTCCTGTGGGACGAAATTCCGGCACACCGGCGACGCTGATGTGATCTTGGCAATTGACAGCGTCTTTAAACAACAAAATAATTTAACACCGGCCGTGGTCTAGGTGTAACATGGTAGCTTCTGGTTCTTAATGTCGCGGACTCAAACCCGGGGGATTGTTTACATAGAGTTGTATTTTTTTTTCGGGCATAAAAATCCTTAGCGTGGCTTCCTATTAAAGCCGGTAGTTCTATGTTGTAGATTTATGCCACTTAAAAGAACTTCTAGCCTCTTAGCAAAATTAAACGTCTTTCATACTCAATGCAGAATCGTCCGCTGAGAACTACAGCAGTTAAAGAGCATCCATAAAAAAACAACTATTTTTAGGTAAACTTTCAAGTGAGAATTTAGTGATACAGATTTAAAGTTGTCATACTTTTCGACCTAGTTTTATAATTTCATTTTTATCTCTGGGTTTTACCAAGATTGTTTCTGTTCACTGATTTTATCTCTTACTTTTGCCATGACTACTAATTTGTAATTATCTCTGGTCTTTGCCATGATCTTTTTATAAAGGTGATAATGACCTTCCAGATGACCTCCCTTAAATGTACAACTTCTCTTCTTGTTCTTCTTCTTGTATGTCGTTTCCAAATTTTTATAGGCCTGTGGGTTCGCTAATAAAATCAATCATAATGGTATTATAATGAAAGTACCTTTCCTGGTTCCTTAAGTACAGGAGACCATTACTTTGGTTTATGGGGGTGGGTTCATGACACTATTTGATTGAGTTCATCAACTTCAAAATGATATGGAAGTAAAACATGAGTCGTTGTATGCACGCTTGAGAACATAGACGCGGTGGTGATGAGGGTTTGTGGAGAAGCTGGTTAATTTTGCCTGAGGTACATATGTTGTGTACCACTGGTATTGTTGGATAAAGGATGAAATAAACTGTTGAAGGAAAACCGATAAAAACCTATTGAAATTTCCACTTTTTACGTGTCGAGCACATATGGACTTATGCCCAACGGCTGTTAAAATTATTCCTTTGTAAATCCTACGAAATAATATTATATTATCAGTCTGTTCCTATGTAAATTCCAGTTACATCAGTGGCGTATTCTGACATTTCAAGTTAGAGAAGCAATAGCTTTATAGATTCGTTCTTATTTGGGGTTCAACTCAAAATAATTACTATTCTACAGTCCAGCGCATGCAATTGTGCGGATATAATGTGCAGTTGTTTATATTGGCAAGGAAAGACCAAAACCAGTGATGTCCAACTTTGTCTCTTTGGAGACGCTTACGCAATTATTATCTGCTGTTTCCGCCCTTCCGACTCACTCAATCACTCACTCACTCACTCACTCACTCACTCACTCACTCACTCACTCACTCACTCACTCACTCACTCACTCACTCCTCAGTCACTCACTTATTCACTCATTCACTCTCGAATCATTTTCCATGTAAAGGGTAGTTTGGGGTGGACGAATTTTCTTGAAGATGTGACATCCTCAGAATATGCTGAATTTGAATACCTTATTTGGCATTAAACTGACTTTTCATTTTTGATTTACGCTGTTCAAACATAAACACACACACATGCTATACGGTCCTTTTCCTGAAAATACTTTTTTGGGATTATATATATATATAATTTTCTGGTGAAATCTTGATATTGAATTTTTATGTGGAAACAGTACTTCCCCTACTCATTATATAAGGTATAGAAAGTAAAAATGCATTTCATGTTACCAAAGATTGATTGCATTAAGTCGTTAGCCACCCACCCCTTGTTTATAGCCCAGATCTAAAATAGAACGTCTGAGATAAAACACTTGTAAGATGTACGAAACTGAAGAAAATACAGCCCTATTTCCTGTTACATGCTTTTCATCTCAACGTTTTGTGATTTTATTTAAGAAACTCTGGATGCCCCCTTTAAGAGATGCCAATCTCTAAAATCTTTGTCGCCCCTTATTCATTTCCGTCTTTCCATATTGTTTAGTATTGCTGTCTCCCTTTAGCTTCGGAAAGATTGACTTTGACTTCTGTTCCCCCGAGGGATATCGTTTTTCATGAATTTTAAACTTCCCGTTGTGAGTTTAGTTATTCCATTATTTTCTTTCAAGTACCATCTTCAGTATTGTGTGTATGTGTATGACAGGTTTTCCGTATTTTCTCTTGTGCGATATTGTATGAATGAAATATTGTTTTTTGTTTGTTTTCGGTATTTCTACTGCATATGACTTGCTTCGTTCTAAAAGCATCTTTGCATATCAGCCAAAGCAAAAGTTTGGGTCGTTAGAAACAATACTTGATGATGACGTCATGTTCCACTGGAACAAGGAGAGAACATCCTTGACTGTGGACTAAAGCTTTTTGAGATTTTGCTATTTAGAAGTAAAGCAGAACAGCTTTGGTTTTCAGTTGCTTATTAAGACGTAGCCAGCATACTATGGCTATGTAATGCAATTAATCCTTAAATAATAATTTATTATGTCTTGGTTTTTTCCTTGCGTTAAAATGTTACATTTGGTTTCTGGAGAGCTGTTCAGTCCTTTCTGGGTTCCTTTGTTTCTCTCAGGTCTTGGTGATTTTAAAAAGGTTAATACAGATAGATCCAAAAACATAAGAACCGCTGCGCGGTGTTTTACCACTGTGCTGCCGGAAACACGATAACAGCAGCTGATTTACACAAGGTCACGCAGTTGACTTGTTTTTCTTTGCTCTGAAAATGCAGTATTGAGTTGACGCACTACCGTGTGGCTGAGCTATTACCAATGTGCTTTATTATTTAGTCCTGTACTTAGTCACAAAGTGCATTATGGCTCAGCATTTGCTTTCTACTGCACAGCGTGTATTCATTAATAATTGTATGTATTACCTCAGTTAGCTCTCCAAGTGAAATTGCGATTTGCAAAAGGACTCCCAGGTGATCTGAAATTTCTATCTCTGGAGTAACTTATAGCACAAAGTGTACAAGACAAACCCACACACTCTGAAAGAATCAAAACAAAATGTTTACCAGGAAACTGCCAGCATTTCTCAACGTGAACTATGGCGAGTGATGGATAGTTTCCTAAAGAGGTGCTAAAAATTAAAGTGTTGTATGGTTTTATTCGCGCTGTCCTATAACAGCTGGCGTCGGCGACGAGCGCAGAGGACCCGTACAGACAAAACACAGCGCAGCCGGTTCACAGTCTTTTAGATCACCCGTTATATTGAAATTACTGTTTTAAAACATACTTAACACCAGCTAACTCCAGAAGTACACGCTAGCACGCAACAGGTTATGACAACTCTCGGCTCTGTTATCTTTTTGTAACGTGTTGTTACCATTTTGTAACGTGATGCATGGCCGCATATTTTATCACATTTGGATATTCGCATACTCGGCCTGATCAGCTAGCGAGCCTTAATATGCGTAGTTAACGTTTCATTATTACAAGGAATGTCCTGAATGCCTTTATCACTGTGGAAACTGTAACACTTGACCGATAGCTGAAAGACGTGTATCGGGTCCTAACACGGAGACGCATGAAGAGTAGAAAGCTATACAACTTTTCACAACAGGTTTGATTAAACTTTAAATACTATGACACATTTATTTGTGTCCTAACATACTTTCAATAATGCTTATAAAACAGCTAACGTTTTCCTTACTCTCTTTGAATATAATATATAGTCTGACCTTTCAACAACGATAAACTGTATATATCTGTTTAATTAGGAACTGACTTCTCTCTGGCGAGTGCACAAATTACAATGAGAATTAAAAGAACGAAGCATTCAATACATGAAGAATTTATCCTCTAGGTGCTAAAGTAAAACTTCCGTCCGCATTCTTTCTTTCATGTTTTGCTATGTCTAAGTTCCAAATAAGAAACATAATTTTGAAAACTTTAGGCAATAGATCTTTGTTGTAATATGATGTGTATTTGGAGAAGACTATGAACTGAAAAGGGGCGAAGAATCGCAAAAACTCAACTTGCACAAATCCAGCCCAAATTGTGCTGATACGCTTTACAGAGACCGTGCTGTAAATTCAAAATTGTATGAAACGGTATAAGTCGAAAAATTCAGTAAAACATCTGTAAAGGATGTAATTGTGGCTCGCACTGTCCTTATCGATCTTGGAATTCTCATATCCGGATGCCACTTGTATGCCAGTATTCCACAATTCACCACCAGAGCTCTTGTCACTTGATTTTTCTAGACGTGATCTGACCCACTATTTTTGGTTCAAATGTTACGTCACCAGTTGGCTGTTCTAATATTGCAGGCAAGAAGTGAGGGAGAGGAGTCGAAATGGTGCTCATACACAGTGGAGCAAGTTGTCAGTGACTCAGCTCC
Source organism: Tenodera sinensis (assembly GCA_030765045.1). NCBI lineage: Eukaryota > Metazoa > Arthropoda > Insecta > Mantodea > Mantidae > Tenodera > Tenodera sinensis. The sequence goes on from CM060971.1 coordinate 79,325,247, forward strand.
CAGAATGTAACTTGCAAAGATAAAATACATTCACAGCAGAAAATGAAATCAAGCTGAATTTTGGAGAGAGAGGGAGCAGCATTGAGTGTAAGAAAATCTACTTGTAGAAGAAGCTTAATTTAAAAAGAAGGCAGAGAGAGAGAGAGAGAGAGAGAGAGAGAGAGAGAGAGAGAGAGAGAGAGAGAGAGATGAGGAGGATGGAGGGAGAGATATCTGACAATTCTACAACTTTCTTTTCTTATTTTCATAATTCTTTTAAACATTATTCATACAGAATCATCTTGTTTCTTCTGTCTGTTTACTGTTAATTATGATACAAGCAGTTTTTATTACTTTGTGCATGGGATCAAAAGAAACAAAAAAGAGTAGCTGTATAACACTTCAAAGGTGTTGTTTAAATTATTTGAAGTTCAAAAGAACAACTGTGGAACTTTCGCAAATAGTTGACAAAAGAGTTTATTTTACTGTATATTTTAACTCGCTCCATTTTTGCTTGTATATTTTCGTCTTTTCATCAAGTTACTCAATTCGGAAAGATTATTTGAAAGAACATTTATGATATATAGGTACATTTAATAATGCGAATATCTCAAACATTTATTGTTTTAGGAAAATCATTAAAGGATTTCCCTTTAAATCTTTGCATCGAATTGCTGCTGTTTACCGACAAGACAGGTTGAGTGGAAAAATGCTGCTTCCTTCATCTCCAAATGTGTATTTCCAACGAAATTTCGACATAGAATTTTTAAGTTAAATGTTATATTTTCTCACGTAGGTACTTAAGAGATAGACAAAGTAGTAACAGATGGAAATGCTCATGGATATATCTTCATTGAGAATGCCAATCTTATGTAAATAAATTTATATTGAAGGGCAGGCATGATTTTCTACGTTTGACTAGTAAGTGGTATGCAGATAGTTCATTTTTAGTTGTATTTGAAAAGTATGAGCGATTTTTTATGAAAAGTATGAATATGAATCATGAGGTCGTTAGGTCCCAGGGAGGCAATTGAGGAGCTACATGAATAAAGGAGTAGCGGCTCTAGGTCACGAAGGCCGCATAACTGGCTGGCAGGGATCGGGAAGCTGACCAACTCACACCCTTCAGTACTGCACCCTACTCATGACGCCTGTAGTGGGTAGAGGTGGGGGATGCAGCGGCCGGGCGGTAAGCCTTGGCCAGCGAAGGGCTGTTGCACTAGGAGTTATTCTTATATTATTATGGGCCAGAGGAAAAATTCAAACTGCTCTCATTACCGTTTTACAACGCCTGCTTTATTTTATAAAACTACATTTTGTGACATGAACAAGACAAAAGTTGCAATAGTAGGTATTTCAATTACTCCAAAATGTGCTCAATAATGTCTATAGTACGTTTTCCGTGACATTTGTAGGCTACTTCTGTTAATGTAACTAAACTATGGTGGGGTTCCATAAGAACTACTGAACTTCCACGTAATACCAGTGATGATAAACAGGCTTCTATAGAAATTGTATTACCACAGCTCACACTACTCCTACACTTCAAGGATTAGAAATTTGAAGAATCAGCATTTCGGTAATTCGTGTACCTAGCAGAAAGTTGGTCATTTTTCATCTGAACAAAACCATGGTCCAACACCAAGATAGCCTCTGGGGCGAGTTCTAGCCTCCCAGCCCTAAAGTCTTGAGTTCGATGACAGTGGGGTGGATAATTTTTCTTTAACCATAAACATTTCCTATCCTCCACAGTTGGAAAGTATGAATGTGAGAGTTTCTTTTTTTGTAGTATTTAACGCCCGCTTTTACTACTATGGAACCGCAGGTGGTGACACCGATGATACATGGAATGAAGATGGAGCACCAATGGAATGAGATGGCAGGGGAAACCGGAGAACCCAGAGGAAACCCGCCCCAGCGCCGCTTCGTCCATCACGAATCCCACATGCGGTTGCTTGGGATCGAACCCGGACCACTTTGGTTAAAAGTGAATGGTCTAACCACTCGACTACGGCTTCGCCAATGTGAGAGTAAATGTCTATACCGAAATTATTGACAGGTTCGATCAATACATTTATTAGAGACAATGAGATAGATAAATAATTGCAATTGATAATTTCCCTATGTTAAAATGAATAAATAATGTAAAGTGACCGTTCAGTTTTCACTCCCTTCCCTCACTTTTTGTTGTCACTTAAGGACCTAATTCAACTTTCACTGATACTTCGCCGAGCTCACACTATCACTTCACTAGGAACTAGTTTCATTGTTCACTGTCACTCCGTTTTCACAGTTTCTTATGGATTGGGTGTGCTATCCGCACATGGAGGTAATAACCAACCTAAAAACGTACTGCTCTTAATACGCAAAATTTTAAGCTTGCAAAATAAAAAAAAAATTATGTAATATTGTTCAATACACCAATGATATTTATCTTGACTATTTCATAAATAAAATGTAAATTTAAATACTATATCGCAAAGATGAAAATGCTACATTTTAGAAGCATAAAAATAACCTAAAATACGATATATTTATTTCAATTAGTATAGTTCGACTTACTCAGCACTGCCATGTATTTCGATCTTCCCTTATTACAACGGAACACCAATTCATAATGTCAAGCAATTCTCACATTTTAACACTAACTTAACATTAGCAAATAACTTTTTTTTAAAAAAAAATACATTATTAGAAGAACAATTGTTAAAAACACAGTTGCCAAATTGAAATGGAGTGTTATTTTGATTGCTAATCGATTGTAATGTGTAATAAGCTGTTTTTTGCAATTTATGGGATACAATTGGCGACTCTAACAAAATAAAAGAATAGCCTAGTGATAATTTGGACAAAACAAAGGAATGACCAGGTGATATTTCGTATACGATAACTTAATGTTTCTATGTAAGAAATAGCCAATAGAAATATCTGAATACATATTCCTATCAATCTGTATAGGTAGATCCATGTAGGAACCAATTTTGATATGTTTATACGTTCGTGATTTTAAACTTATATATTTGTAGTTGGTATAAATCCGTTGTTGTTACTGGTATAACTTAATAAAACTTTAACTTACGTGTTGAGAAAGTAAAAGCAAGTTTGACTGACTAGACGAATCAGAAATAATTACTTCTATGTCTTAATTCAGAACGAGACTATATTTTCACTACGACTGATGTGTTCAGTGTGACTATACGAGTATAATTCCACAAATATTGTTCTGATGCAACTTTGTTATTGGAAGAATTCGAAAGAAAGGCTACATACATTGTTACAGTTGGGAGCATCAACCGCGACTAATGCCATAATTTAATTTAATGAGCAGAACAGCAGTCCACATATTGCCGTACATGCAAATGCAGAAGTTCCAAATGAAAATGTTATAGCTGCAGGTTTATGGAAAACACGACCAGATGGTTTACGGCATAGTTAGCATTTAGATAACGTCCAACACAGTTAAACATTCATGGTCAATAACTCGTAGCATTCTATTGTTTAAAGTTACTATTATCCACAAATGGATGATTTGAAACATTAAAATTACGGGAAATGGACATTGGTTTAAACAGATTCCATACACTTGAATCTTCAAGATGAAGAAGAAATATATATCCTTCGACATTTTTGTGGAATAAGCTCATTCACAAAGTATTACAGGGTTGTAAAGCTACGTAGGCTTTCACGTAGGCCATGGAGTTTATAATGGCCGAAAGCTCAATGTTTTTAAACCTCACACACCTCATTCTACAATATTACAGGGTTGATTTTATTGCTATGAGTACTATCCCTTTCAGACCCTTTATTTTGAACATACTAAATTAATATTTGTGTTCATGACGTCTTTTTAAATACAGTATTTTAGTTTCTCTGTTACTCATGCACTTACAATATATTCACGGTATTCCACACAAAAATTTCCATATTTCACCAGAAATACATGTTTTGAAGCCCCTTTAACACAAAATCGCATTTTTAGTGAAGCGTCTGTGTATGTATGTGTGATGTGCGTCTATGTACAACATTATTAAAAACGGACATTTGGTAAATTCCAAACTTGGTTATTTAATTTCAGGAACTTCTGAATATGTGACACAAAGATTTAAAAAAATCCCCCACTCCAATGTACCCTTTCTATGAACACTTTTCAGTATTTTGATTTTCTTAAAAGTGTCTCTAACAATTTTTATTAAAATGTCAAAGCTATTTTTATAACGCATAAAATGCATATCTTGAATTTTCTGGTAGCAGGCTCTGAAGACATCTTTATTCTGAATCGATTTTGTATGATTGATAAAACCACAAGAGATAAGCAAAATCTTACTGCCCAAAACATGTAGTTTATCTCCTTATCCACAACTGAAGTTAAGTATATTTTTTGAGTTAACCAGTTTAAAGATGATTTTTGTTATTTTTTTATATTTAAATACTGGCTAGTAAATATTAGTTCTTTTTTTTATTTTTTGTTATACAAGGAGCATGTCATTTCAAAGCCATCACGTAGCGATACTCTGAAAATCTTACTAACGCTTTACCTACTGATACCCTCTTGTACCTACGATGAAATACATATCTGTTAATTGAAAGTTTAACTGCATTAACAAGTAGATAAAATGGTACCCTTTTGTAAGAATCGATTTTAGAAGATTGAGTAGAGGAAGCCATGTGATTTTAACACATACAAATGCTTTAAAATCCAAATTCACTTACCTACTAATTAAAATTTATCTATATTATTTCAACCCATTTTTAAATAGTAGGATTAACTAAATACATACACCTATTCTTGTGAAAACGTTAATGTATATGACATAATTAACTGCGGGAAAAAATCGATCTTAGAAAGTATCAAATTTCTGCGATTGTCTAAGGCATCGCCAAGAAAACTCGGGGCGTAGTACACCTGGTCTTCAGATTTATTCGGCCTTCGCGCCAGTCAATCGTTTACTCATGACGTCAATATTTTGAAGCGAGTTCATCACCCGTGACTCTGGTAGAGACTAGCCAAATGGAAGGAGAGTGGAAAAGGTGCATGTGAACAGTTTCGAAGTCACCTCAGTGTAATGGAACTTGTATCGTACGAGTACTTTTTCAGTATTTACATTTGGAACGTCTTTCGCGCGCGTCTCGAAAACTTGTAATCTCAACAATTAATGACAGATAACTCAAATAATTCGAAGGTTTCTGTAGCATAGAGTGTCTCGGCTTAAATGACAACTCTTTCATTACACAAAAAGGTCCTACATAGAACAAATTGAAAAATGACATACAAAACATAATAACGATATTTGAGTTCTTCTATACGCCAGTAAATCTACTGACATGCAGCTGTCGTTTTTAAGCATACTTAAAAACCATCGGCCTGGGCCGGGTATGAAACCACGACTTGGGGATCAGTAGGCCAGCGTCTAACCAACTGAACTACTAAGAACATTATTCTTAAACTATTATGGTGCATTCAAAAAGAAGAAACAATTTACCTTGTTGCTTTAAGGATTTGAGTACGTTCCCACAGCAGTTGTGTAGCTTTGTTAAAATCTATACATAGTATAAATGAAAACGAGAGACTTATAAATTGCTGTGACAATACAGGAAATTTGGATCTTAGTGTTATTGACGACCCATCTATGGATAATAAGGACTATAAAACTGAATTGATTTATTTAAAGTATATTATTAAACAAAAAGACTTGATAATAAATCAACAGAAGGATCACATAGACACCCTAAAACTTCAAATCAAGTTATTACATACCTTGGACTGTGGCAATCAGCGTACGGAGATGTCAACTAAACAGAGAGACTCAATCTCTCCACAGGTAAATATGGAACATTTGACGTCGGAACTACAAGAACCTCGGGAAGTGACGTGTGTGGTGTGACTTGTTGCCGTCGGCACAGACGGCTCAGAAGACAACAGAGAGATAGTGCTCAGTGTAAGACGAATTCTAAATCAGGTGATGAAGGTGCAGTACAATTTAGTGATAGTGTTAAACAAGGTAATCAACCTGAAGAAGATTTGAAGCATGTATCCTATAAAAGTAAGCTGAAACCTAGAATTAAATTTAAAGCCAATACGAATACAAATAAGCCCATACAAAAGAAAGAATTTCTTACAGGTATTGCTACCAAGGGACAACTTGCCGTAGCTGAAAAGTTGCATTTCCTGTTTGTTTCGCGACTCGACCCAGAGATTGAAAGTTCTCATGTCCTTGAATACCTTAATGCACGTAAACAGGGCAACTATGTTGTAGAAAAATTGAAATCTAAGTATCCAAGTTACAGTTCATTCAAAATTGGCGTGCCCTCGGCATCATTTGAGGTAGTTTATATGCCTGAATTCTGGCCAAGTGGTTCTTTTATCAGTAAATTTTACTTTCCAAGGAATTCTTTAAACTACAAGACTGTCAAAGAAAAAGGGTCAACGTAAATTTTGGTGAAACAAAACTTAAGAACCTGAAGAATAAAAATAAATTAAATTTTAAAATATTCTATTGGAATATACAGAGCATGTTGAACAAATAGACGGTCTAATTGACATTGTTAACGCTTACGATGTAGCTATTATTTGTATCGCTGAACATTGGCTTTGTGACAAAGAACTGTTTTTGTTAAAAATTCCTGGTTACTACTTGGCAAGTTATTTCTGCAGACCAAGTGGTAAACATGGCGGCTCTGCAATATTTGTTAAACATGAGCATGAATCCAGCCAATTTATGGACATAACAAACCTAGTTGTTCAAGACAATTTTGAAGCCTGTTGCGTTTTTATTAAAAGTATTAGTCTTCTGTGTGTTACCTTTTATAGAACACCAAGTAAGTTAGGAACCTGTTTTAACGACTTTTTAACTCGATTTAATGATTTATTACAGTTAGTATTTAGTGAAAAATGAGTATTAATATTGTTATCAGTGGTGATTTTAACGTCAATTTTAACATCAAAAGTAATGATTTAACTGATATAATTAACGTGTTTGAATGTTTTGGATTACGTTACCTGATAACAAAAATTACCCGACCTGCATCAGGTACTTGTTTGGATAATGTCTTTACCTCCATACACCCCAACAAATGTACTGCGGAAGTTGTTCCTTCCATATTCTCTGACCACAATCCAATACTTTTTTCAGCTAATATTGATTATGATGACAATAATTTTCAAGGGAAATTAAAAACGATAAGAAATATCAATAATCGTAATATAACATATTTTGTGTATTTACTCATGAATACTAAGTGGATTTATTTGTATAGTATAGTTAATCATGCCAATATTTTTACATATTTCTTAAATATCTTTTATGAGGCTGTTAATAATGCCTTTCCATTTATAACTTTTAGACCCAAACCGAATTACAAATGTAACAATAAAAAGTAGTACAACGATGAACTCCGAATTTTAAAAGACAAATGTATGATGTTTTATGATATTTATGTTATTTTGGTATGTATGAATACAAAAGCAGATATATTGAATTAAAAAAGGAATATCAACATACCTTAAAGTTGACTAAACTGAATTACTATTCTGCATTCATTAAGAACTCTAATAATATATCAAAATCCTCCTGGTTTGTAATGTCTGAACATTTAAATTCTAACTCTAAGTCTGATATATTCCAACCTAATCTAAATTGTGAGGGATTTAATTCTTTCTTTATTGATAAGGTCTATGACATTGCGAATAGCATACCCATTACTAACGAATCAATGTCCTTTCTAAACAAGTTGCCTAAGCCTAAGTGTAATTTTGATTTCTTAGAACTTAGTGTTGAGGATGTTTACTCTGGTATTATGAATCTGAATAATATTACATGCGTGGATGTCTATGGAATTAATTCTAAAATTCTTAAATTAGCTGCACCATGTATATGTGAACCATTAACTTACGTTTTTAATAGTTGCCTCAAAGCTGGTCATTTTCCGGATGCTTTTAAATTTTCCAAAATAATACCAATATTTAAGAAAGGAGATAAAACCAGTTATGAGAACTATAGACCTATTAGTATAATTCCAATAATTGGAAAGGTGTTTGAAGCATTATTATGCAAGCAAATTGTGACTTATTTTGAAACCAACCAGTTGTTTAATAAAAACCAATTCGGCTTCAGACATGGCATGAGTACAATAAAGGCTGTCACCAGCTTTCTGAAACAATGCTATGAAAGTATTAATAACGGTAACATAGGCTTTTTGATATCTCGAGAGCCTTTGACACTGTCTCACCAAATATTCTTTTAGAGAAACTGAATTTTTATGGTTTTTATAATCATAGCATTCAATTTTTAAGATCTTATTTTAGCAATAGGACTCAGGCAAATTATTTTAATGGAATTTTATCTCAGTTCAAACCTGTGAATTATGGAGTTCCTCAAGGATCAATTTTGGGACCTGTATTTTTTATTATTTATATTAATGATCTTCCCGTTTCAATTAGTGATAATTTTACTCCTTATTTTTATGCACATGATCTAGCAATTACCTTTTATAACAAAGCTGAACACATATTAAGACCTCTACTACACACGGTTACACTAGTAGTTAACAATTGGTGCAATGCCAATAATTTGAGCATAAACACTGGAAAAACTACTGACATTCAGTATAAATGTAATACCAGATGTCTCGGAAGCTCCATAAAGTTTTTAGGTATTTATATTGACTCTGACCTTGGATGGTCAACACATATTAATCACATTTTTAAAAAAATAACAACAGGAATTTTCATGCTGAGAATTTTAAGTCACAGTGTAAGTAAAGATATTCTCATGAAAGTGTATCATGCTCACATTTATTCGCATGCTAACTACGGTTTACTTTTCTGGGGGAATCACTCCCTGGCTACGAAGATCTTTGTACAACAAAAAAGGCTGTTAGATTAATCTGTGGAGTTCATCCAAAAGAGGATTGTAAACCACTTTTTATTGATTTGGGTATTTTAACCCTGCCATCATTGTATGTGCTGACCTGCTTTGTGTATGTTAAAGAAAATTTTACCACTTTTACAGTTTGCTCGAACATTCACAATCACATGACACGAAATCGTTTGAATTTATACATCAACAAATTTAAATTTACGAAAATTAAGAAAAGTTTTATAGTTATCTCTAATTAACTACACAATATTTTACCCTAATATTTTATGGAAAAATTGACCATATTTTCAATGATTTCGAGGTTCATTTTTGCTTCAAAAAGCTGTGGAGGGACAAACTGTTTAAATTAACAACCTAAATTACAATTTTCTTTTTGATCAGGCTATGGTAATGAAATTATTACATTTTCAAGCTTTGTCATCTATCCCAAGTGGATTTTGAGCCCTAAAATGCAACTAAACGTTTAAGATTTTTGGAATAGATTTGGGCCAAAGGATTATTACAAACAGCGCTTTTTAAACACACACACACACACGCGCGCGCGCATCTAATGGAAAGAGATGTATGCCTTTTGCTCTGAACGTTCAGTTTATTTTTAAGTTCAAATGTGTGTAAAACTTCAATATATCTAATTTTAACAAAACAAAAATGTGCAATTTTGAAGCCCACTATTTGGTATTTGAAATTCATGTTATGCAGTTTTTATAAAATTGCCCTAAAAGACAGTCTTTTTGTGTCTATGCATGGTGTAAATATTCGGCTGTATGTAACGAATACGTTTTAAAAGCAGGTACTCAATTGTAGAGCCTAGAATATTATAATGCAATAATAATAATAATAATAATAATAATAATAATAATAATAATAATAATAATAATAATAATAATAATAATAATAATAATAATAATAATAATAATAATAATAATAATAATAATAATAATAATAATAATAATAATAATAATAATAATAATAATAATAATAATAATAATAATAATAATAATAATAATAATAATAATAATAATAATAATAATAATAATAATAATAATAATAATAATAATAATAATAATAATAATCATCATCATCATCATCATCAACATCATCATCATGATAATAAATCTCGACAGCACTTTATTAAAATGTGTTACATGGACTCTGAATAACTCAAGAGTACTTAAAAACGGCCTCTTTCTATTATTTATGCCTGGAACACAGATTATGTTTGGTGGAAATTATCCTGCAGAAACTCAAGCGAATGTCACAGGATCAGTTATTTCAGTGGTTGCTACTGAAAAGAGAATGCCCTTAAGGCTACAAGCATTGACTGAAGCGCTGTTTATGGCGTATTTAATTACAATAGCATGTGTGGGAAGTTAATGAAGAGCGTAAAATGCGCACATAAAGCAAATTCCAATGACGTCAGTATGTCGTTGCTTTGCGTTAGGGTTTTATAACAATGGATGTTAATTTTTAGTTGAATGTTTTATAGACCTGGTTTGTCTTTCTGTGATTCCTAACCATGTCTCTGATTTTTGTCTAGGAGTGGTTCATGGAATGAAACAATCAATTTTGGAAAGTAAATCAGAGAGGTAGTCTGCACAGGATTAGGATTATACAGTACGCCCGGAGCTTGATAAACGCGCTTGATAGCGCGTGATAAAAGCAGAAAGAAAACGAAAATAAACAAATGTAAAAAGTCTCCAAGCACAACGTTATTTTTGCAATAGAACTGGGAACGCTTTAAAAACGAAACTTCAGCCGAACGTGACAAAATATGACGTTTTTAGCTTTCGTGTAGTCTTATAAACCAGTATGTGACTGAAAAATTCACTGACATAGATGGGATTTGAACCACGGATTTCCTGGTCTCCATTCGGCTGCTCTAACCTCTGGTCTACCATGACAACCTGCTGGTCATTTGGAAGCAACTTGTAAGACATTTCATATGCTGGATTTGTCTTGGCTGATTTGCTGCAAATCATTTAGGTGTTGCAAATAGTATACTTATTTGCTGGAATGGATATAGACCCTCTTTGCAGTGAAAATTAAGCGTAAGCATGATGTGAAATTAAAAACTGCGGATGATATGTATTTCACTGGAACCATCCGTAACGAATCATGTAAGCATAAAGATAAATGTTGAATTAAATGTAGATTTAGAGGCTTGCAGGATCTAAGCGTTTAAGTCTATGTCTACGTTAAACATTAGAAAGTAGCCAATCAGAGAGGAATTCTAATCGCGCGGGTATTCTGCCAGGTCACTATCAGGTTTCCATGTATTGACTCGCTTGTATTTTTGGTCTTTCTGTGTAAGACCACACCTCTGTTTAAGTCTGGAACAATTGTGATATCTATAAAAATATGCTGTAAAAACCAAATTATGGTGGTAGTTGATGCCTTTTGTAAGTGTAACGTTCTTTAATCTGGTTGATAGCTCTTGTTCATTTTGGCATTATGTGTACATAACTGTGTTCACTGTCGGCGGTCACTGCATAGCAGCGTATTTCACAATCTATAATTAGCTGCTTCTATTTGTCGCTGTGAATGACAGCATATTACATTTAGTTTATGCAATAGTTTATGTTAACACTTAACTTTAATTGTGAATGGCACTATATTTTATCTTACACATTTCCTGGTGTCACCGTTTCCTTCAAACACTTAATTTATAGCTCTCTAGAAACATTTAAGCAGAGGGAACAGTGACAGACACAAATAAACAAGGCAGCCGACATTTTTAACCGAGAAAATAAGAAAATATTAGACGAGATAGGGGCTGCCGTGGAAAATAACCTAAGGAAATTGCTGCATGGCGCGATATGTCGACGAACCAGATGCCACTATTGGGCGTACGCTTTCCAAGTTTCAGATTTTGAAATTTGTAAGAGTGTTCAATAAAGTGTTCAGTAGGCGCTAGGCCTATGCAGACACAGAGGTGTGTCATTTGAACACCTTTAATTAAGAAAGGGGTATGTAACATATCCATAGCGTTTCCCATGGTTAATATTATATAGGGGAGAGGGTGGTCTAATGCACGGACGATTTGTGGAAACTGCGTACTGAGAAGCTGTACAATATGTCCATAATCGGGGAGAAATAGGTGCAGAGTATGGACGGAGGGGATTCCACTTCAAGGTAACTTTGAGGCTATTGTATCAGAGCTTGGGAGAAAGGGGTATAGTGAGAGTGCTCAATCAATGCTGAAACCCGGCTGAGTAGCGCGAGCCAGCGTGAGGGTCCCTGACATGCGCGAGAGATTCATCTCAACCCCAGAGTTTGCCAAGCAGCCACCGCTCAGGTCACTACAACGCACCCATCCGCCGAGAACAATGGTTATAGTTCGCAAAGTCCCCACACAGCAGCGCCAAATTCACCCATTGCCAACACTTGAATCAAACCCACGACCTCCCGAATTCGACCTCGCACGTAACCGCGGAGCCATCTCATTTATCCATAATGAGATAGTTAAAGTAACTTTTCTTATTAATTGAAGCCAATGCATTTTTAAACCAGTAAGATATTGCAGAGAAAGGTTAATTCGGTGGGAAGCAGATCCTGTTGGCAGGACCGTGGGAAACCCTTCTCTGAACCTACGTACGATGCAGTTTAAGTACTTCTATTGTGAGTGATACAGACATACCTGCTACAATTATTATGCTTGAAAAGTTAAGATTTCACAAGAACGTGACTGAACTTGTTATCGTATCAGTTTGGGTGAGAATGTTTATGCTTCAGTTCATAAAACAAAACTTTGTGCTGAGTCTCTGTAATATTTCTCCACCCATAATAGTATATTATGCAACGAGACTAATAATGGTAGTAATTAAGGCGCGAGCATACATTAGGAAACAAGCGAAGCGAGTCCCTTAATTTTCACAGGAGCGTCTTAATTATCATTATAGTTAAGTCTCATACGACAATTTATGCTCGAACATATACCTAATTTTATAGTTGAAATATTGTAAAATGTTGTACACTCACCAGGGACAATGGCCTACATATTGTATCAGCTGATATTTGGAGTTCTGCGCAGTCGCTATATAATCGATTCGTTTTCAGCACGTCACAGCTGCATGATGAAAATGATAACCTTGGAATGCTACGCAACATTGAAAAATAGAAGGCAAATTGAATATATTGGTTTTTAGACGAAACTTTATTTCATGTATAAATTACTTATTATACAATTAGTGAAATAAATTTGCGGGACTGTGCTTAGAGCAATATTCTTGGAAGTTGATGCTATATTGAGGTTAATTTGTGTGTTTTGTTTAAGTTCCATCTCGCTTAGGCGGAGTAAGTTGCATCTCACTGTTAGTAATGTCCGACATTTTAGCGTTTTCTAAACTCGCACTAGCTGCATTTCGAGAAATAATCGATATTGCGCTTTGCCATTGCTGCATGGAAATTCTCTGATGGAACACCTGCCCTTTAATGAAAATTGAAGTATCCGATTGGATGAATACCAACCCTTTAATGAACGTTTGAACTTAAGGAGGTCCAATGAAGGATCACTATCAGACTTATAATTAATACATTTGGGCGTGGTCGAGCATAAAAAGCATTTATCATATATAAATACGTTCAACGAATAGTATTAAAGGAATATGTCATATGATAGTGGGAGAAACGAAACATTATATGGCGATATTTTACCCTACAGGTAAAAACATTTAACGATTTTGAAGTCCGCAAAGAAAGATACGCGAGTCAGTGTTAGAAACACGATTGTTGGACTATTGGGCATATGATTTGAGATATGTGTACCAAGTGTTAACGGAAGTTTACTGCGAAAAGTTGGCGAGTTAACAAATGGGCGCGAAAATGTTCTGTGTGGTCAGATTATACTAAGGGAGAGAACAAGAGAGGTGATGAAAACGTACGTCGTGCAAATAAAGTTGATTAGCGAAAAACGTCGTCTTCAGTTAACGTCGGAACACCATGACCTGAGATAAATCAACAAGCCTCCGAAGCACCTTTTCCATGTAAGGGGATAGTTTAGGACGGAGGAATTTTCTTCAAAAATTTCGTATCACATCTTTAGAAGATATTAAACTTAAATACTGATTTTTAACCGACCTTTCGTTTTTGAATTATGCTGTTCACACTCTCTCTCTCTCTCTCTCTCTCTCTCTCTCTCACACACACACACACACACACACACACACACACACACACACACACAGACACACAGGCGCGCTCGCGGACCTATTTCTAAAACTTATTTTTTGGATTCAGGGAGACTCAAAACATATACTTCCGCTAAAACCTCGACATCTGGGTCGAATACAATACTTCCTCTTTTTACTATACGTAGTAGAGAAAATAAAAAACAATGTTACGGCTTTCAGTTTTAGCTAGAATTTCAGGAAACCTTCTTTGATAAATCCTTTCCACCATTGATAAGCACGAGATTGGTAAAAGAATTAATCCTTCGACTTCTTGTTCCGATATGAATGCCATAGAGGAACTCAGTATCCGTTATGGGGCAGACAAAATTCTAAAGGAAATCCGCTATTCTGACTAATTTAGAGATGTTTCTTTAAGAGGACAGCTGAGAAGGCTGTGGATGATGAAGTGGGTACAGCTTCCCTCTGTTGGCTCTCTTTCTGGTTTCGGATGGATGGTCCTTTTGATAAATCTCCTTCCCAATCTCATCCCCGTTCGACGTTCTCAGTCTTTTCCTTTGCTATTCTGAGTCATCCATCCTGGTTCTTTGTGCAGCGGTATGTACAAAGACCTCCTTCTTTGTGCTTCCTCTTCCTACCTACTTCCGGGACTTTATATATATTCTTTGTTACTTGCCCACTTTATTCTATCTTATATACTTCATTTGGCAGAGAAGGTGAATCTGAAGAGCAATAATCATATCCTCTTTTATAAAGTCAATAAAAGGTTATATTTATCATTATCATCATAAAACCTTTTTGTATGCTCATATGTTGTGTGTTATTTTTGTGCGGTTATGCATAGTTTAGTTTCGTTACTTCTTGTTGTTGTTGTTCTTCCTCCATACAAGCATTATGCCAGTTTGCCTGCTACGATCTCAAGGAGGAATTTTCCATCCAACGCTTTTTAGGACGCTCCAGCGATCTTTTGCCTGAAGGTGGTAGTATAGTAGGCTCAGCAGTAGTATACCCCAAAAACAACCTTGACATTTTCCCCCATTATGGTGCAGTCTGGATATGTTGGGTGATATTCCATCCGTTAGGTTGCATTAGTGCCACCAACTGTTCGTAATATAAGCCCTTGTTTATGAACGCGGTGCACAGAGGCCAACTGATAGATTTCAAAACAAGATTCTGTTTAGATGCCGTATTAATTAAGCAGAGGACGTACTGCTTGTTTGCGTGATTTTGTCTTGAATTTGCCGAAGGTGAGTACGTTCTTTGTTGTGTTCAAGCATTATTATCGTTTGAAAGCGTGATACTTTAGTCCTGTGATATTTGAGATTAGAAATGTGCGTTGGCAGGACTGTTTTTGGGGATATTTTCGTCTGTTGTTTAGTGTAATGTCGGCCATGTTGAGCTCTTAAAGCACAGCTCTTGGAATTCTATGAGATGGCATTCGTTTAAGATGGGTCAACCAGTGAATGCCTCTGTATTTAATAAGGGCAAACCCCAGCTTTTACTGTTACCACTATAGCAGAAATAACAATTATGAAAAGTATTACATATGCTTGTGCAATCATGAGATATTTTGTCTTTGTAGTAGTAAGAATAACTACTAGCGTATCTCCTCCAAGAGCAATTGCAATAATGCATCATAATCGCAAGTTCAGTTGTGCATAATTGAGGTGAGGGATCTAGTTCCAAAGTGAGTCTTTTTCACATTTCCTCAGCATTGGGATATTGGTGTTAATAGAAGGTTGGGGAGGTTATGTTTCACCAGAACAGGGCAATGAGTAGCACACTGAGCTCCTTTCCATATAAAAACCATGTGAAAATAGCAACTTAGTTTCAAAGTGCGCTCTTTCTAACCTTGCGTTACTTTCAGAACGCCTGATACCGAAATTTACAGATACTTTAAAAAGATTAACTATTTAAAATAGAAATTAAGCATTAAGAATAACATCGATAGTAATAACTATTGTAATAATTTTAAATAAATAATCATAGAGAGAAAACGAACAAAAAGGGGGTAGCCTCACTAATGTGAATAGCGAAACCAACGAATTTTCATCGCGTCGCTTAGTTTCTCCCCGGAGAGAAACGGTTGGTGAATAATATGTCGAAGGGTACCGACGTACACATTGTTTTCACGTCGAATTACTTAAAAACCAAAGGACATAAAGTGAGCATCTTAAAGCTTATTTGTGTATGCGAATAGTGTTAATTGAGTGGAGAGAGAGAGAGAGAGAGAGGGGGGGGGAGGGAGAGAGAGAGAGAGAGATCATCACTTCTATCGACGGCAAAAGGGCTGATTCAAATGAACTTCTAGACATTCTTAGACAGCGGAAAGTATTGTCGCTTCAAACAGTTGACGTTTGACCGACAATAGTGTGTGATCCTGCTTCAAATGTCGGATCTACCTGTGGTAAGATAAATGCTATTTACATAGAAAATAAATGAAGTAAAGCCATATATAGCTTCACTTCATATTAAGACATATTTCACCGAAGAAGAAGCGATATGAAGCTATTGTTGCACCAAGGAGTGTACTACTCGGCCAAGATAAGAGAGCACTTGAAGGAGGGCGCCACAGGTTTGTTTACTAGCTTAAGTCTGGGGATAGGCGGGCAGCGGGGGAAAGTGAGGGGAAAGAGTACTCATCTGCTGATGTCTTGACATTGGTTCTCGGAAGCATCATGTCTGGAAACGTTACAGATGTGTCAGTGTCACTGCGTCCTTCGTAAGCTGCTTCAATATCCATATTCTCGGAATAATGCTCATCATGATCACAATGTTCATCATTATCATCACTGCTCTCTAGACCCACGTTTATAATTATAGGTATTTTCAATTGTTTCCTCCATTAACCCATCCTTGCGCTTAAAATCTTCCTCAATTTTTTCTCACGTGTTTACATGCTTCTATCCAATCATTTTGCGTTGGCTTTAATAACACGGAATGTGACCTTATGAGATAGCCCTTTATTGTAGCCTCACCAATTGCATTATCGGGACGTTTTGTCTCTGCCAATAATATATATTTTGTAGTATTGCTACAAGTTATCTCAAAAGAAGCCGGGTTATTGAATTCGTAAGAATTAAATGTGAATTCTTTCATTGTTGTTAAAGTCAAAGCAAACACCAGCAACAATGAGCCAGTGAATAAAAAACTTATATTTCTAAGCAAAATTTTAAAAAAGTAATACACTATATTACCGAATAAAAAAAAGCAATTATGATCATACTTTCAGTAATATCACTAATGAATTATGTTTATTAGAGACTCAAGAAACCATACGATATAGTATTGTGGCGACACTGGCACTGCTTACAGTTCAACTGTCTTGTAGACAGTCTTTCTCACAGTAGTTTTGAGCTGCTGGTGTTACTCTGTTCACACCGTTAACACGCCTCATTGCAAGCATCTCGGTATTGGTGATGTTTTCTTTACGCGACTGTATCTCAGAAACCCCGCCTACTTGTGACGTAGTGCACTCATGTCGTGGCTGATCAGTATGCTGCAAGTACAAAATGTGCAGTGGAACAGACAGAATGATGATTGCAGTTTGCAACAGTATACTTATTGATATTCTTTACGCTCTGAAAGGCGGGTGCCAAGACTGGCTAAGAAGTTCCACAAGACTGGCAAATTGTCTAAAGAAGATCGTGGTAGTGACGAAAAATCTGTGTTTTTGGGTCTAAGAGAGAGGCATCAGAGTGCAGCTTACCTGAACAATGATTGACTATGTTGTGAACATAACAAAGACACCATTTATTCTCCACATATATTTTGATTACCCTTGTGTGTACCATTTAGATAGGTTTTTGACATTATTTTGACGCAACTAATTTACCAATATTCACTACAATAGATATGGCAGTAGAAATTCACAGTACCACCTCTAAGGTAGCATCAGACAGAGACATCCTGCTTTTACTTCTATTTAAATTCACAATTGAAAATATCTGTTTGCATGCATAAGCTCTACCGAACATTGACACATATTTTAAGGCAAGTGCATGAATTTTGGGAAACTTCTATTGATTAATGCCTCTGTAAATTTAATTTCATCACCGCTCTAGTGGTAGTAGGTAAGTCGCGCTATAGTTTTATCAGCTCTATTTAGAAATTTGAGGGTGCTTTTTCAGGACGTGCTGAAAATTGAATCATAAAAATATCAGGGTTAGGTGCAACATTGTTACTTTCTTTGTCAAGTTAAACATTGCGCTGTCAACAAAATGTAAATCTTTCCATGAAGGATTAAACGACACTTTATAACGAAGGAGAAACTTCGCTTTTTGCTGTATCCTATTTAACACCACCTCTACCTTGAGAAAAGAGAACGAAAGAGACTGTGTGTCGCACACATGCAGTGGCAGTAATCGCTACCTGGGGAAGGCACCGGGGCTGCACCGGCACGCCCCAGCGCTAATTGCTCCAGTTGGAAAGGCCTGCACTAGCCAATGAACACAGGTCAGCTCTAGGTGAGCAGTAAAGGGGAAGGAGTATTTTTTTATAGCGTTTAACGCCCGCTTTTACTACATACGGCACTGCAGGCAGTGACACTGATGATATATGGAATGAAGATGGAACGCGGTGGAATGAAATGGTGGGGGAAACCGAAGAACCAGGAGGAAATCCGCCCCAGCGCCGCTTCGTTCACCACAAATCCCACATGCCTGGGGTCGAACCCGGGCCCCTTTGTTGAGAAGTGAATGATCTAATCACTCGGCTACGTCGTGGTCCAGGGAGGAATATATTTTTTGTTAGTTTTTTAACGAGCTGTCATACAGTACTGCCGGTGTGCTGGAATTCCGTCCCGTAGGAGTTCTTTTACATACCATTAAATATACTGACATTGGGCTGTCGCTTTTAAGCATACTTAAAACCATCATCTAGTCGGATTTAAATCCGCGACCTTGGCATAGCAGGCCAGCTCCTTACCAACTGAGCCACCCAGACCGACGGGGGGTGTAAGGAAATATTTTACTTGAGTGGTTGGAAGGCATGCTTCTCAGCGTTAGTCCACACCAGCCCATGTATGATTCCCGTCATACGAGATTGGTATAATATTAAGATCCAGCACAAAGAGTTACTGCATGAACACAGGTCGATTTCAGAATCATGAGCGAAGGAAGGGGGCAGTAAGAAAAGTGGAGAGATAGAACCAGGTAAGAGTTCGGAACTGGGCGTGGCATAGGCTGTGTGACATTTCCTTACCACCATAAACCACTCGATTTATATTGTCGCGATTCCATGCATTCGACTGTACATTATTTGTTCCAGCATAAATCAAAGAATGAATTTCAAGTGTTTACATGATATAATAAAATCGTCATTACTGCCAAACCAACATAACGGATGGAAGAGTATAATACGTTTAATGCTTTTCGTAGTACACTAGAGGTTTAGACAATTCATTTTAATTCTATAAAAAGCGATGCTAAATGGTAAACAAAGATTTTGTACCTATATCATATATTGTCTAGTGTAGTAAAGTATATGCAGCATAATCACATGCTATTGATTATATAGTGAGGAGAAACTAATAGATATTTCTATAATTACATAGCATGATAAAGTGTTAAGAGTGACGCTATCTGGGAGAGCTCTATAGTACTACCTAGATTATTAGTACCAGCGATATATTTCTCAGCAGCCTTTGCAATGCAGTGAACATGGAAGAACTAATACTGAGGAACTATTTAATTTTCTGTCTCTCTTTATGACAAGCAAGCGTTACATGAATTTTGCACCCTCCTGTAGCATAGCTGTCTCCGGAACTGCTGCTTGCGATGCCAGGAACCCCGTTTGAATTCCTGGTACATACCCTCATGTGATTCCTCCTGCCGGAAGATGTAGTGCGGGGCACGGAGCGGGATGCCTCAGGGGGTAGCGTCTGTGGCCTCATTCGGGAAGTCGTGACTTCAATTCCCATGGCTTAACTACAACACATGGTTTTTATTGTGGTATTCCTCGAGACACTACCAAATGCTGGGAAGGATAATTGCAACCCCCGAATTTCACTCACATCTTTCATTTCACTTTTCATCCCGGCGGTTCCTTTAGGGTTCCAAGTGTCGGCGGGAGTTTTGGCGTGCATAACAGGTGATTGATCTCGTAGAACCTCGTCCTCCGGATCGGGGGAGGTTTCTAAGTTTCGGGCTCCCAGGGGATGTATAAGTCCGCAGGGGGTAAGGGGAGTTGGTGTACGAGTCACCACCGGAGAATTTAAACCTGTAGTCGTTAACCACCCTGCCCTCTACTGGAGTATCTTCTTCGTCCGGCCACCCTTCGCATACTCTCACCTCAACCCTCCCTGCCAGGGGGCGCACCGCGTAAGCACAAATATTTCTAACACGAGCTACATTTATTAAGACCATTTCACGAATTAAAAGGTGATATAGCATATGAAATTTTATTTAAATGTTGTATTGCAATTACTAACCTCTTAATCTCATATGGATGCTTCAATGTTTTAAGATGTTGACAATGTCAGTAGTTGAGGAGTAGCTGCTGTTAATTTGTAATTTCGTTCAATGCAATATTTGTCAAACTGATTCCAAGCATATTTCCTGTTGTATTTTGTGTTCTGAGGTTTCCCCTCTTCGAATTATTTTATCTGTATCAAGATTAGACGCTTCACCGATGCTAGAATCACCCATTTTTGGCATTTAAATCTAGCGGCTTTGTTGGGCAAAATTACGTAAGCGTTGTACATCTGTAGGACAGTGCAGCTAGATTCTCTAACCTGATGATAACATAAAAACTTAATGATAAGCAACTTTATACATTTTTCGCGAATGAAGGCTAAATAGAACATTTTTAGACAAAGGTCCGAGAGCCCGACTGTGTGTGTGTGTGTGTGTGTGTGTGTGTGTGTGTGTGTGTGTGTGTGAACAGCATAAATGAAAAACGAAAAGTAGTTAAACATCAAATTTGGTATTTCAGCTCAGCATCTTGCAAGGATGTGACAAATATTTTCAAGAAAATGCCCCACCATAAATTTCTCCTTACGTGCAAACATTTACAAAAAATCTGATTTTGACAAAAAGGATTCTACCAATTTTGATTAATATACTATATGTTTAAGATATTGTCATGGCAAATAAAATGTATATCTTTAATTTCCTGGGAATGTCCTTAGAAATCCACTTCATCTGGATGAGTTTTGCATAGCTGGTAAAACGCACTCACATGACTTACTCTACTCTTGAAATATTCCAACAAACACTTATTCTTCGATCTACTTCATAAACTTTTGCATAAATTATTGCTGGTATTCTTTTAGGTGTAAGTGGAATGTGAGAGAAAATCCAGTAGCTGGATAGCTGTCCTATTTTAGGATTGTCATAAAAGTCACGCCTGCTAATAGACCTGTAGAAGAAGACAATTTTAAATGTGAATAATAAAGGATAAAAAATCGTATAATGTAAAACTATTTGATAGACAGTGTAATAATGTACAAAATTATTATAAAATATGGACATTCTAACCATTTTAGAATCATTTAGTGTAGTATATAGAGGATTGTGTAAAATGTACAAATGTACCAATAATTTCTATAACAATATCTTCTAAAGCACTTAATTGTAACTCAAAGCGTGGGAACAAATTAACAGTAAATTTACTAATCACCCCTCGAGCACCAAAAAGTGACCAATTACTTCCCAATTTGAAATTTTCTATTTGTCTCATAAATAAGGAATGCAAGGCTCAAAATACAGTTTTTTCGCTTTATCAAACTCCTTAATTTGGTCTAGATTCTTTCAAATTGGATTGTAGAGTCAAGAATTAGTCCTATACTTCATTGCCTTTCAATGTCAATTACATCTATTATTTCATGAAAATAAAGTTAGAAAATATGTTGTCCACGTAAATATAGCTATTTTGAAACCATCGAAATGTATAGGTACGTCTCAATAAATCGTAATTAATTATTTTTAGCCATGTTTCCACAAACTAGTATGCATCTTCTAAATTTAAAGGGACAAGAAATATGTATATATGCATTTCATATCCTCTTCCTCAATCTCATACCTGGTGCTTGGCTGACCATCCGCTTCCAGGTCTTCACACTGCACGGTCCATAGGTTCCTGTGCTCCCCGACAGGTGTCTGGGGAAAGAAAGAAAGAACTAAAGAAAGAAGGAAAGAAGGAAGGAAAGAAGAAAAGAAGGAAGGAAAGAAGAAAAGAAGGAAGGAAAGAAGAAAAGAAAGAAAGAAAGAAAGGAAGAAAGAAAGAAAGAAAGAAAGAAGGAAAGAAAGAAAGAAGGAAAGAAGGAAGGAAGGAAAGAAAGAAAGAAGGAACGAAAGAATGAAGGGAGGGAGGAAGGATGGAAGGAAGGGAGGAAGGAAGGAAGGAAGGAAGGAAGGAAAGAAGGAAAGAAAGGAGGGAGGGAGGAATGAATGAATGAATGAATGAATGAATGAATGAATGAATGGATGAATGAATGAAGGAAGGAAGGAAGGAAGGAAAGAAACAAGAATGACTGATCGGCAGTTATGTGTCGCAGAGGTCAACCAGATGGTGCGCCTACCCTCGTTACACATTAGCATTACTGACAGAGGTTGTCCTTGTTAGTTGTGCCATATTGGTTTGCCATTGCAAATAGTATGTTACTACTTCTCACAAATACGAGCATGATCTACAAAATCCCAAGGATTGGAAGAAGTACATCATCTACCTTCTAATTCTGAAGATAAACTGAAAATGGCATTTTTAGAATCAGAAACTCGTCATAAAGAAGAGGATGAAGGCAACCTATGTCATAATAACATGTATTTTGTAGGTGACATCATATGCTTGTCAAAATTGTTATTATTATTATTATTATTATTATTATTATTATTATTATTATTATTATTATTATTATTATTATTATTATTATTATTATTATTATTATTATTATTATTATTATTATTATTATTATTATTATTATTATTATTATTATTATTATTATTATTATTATTATTATTATTATTATTATTGTTGTTGTTGTTGTTGTTGACAGTACATTTCAAATTACAAGTTGTATACCTGAAAATCGTAATTTATTATCTTTCCATGTAGTGTAGTGAAAATTATGTCTAGTGTAGCCATACCACGTTTTATATATGTTTGACCAATGTACATAGTAATATAATACTAATAAAAACCATGTGTATATAAGTAAGTGAAGCTAAACATGGGAGTGAAAGAAAAATACAATTTAAAAAATTAAATACAGCATATAAGCACTAAAATATAGCGAGGATTTACCTGGCCCAGCGCGACTAACGCTGTTCTTCCAGGGTGCGCGCCTAACGGAGGGTTAATGGAGTTGAATTTTCAGGCTTTAGCCCAGGTAGTCCTGTTTACTCTTGACGACTTTTAAATAACGCATAAACCGTAAGAGGTAGACAAAATCTTACTTTACAGAAACTATAGGTCTTGTTAAAATACACAATTTATGTCCAAGTGAATTTTTTTGTAGAGCCATTTCGGAGATATTCCTTGTTATGTGTGAGCTTTCTAGTACTTGTAGTTTTCTCAAATGGAAGGCGTAATTCACTTTTTATATCTTAACTTGCAAAGAGAACGGAATTTGAAAGCCTTCATATAGCGACCAGCTTTAAAATATTTGACTATCGCTCAAAGCCTAATGAGGCCCAGGAGAAGGCATTTGATTTTCTCAATACTAATAAGGAATTACTAATTATACATATTACTTGGTGACATGGTGGAAAGGTGATAATGGAGTAATTGGTGGAATGAGTGGCGGGGGAGACCGGAGAACCCAGAGAAAACCCACCCTGAGGTCGCTTCATCCACCACAAATACCACATGCGCGTCCCTCGGATCAAACCCGTGCCACCTAGGTGGTAGGCGAACATTGTTGGAGTTAAAGAAACAAACAGATAAGGTTGTCGCTCCACCAGTCAATAAGGTGTAATATTAAATGTCCTAGTCAGACGCTTGCATAGGTGCACTCAAAATCTAGAACGTGCAAATAGGGGTCTCCCAGGCCCCAAGCGACCAAGCAACAGAAGCTTTTACTTCTTGTTAGTTTTAGCTACGACAATGATTTTGTTTCCATAGGGAAAGTTTCATTTTCTTTGTGTAATCAAGAAAATCTATTCAAAAACAATTTCGAAAACCACAACATCTTTTCTTTTATAAATAAGCCAAAAGCACAGTTGTAGCTATAGTAAGCAAAAGCAACTTTATGCTATTGCACCGAGGAGCGAGAAATTTGAAGCCCTCAAGATATTTTGCTAATTTGCCGACGCATCTAATGATGTGATTCTCACGATGTGCCGGGATTGCATTTTCACCAAGTTCCCCAGAGCTCGTACTTAACACCCTGCTTTAAAATGTTCGTTTGTAATAATATCCCTTCATTATATTAATACGAAAGACTGCATGCATAAATTTCCTTCGAGAGTGCACAGTATCAACATTTAGTAAATGAGAAATGTAATGGGCATATACGTAAACATCCGTGAGAGAAAGAGACAGAGAAGTTAGTTTACTAGAGCGCGGATTTCCATCTGGCGAAATTAAAATGAAGAGCAGGTTGGAGAAGTACATGTATTTCTTTGGGTACGAAGAAACATCTGAAACCCTCGAAGAGAAACTTGGAGCTGGTAGAGGATAAAACTGAACAACCTATGAGATGAGCAATCTAGAAATTACATAAATTTGTTCTGCATCAAACTCAGAGAAGGTACATAGTAAAACAATAGACAATTAAAGGCTTTTCGCCTGGATTGGTTTACGAATTTCTCAAATCCTGATTGCGATCCCAGAATAAAGCTTGAAATTCTGAAAAGAAAGTGCAGACACTTTTCAGAAGGAAATATATAATGTGTTACCTTCACATGATTGCCTTTTTTAACATCTGCAGACTTTATTCTTTTATTTACGTTATGTTAATCGAAATAAACTTTTTCCAGCAATAGTTTCATTAGGCATTACATTGTAAGTACTCGTACAAGGGGAGATAGGAAAACCGAATCCATTGTCAACGGGCTCAAATAATCCAGCTGTCAAAGACCCTTAAACTATACTCACTCACTCACTCACTCACTCACTCACTCACTCACTCACTCACTCACTCACTCACTCATTCACTCACTCACTCACTCACTCACTCACTCACTCACTCACTCACTCACTCACTCACTCACTCACTCACTCACTCACTCACTCACTCACTCACTCACTCACTCACTCACTCACTCACTCACTCACTCACTCACTCACTCACTCACCCACTCACTCAGTCACTCACCTACTCACTCACTCACCCATCCACTCACTCTCATTCACTCACTCACTCACTCACTGTCATTCATTCACTCATCCACCCACTCACTCACTCACTCACTCACTCACTCACCCACCCACTCTGTCAGTCAGTCACTCACCCACCCACTCACTCATTCACTCTCACTCACTCACTCACTCACGCACCCACTAACTCGCTTGGAAATTGTAACCGTTTTTAGGGGAAAACATTTTAAATACGAAATCAGGATTTCCTGATATACATATTAATTCAATATTTTGGGAGGGGCTAAATTACATATAAAACAATTTCTTTTGTTGGAGAAATTTTAAAATTGTTTGAGGAACACTAGAAATATCAAGCGATTGCATTAATTGTAGACATATATCTTGATTACTAAGTACATGCGGTAAAAAGAGAGAGAGAGAGGGAGAGAGAAACAGAGAGGTTAGTTTCTGAGAAAAATGGACATATTTTTATCTTTCGGTTTAATTTTGTGAGAATCGCATGAAAAATATTTCTCAAGATTGTCATCTGATACTGTTTGAATTACCAAGGTTCTCTCCTCTAGTGTTTAACCTATTACCTAAACTATAACAAAGCAGGAAATGCGAAGCAAGATACTAGTTTTCAAATTAAAAATATTCCAAATCATGATCTAGAGTCATAAACGTTTAACTTTATTTGCATACAATTTAAACTTTTTTTGCGAAAAATAAAAAATAGAAATATCAAATTTTAAATGTATTATGAGGTATCTTATTCTCCTAAAAGGAAGAACTCGTCTTGAAGTGAGGCGTCTTAACAAATATTGCCACAATAATTCCACACATACTGTATTTATTCTAAATCCAAATTTATATTTTCACTAATTAAAAGAAATAATGCATGTATTTCTGCGCTAAATTTTTGTGTAGTAAAAATACCTAAATATGTTTATTTGTTCTCAACCTCGATAACTGCTAAAGATCTTGATTAAACGGAGACAAAAAGCGTTACTCCACCAATCTTAAGTTTGTTAGCTTCATGACCTATTTTCTCAGAAATTATTAAACATAGCTGACCAATTCATTGATGTGTGTTTGTGGCTTACTAAGGAAGTTATACGCAATGTTATGGGGGGGGGGGGGGGGGGGTTGGCACCGAACGGTCGGATCCGTAAACAAGATGAGTCACACGTTTGCCCAGCGTAAACTATGGCCCGCACTCGCACTTGCCTAGCGTAAAATTCGATAAGCACTATCGATTCTTTGAGTAAACGAATGTTCCAGAAACCGTCTGCGGCTATATAAGCGAGCGGTCTGACGAGGTGAAGCGAGTCTTGGATTCTAGAGTCTTGAGGGAGTCTCGTATTAAGCAGATCGCCAGTCTCGAGCGAGCCGGGCAACGGAAGTCCCGCAGATAAACCTAGCCGTGAGCGAGCCTTGCGGTGAGCAAGCCCCTCAGGTGGACCTTGTCGTCAGCGGGCCTTCGTGAATCTTGTGGTGAAGAAGTTCCGCAAGTTAACCCTGTCTTGTGGAAGGCACAGTGAAGTGACAGTGACCATTGAACTAGTTCACATGAGTGGTGATAAAGTGAACTAAGGGAATGCTCGCAAATAATCGAACGAGAAGTGGCAGTTACCCAGAAATAATACAGCTCATCTTATCTTAATTTACAACCTTTTTAAAATCCATTTTTTCCTTGCTACCACCTTTTAGTCTTCGTATTTCTAAAAGCTCAGTTGTTGTCCGATATATTTCCAACGCCACACCCATTGTTACTTAGACCATTCTTGCTTTCCGATCACTACTTCTCTTGCTGCACGTCCTGCCTGCTCCACTGCTGGCTTAGTACTCGAGGAAAATTTTGACGAAGTTCAAAGAAATCTCTGAGAGAGTTTCCACACGAACAGGAATTTCGTAAAATTTAGCTTGGAAAATCACTAACACTTTAAAATTAAAAATTTTATAAAGTAACTGCAGTTCAAACATGAAACCCAACATTTGCAAATGGCAAATGTTGGGTTTCATGTTTGATATTCCCTCTCAAATTCGCTTTCTGTAAAAGGTTTCAATACCTCTGTAATGTCCCTTGCAATTCTGTAGTTATCTCACATAGCCTTAGTTATGTTTACACAGAGATACATGTATCATCTGGGCCATGTTTTACTTTCACTTACAGTTCATCGGGAGATTTTTGTCCATTTGCTCCATAAACGAGCCCTAATGACCTAGTTGTCGACGGGCCCTTAAACACCACTCACTGCTCCATAAATTTTTCCGTCTACATATAAACATTTATGCTTGGATACAAAGTGTAATTTTGAAGTTAAAATCTGTAGCAAATTGCAAATGTTGTGAACTTATTAGGCAAACAGTTTCTTGTAGTTTAGAACAAAAGTAAAGTAAATGAGAAATTCAGTGGTATAGCCGGCATTTGGACCACGAATCCTAGGCTCTACGTGCGGCTGCTCTTAACCACTGAGTTATTATGGCAAGATGCCGGCGCAGTCTTAAATTCATGAAGCAGTTTTACGGTAAATCACAAGTGAATCTCGTATTCGAGACACTTATTCTAATAGTGACTCACAATCGGAAGTACTTATATGCCGGGCTTTAACATTTTTATAGTTTCCATATATCAGGCCAATCAATGCTAATATTGACTGTTCTAACACACAAAAACCGTATACAAAACCATTTATTATACAATTAAATAACTTCGTAATTTTTGTAAGGGTTGTAAGTTAAGTTCATTTACAAATCTGTAATAAAAATACCCTTCGAGTCCAACCTCTTTCACTTGTGGGTGTGGATTAATATCCCGGCATAAAGCACACCCACTTTTGCTTCAACTTGCCGTAAGGAAATAAAGAGCAAAGGTCAGCAGGATAAGAACCTTAAAGTTTACCTTGTTGGGTTTTCCTTTAGTACGTGGTAACTAGATTTGGTAGCTATAAGGAAAGACATACGCATGATCCAGATAGCGAAGATGAGTTTTAATGCTTGCGTAAGGACGGAATAGATGAGAGCGATTAAGATATGAGGAAATTAGGAAAGTGTTAAATGTTGCAGAAACATTAAAAAGAAAGCTAATCCGCCTTTGTGGAAGAGTGAACAAAGAAAGAAGAAGGAACGAAGTGGAGGAGTGGAGGAAGCAAATTAATTTTTAAGGCCACCACTAACTTTTGCTGCAGAGTTTCAAAGGATCACAAGTTCTTGCTTATCAAGAGAACGGCACGATTGCTTGGGGCTTTAGTTGAAAACGAGTGCTGAGGATGAAGGTTTGAAATATTCTGGACAAACCATTTATATCCATCCCTCATATAATATATAGGTATATATTTCATGCAAGTGTTTACATCGGGCAAATCACCTAAACCCACAACCGTGAATATTTCTGAAACCAAAGGAGTCGTTCAAGTGCAGTTTTCAGAAAACTGTTGAGGTTTAGACAAAGGTTCATAAATGTAGCCCTTACAATTCTAATTATCAGAAAATATGCCTTTTAGTACACATTTTCATTTTTCAAATGGAAGAAAATAAAACAAAATGTTATTAGAGGGTCAAAGGCGTAGTTTGGAAGGTTCTCTTCCAACTTTTCACAAAGTCGTTTTAGAAATGTACTATGTATTCTCTTTAAATCCTAAACTTTAAATGTAATTTGAGGTGGCATCTGGATGGTGTGAGGGATGCTCATGCACCAGCTCAGTTACCAAAGTGCTGCAGATCAGGCTCGCACGGGAGGTCGTGGGTTCAATTCCTGCGGAGACCTTCCTAACGCATGGGTTCTTTCGAGAGTTTCCCGGGTAGCTAGGTGAACAGTGGGAAGAATAATTATATCCCCCTGTATTCAAGATGCTTTCGGGCTTCGAGCCAGGTGTAGGGATGAAGAGCCTTCGACGTTTCGGGAGGGTACATCTCTGCCATCATCAGGATGATGAATGATTAGCAAGAGTGAAGGGACCAGTATATGACCCTGCTCCTCTTTGTCCGCTACGCGACAGCCTTTTGTCAGTCTGTCACGTGCTCCTCACTAGCGTACCTTCGAGACTCTGCGGCTGACTGCCAGACTTGCAGAGGTCTTGGCGGACGACAAAATAGCGGTGGAAAGAGTTTTGAGGTTTTCAGCGGTGTGCAATATGAATCTGAGAATTTGAAACTTTTAGATACCTAGTTTTTATACTCTAATGACATCTTTATCACTTTGTTTAAATTTTGGCTTTTGCCAGTCGGGGTGAGTGAGTGAGTGTGTTGGGTTTAAGGGCCCGTCGACAACTTGGTCATTAGGGCCCTTGCCAGTCGGTTTTATATATTTATGTATATTATGCGTATTTTCCTTTTGCTAGTAATTTTATTTTTGATTGCAATTTATATGTGGCCTTTGCAATGAATTTTTTAAAGGGTGCTGATGACCATGTAGTTGAGCACCCTTAAACCTATATCTCCCTCCAATGTGTCCGCATTTGAGTACATAGGTTTTTCTAGACACTTTTTACTCTTTTAGTAGTTGATGAATTGAAATTGTTTCATAGTTCCATGCCCATCAGAAAGAAATATGGCTCTTCAGAGGTGAAGAAACTATCCAAATCGGTTGAATGGCTTTTGAGATAATCCCACGTACATACAAGAGGACTCTTTTCTCAAAGATGTGCCTGTTGCTTCTGTGACGTCACTCGCTTGGATGCTAGTGGAGTCCCGAAAACGTTCCGGCTCTGTTGATGTTATGCTTTATTAACTACTTCCCTGGAAAGTCCTGGAGCTATAATGTACAGCCCACTCTGAAACACACTATATTACAGTAGGCCGCTAGTTTCCGAGCCAAGCAGATGATGGAACATCTCCTGCCATGCAGGTAACATATGAGGTCAGGAGCGGGAAACTCGGCTTCAGCATAGCATCTGATTTATGCTGAGTCTTCTGCCAAGGGTGAACAGTACACGCCCTCAGTGCCGTATCTCTAGGTTTAACATCCCCCTAAACTATCAGAGTCGAAAAGGTATGAGAGCAGCATCCATCGGCACTTTGCACAGAGGAACAAGATACTTGCTATTTAAGGGGAGGCCAGTGGAAAAAAATGACAACAAATTACATTTTTAATGCAGTCTTATAAATGGGAATTTCGTTTTTAATTTTATGCAAGGTGTGTAAGTGCAGATATTTTTTCTGGTAATTGCCGACAGTACCTACATCAATATATGCTTCATTTGCGAACTTACACCTTTATTTATTAAGAGCGGTATGTTCTCAGGTGTACTAACGCCTACCTCTAAGAAGGCGTTAGCACACACCGCATGAATCAGAATGTGCCGATCTCGTGATAACGAATGGTGTACTGGAACCGAATTGCAAGGCTTTTTGCAAGACCAATGACCTCGCTCTAACTACGCCAGTAGATTAGGCATTGAGATGTGAAGCAAACCGGATAGTCTACATGATAGGCATTGTTCATTTTGAAGCGTAATTACGACAGTGCAAAAAGTTTTAGGCATTACACTATGTGATGGATTTGTTGGAAAATGTTAGACGAAGAGAGAGAGAGAGACAGAGAGAGAGACAGAGAGAGAGGAACAACTAACAGATCGAAGTGGGTACATGTTGAGGTACCAATTATAGTAGTAAGCGGGATGGCTCAGGTGGTAACGTCTGTGGCCCGCATTTGGGAGGTCACGAGTTCGATCCTGTGACATGGGTTTCCGTGGTTTCCTCGCGTCACTTAGACGAATTGCTGGGGTGCATTGATATCTTCTCCCGGATTCCTTTCTCTTCATTTGTCATTTCCTTCCCTTGTCATCTTTCAGGTTTGCTTGGTAGCGCGGTACGTTCCGGCGTATGCGGACAGATGGCATAGTTGCTTGCGCTTTGAAACATCTTCCCTGGTCCACCCTGAAAGTTGCTGCCCGGGCCGCAAGAGTCACCTCGTCGACTTCTCCCTGGGCAAAGGAAACACTTCGGTTGTGCGCGAGGTGTCGAAATCTGTAACTGTTAAGGACTTCTGTGCGTCCCTGGGCTTCGCTGGCTCCGCTATTTGACAATCTATAGTCTCACTTCGCCTCATATCTTCACCCTGGGGAGGTAGTACGCAATGTATCCATGTCAGGATCGCGGTGGGATGAGGTACACACCAGTTATAGTACCTGCATTTATACCCCTAAAACTCTGTGTAAACTATGCGAAATATGAATAATCTGGTATGGATATATCTGCTTCTATAAAAATGAGCAAACGAGAACGTGTGTAAAACATGGTTGTGAGCAAAATTATTGCTCCATTATTTATTTTATATATTATATCAAGTCACTGAATGACGAAGAATGCAATGCACATCACCATTTTAGTAATTAATAATTTGGTGCTTTCACATGGAGTCTCTGTAAGAAGAATACATCTATTCGGCAAAAGAGAATCTATTCTAGATATTACGTCATCACTGCTTTTTCTATTTCAATGTGAAAGGTGATGTGCAACTCCCTGAGTGAGTTCTATTCATACTGTTTTATGTAATGCGATGCTTTCTATTATACCCGCCACATCTCAGGAGAACAAGACCAAGAGGAGTAGTAGTAAATGTAATTCAGGCTACTGCATCATCTTTTTGCAGTTTTGCCAGCCACATACATACATATTTGAAAGAGAATGCAATACATGCAAAGGTAAGGAATTGGAGCGCTTTAGTACACTGCCCGCAGTGTTCCATTCAGTGCCAAGAGGATAAGAAAAGAAGTAAAACAAGGGGGTAGCCTTAGTCCTTTGTTATTTATAATATCTTGGACGAAGTAATGAACACTTTTTAAGCGAGGACAGATAAATGGGTAATGGGAACGTGGAAGCTAAGACAATATACTGCAAAGCATTCATGTTGATGACACGATACTAATGGTAGATATAAACGGAACTTAAAACGGGCAATACTAGAGTGAAAAGAAATATTAAAAGGAAGAGGGACGAGGTTGAATCACAAGAACACTAAGGTTATGATTTTGTCCGGAACAGAGGAATAAGCGTAGGGAATGGGGAGGCAAAGAAAAACCACATATCGAGTTTTGGGAGACCGTATTTACCTTCATCTCGCTCATCCAGTGTTTGATTAGCTTATGTTATTTCCCTTGACAGAGGAAAAAGGAACAGTTTGTAATCTGCAGAGTACGTTAGTGTACATTTAGGTGTTATGTTTGTTATAGTCAGTTGTTATTGACAAATATCACCTCACTCTTAGCCAGCGTGACCTCCTCTGTTTTTCCGGCCCAAATGATCTCGTTATCGACGGGCCTTTAAACCCCCTCCCCACTCACTCACACACTCACTCCTCACTCACTCCTCACTCACTCACTCGCTCGCTCACTCACTCCTCACTCACTCACTCACTCACTCACTCATTCACTCGTTCTTTCAATGCATTTAACCCTTCTATTTTCATACTACACTACCATTTTCATAATATCACTTTTACGTTCGATCGCCTCTTTGCTAATGAAAACTCATATAAATGTCGTAGATGTCGCCCAGCTTAACGATACATGCAAACAATTCTTCACCCTTTTGTGTAGAAGGCCGAATTCTGTTATATTCCCTATGTGACCGTTCCCTGAATATATTTCGAGTACTAAATGGCAAGTCGTGGGGGAGCGAATCGGACAATTTTTCTGCGAATGTATCCGTACTGGTTCAATCTAAACTAGACTATGGGTATATCGTTTATTCACAAGCACGGCCATCTGCGCTAACATTAGATACGGTCCATAACAGAGGCATTCGCATGGCAATATAAGTTTTTCTAACAAGCCCAGTTGTGAGCCTTTACACCGAGGCCGCAGAACCTCCTCTGCAATATCGTCGTAAGATTCTCTTAGTAAATTATGGTTGTACGCTTAGATGTATGCCTAAGCACCCAACGTTCGCTTCATTTTTCACCACCACGCTAAAAGAACGATATAGGAAAAGTACCTTTAGTCCTAGGCCAGCGGGTTATCGTTTCCTGGAGCTTCTAAGGAAGCTTGCAATTGAAATGCCTAACATGTTTCCCAAGGGCGAGAAGCTCTGCTTCCTTTGGTTTCCTGGCACGTCCCACGTGCCAGATCTTGGGATGACCGTACACCGGAAGTTCACGATTGTTGTTGTAGTGTTTAACGCCCGCTTTAACTACTACGGCACCGCAGGCGGTGACACTGATGATACATGAAGATGGAGCACCGGTGGAATGAGATGGCGGGGGAAACCGGAGCACCCGGAGAAAACCCGCCCTGACGCCGCTTCGTCCACCACGAATACCACATGCGGGTCCCTGGGATCGAACCCGGGCCGCCTAGGTGGTAGGCGAGCGCGCTAACCGCTCGGCCACGGCGCCGCCAAGTTCACGATGCCTATATAGTATCCGCACTTATTTTTAGAATTCTTGTCAGGGTACACTGACCGACGTTTTATTTACACCGATGGATCAAAGAGCACCTGTGGTTTTGGATGTGCTTATGTTTGTGGAAACCGAACCACATACATTAGATTTTCATAATAGCACTTCCATTTATACTGCAGAGGTGTATGCAATATACCGAACGGCTTTATATGTGCGCCGTCGTAAATTAGGTGACTAATTTTGAGTGATTCTCTTAGCGCGCTTCAGAGCCTTTGTGAGCTTTACAAGTCCTATCCTATTATACAACGTATCCAGGATTCCCTCCAGTTTTACACACTTCTGGCGTTAATGTGATGTGTGCATGGATTCCTGATCACTTAGGTTTGGTGGGGAATGAAATGGCGGATTGGCCACAAAGATGGCAACCACAGAACCCAGAATTACCATCTCTTTACTACTTCGGAAATCTTTAGGCTTGAAGTGCTGAGAGCGGTGCTGTCGTGCTGGCACGGAGTGGTGAGCTCTCCGCGATAATAAGCTTAGAGAAGTGAAAGAACTTCTGATAAACTCGGTTACTTCCTCTCGCATACCTCGTCGCGAGGTTATCTTGGCTCGGTTGCGCATTGTCAGTCCGCAGCGGTCCTGGCGGAGGATAAGCAAGCGGTCGAAAAGGTTTTTAAGGTTTTAGCGGAGATTAATATGTGTTTGACTGTTTGAAACTTTAGAATTCTAATTTGTATACTCTTTCGACATCTTTGTCGCTTTGTTTTAATTCTGGCTTTTGCCTCAGTGTTTTGTATATTTATGTATATTTTCCTTTTGCTAGTAATTTTATTTTATATGCAAGTTTACATCTGGCTCTTAAGAGCGCTGATGACCTTGTAGCTGAGCACTTTTAAACCTACATCTCCTCCTCCTTCTCCTCCTGTTATACTTACTGGTTTTGGCCCTTCCTTGTGTACCAATCATAGCCTCTGTTATAGCAGCGATATTCGAAATAGGTCTTCATTTCCCATCGATTATAACATCGTTTTTGATTCATTTTTTGTCCCTGAACTATTTTACAGCCCAATCACATCGGTGACGAAGTTCCTTCGTGCGACACTTTTTGATGCAGTCACCAATGAATCTTCGATGAATGTGCTGCCGGCTGCTATAGCTGTGAGCTATACGTTCTTATTCCCCGGGTAAGCGTACGTGGGTGTAAGATCTCCAGTTAAGGTACATCTTCACCTTGGAAATGGCGTTCTTTTTCTTCAAAATGTTCAGCGTTTTGATTCTTGTGACACATAATAGACCTGAGATTCTAGCTTTCAAAAATGCATAGTTTGCATGATAATTGTTACCAGAAGTGTGTTTAACTTATCATCTTGTACAATCAAGTTAGCCTGGGTACATAGCACAAGGAACTTCTTTTCAATACTTCTCGAAATTAAAATGTTCAACATTTTTACCTTTTCCAATCCCAAGGAAGTAGGTACTCTTAAAATTATGCTACACACCTCATTCATACATTAGCATTAGCACAACCGAGAATTGTGATTGTACCCTTTTAGGCATAAACTATTCTGTAAATGTATATACCAGTTTTCTTTTGTGGAGAACATTTAGACCTAATCCGATCTCGTGCATTTCAATAACATATAGAGGAAAAGGCTCAGTCGGGCTGCTAAAAATGAAACTGTTTTATCTAACAAGTTCAACAAAATCTCTCCTGCTGCAGTGGGAAAGGCTTTGAAAAAGGCAAGCAAAGCAATGCCTAAGAGTCCAGGAAAAAAAGTAGATGATGTTAAAAAGTTGGCTGAAATGTGTGGAGTTAAAGTGATTGAAGGTTCAAGTGAAATAGTTAGAGACAAACTGTGTGATGAGAATATTAAGACTACTGTTGAGTTTTATAACAATGATGAAGTAAATCGAGCTGACTCTGGTAAGAAGACTGCTTGTGTTAAGAGTTTGGGCAGTAGCACCAAAGACATTGTGGCCCGACGACACGCTCTTTACAATTACTGAAGCATATAATTTATTCAGGGAACAGCATGCAGAGGTGAAGATTAGTTGCAGTAAATTTGCAGAGCTACGTCCTGTGCATGTAAACCCATACTGTGACATACCACACAATGTATGTTTGTGTCGGTACCATGAGAACTTTGAAAATTTGCAGTCACTGCTTTCCAATTACTTTCCTAGTTTTGGAACTTTCAGTGTCCAGTTCATTCAACACACTGTTTGTGATCCAAGTGACAAGAACTGTTTGACCTATAATTGTGACATTTGCAAATTAAAGATTACCACTCTGTTTAGGACTGTCAGAATGATGAACAATGCAGTCTTATAGTACAGTACCGCCAGTGGAAAATAGTAGACAAGAGATTTGAGTACATTTTAGTGGAAGAAGGGCTGAGTGATGTGCTGGATGAACTTAGTGAACAACTGCCATTTTTTAAGGTTCATGTATTTAATCAAAAAAAGTCACAAAAATGTTTCAAATCTGCGAAGATGTCACCTGAAAATGTTAAGATCCAAATAGATTTTGTTGAAAACTATTCTTGTAACTACCAGGATGAAATAGTCAAGTCCCCAGGTATCATTATTCACTGTTGTGATGTGGTATGGGATACATACATGTGACAGTTATGTTGTAGTGAGTGAGTGAGTGTGTTGGGTTTAAGGGCCCGTCGACAACTTGGTCATTAGGGCCACAGTTATGTTGTAGTTTCTGACAACATTTCACATGCTCAGTATTGTGCTGACACATTTCTCCGTGCTGTACTAACAGATCATCAAAACAAAAAATCCATCGATGTAGTATTTACATGTATTCTCAGACAGAGCTGCATCGCAGTTTAAACAGAAATATAATTTTGCAAATGTCACCCTCTTAAAACAAAATTTGAATTTGGAAAGTCTTAAGTGGACATTTTTTTGCTTCATCCCATGGTAAAGGGGCATTGGTGCAGTAGCAAAACGCCATGCATGGAATAGTGTACAATCGAAGAGAACAGTCATCTGTAATGCTGATACATTCCGTGATTGCTGCCAATAACTGAACACTGCAATTTCTGTCCCAGCAAACAAAATTGAATCTGCAAAGAAGGAACTTGATGAAAGATGGTAAGGTGTGATTGCACTTAAGGGCACACAAAAAATCCACCAGATCATGGCAATTTCTCCATATGTTGTTGGATATAAGCTGTATGCATTGGACTTGGAGGAAAAAATAATGGTTGCTAACATGAGAAGTTTGAAATAAGTGCAAACAGTGAATGACAATAACAGCCAAATCAAACTCTTCATTTTGCAAGAAAAGTCATTATTATAATTATTATCATTATTGTTAGTGTTAGTGTTGTTGTTGTTGTTATTATTGTTGTTGTTGTTAGGCTAGGTTTTGTTTAATAACTGTGCCTCTGTAGTATGCAGTGCACTTTTGTGTGGTTTCTCAATGTTTTAAATCATTTTCTGGGCAGGTAATATCAAGATGGATCATTTACTGCAGTGAGGAATATTTGTCCAGATACTAACGTCCTAATACTAACGCACCTCTTTGTGTTTATTAAATGTTCTATTATAATACCAATGTTGTAGTATAAATGAATATAATCCATTACAAAACAAAAGTTTCGTATAAGGTTATTAAATGATCAAACGGTCAATATGTTATTAAACTGAGGAGAAATACCATTTATATTTACTCACATTTTTTATACCTCGTTTCCTCGTCCAGATACTAACACAAACCTTACAGATGTATATATTTTATATAATCTGATAAAATGCTAATGAAGCAATGTAAACTGAAGATTGCGAAGGTAACCAATTTGTTCACACCAGAAACTTGACTCCTAAGTTCATATCTAGTGACTTAATTAAGGTTTTATTACTGAGAAATCTAAGAAACGTCCGGATACTAACACTGGACAGACCCATGATGCCAGCTGCTGCTTAATCTCCGAAGGAAGAACAAAAGGCCTGCCCCTTTTCCTAGCTGAAACGTCTGAAGTTTGAGTTGCAGCCGAAGTGCTCGGTAACTTTCATTACATTTTCTTTTAGGGTGGTCCAAGGAATTGCATAAAGCTTTCAAGATGTAGAGGCTCCAGATTTCCTGTAACACTTTCCTTACAACCAGTTCAAGCATTTTTCCATCATGTGACGTGAATATTTTTATGTCTTGTCTCCTTCCTTCGTTTTTCCGTTGTTGTCAACGGAATAAACCCTACAATTAAAAATATTGGCATTACCCTATATTCTATCATACTGGCACAGTTTCATTCAAAAATAAATTTTTAAAAGCTAAAACTGCGTTTTGGTAGAATATGGTTTAATTGCACATTTCCCGGAATTTTAGCACCGGCATTACTAGTCAAAATAATATATTTCATTGTATAAACATTTGGCATAGTCTGTAATACAACTTACATCCCATCTTGTGTCATTAATGATTTCGGTAACTCTTGTGTAAGCAAGCGGCAGTTTTGAAGAAAACACGAAAATGAAACGCGAAAGCTGTTCCAGCTCTGTGTCTGCATAAGAGAACTACAATAACAACATGCATTGATTCCCTAAAGGTTTGTCTATGTTATCAAGTTACTATTATCAGAGTGATTGCATCAATGTTAACTTTACAGGTCAGCATTTCTTTAGCAATGGTCCCAGTGCAGAGAAAAATTTAAGCGTTCCATAAACGTTTACCTCACAAAACGTTCTGTAGTTCTCTGTTTCCACTATGGGCGCTGGCGTAAGTAAATTGGGAAAACAGACTACTTCCACTATTTGTTGAATGCTTCAGAACTTGTAACTCACAAAGCATAATAGCGTGATATGTGAAAGAACTTCATATCACGGTATTAGGGATATCACGGAATTAGGCATCTTTACCCTACATTCCGTTAAGTTTCGGAAGACCAAGTTATGTTTTGTAACGCGCTGGGCCGGAGGATTAAAAATATCCATCCCGAACGAGTGGAAATCAC
Source organism: Tenodera sinensis (assembly GCA_030765045.1). NCBI lineage: Eukaryota > Metazoa > Arthropoda > Insecta > Mantodea > Mantidae > Tenodera > Tenodera sinensis. Next base: position 79,363,783 of record CM060971.1, read on the forward strand.
ACTTGATTGTGACAATAGCGAATCCCAGTTGGTAATAGATGACATTTTTACTCCAAAATAACTGTTAATTTATGGAGTAATGTTTATTGGAAATATTTACTCGTATTTTAATTTTATTTTCAGACCATTGTTACTACTTAATCATCCTGTACAGAGAACAACAGCATTTGGAATTCAGTTTTGACTAATTGTAATAACAGCTTTCAATATATTTTTATGGAATTTAGATTTTCACTCTACTTCTCCTACAGGTGTACTTTTTGCATGTATGCATTTAAAGTAATTCTGAGTTTTCCTTAGAGATCAGTGGTACAGTGTTTCACTAATTCGGTGGCATTCCACTAAAACCGCTAGATTTACCATTTTCAACGCTTCACCACGTCATCATTAATATGTATGGTATTTTCAAACACTGTATCCACATCATTAGCAAGTCAATATATAAATTTCAATTTTATATTTTATTGGCAATAAATTTTGAAAATATTCATCTAGATTTTTAAACGGAATACTGTTTAAGCATTTGCTGCTTATGTAATCTGCACCAATATAGTCATTCTGATGCAACTGGTACGCAGTTACGCTCTCACCTTCTGTCTCGATATTTATTTCGCTATTGAGTGTCTTTATTTAGAATGACTTGTATAATCCAAGTAAGAGAGCGATGTGACCGCCAAAACATAAAAATATGATGCTCTCTAAAAAGCGGTTACTATTACTGCTGTTGCTCTCTTCAATATCATCAGTGAAAAATATAGGAGAGCAAGAGGATTAATGACTTCATTGTCAGAAATCCAGCATTAGCTAACAACAACATAATCCAAGTAAAACTTTTGCAGGTCCTCGCAGAATCAAAGTAAAGGTAGATATGAAGGGAAACGAATAAACTGGCTTAGCAGCAACAGAACTCGATAGAAACACACAGGAATTAGAAATCGACGTATGTCACGACAATTTAATTCTGTAGAGTGGATAAAGGGAACGGATCGAAATAAACATTTGCCAAAATGTTTTTATCACACATTTGCCTGAAGATGCATACATACAGACAAGAAGGATACAGAATAGTGTGGTGTTTAAAATTACGTAGCTATATCCCAACTGTGAATTTATTCTCTTTGTATAACAGGAAACAATTCAATGACTTAGCACTTAACAAAAAACTATAAAATACTTTTCCTCAGAAAGCTGAAGATATGCATTTTTCTTGAGAATTTATGTCATGCCTTTTTTTTCAATACATTAATACCTTGTAAACGTAATGTAACATTTGCATGTTTTATCGCTTATTATTATTCTTTTCTTGATGTGGCTCTGTTTAAAATTCAGCTTATTCTTTATCGTCATTTTCAATTTTACATTTCATGATTTTTTCACTAAAGTTTTCTTTAGGGTCGGGCTTCGGAGTCGATAATACTTGTATTAATTCGTTCTTCTCTATCTTAAAACGTATATTAAAGTTTAATAGAATTTTAATTTTGGAATAAAATATTTAATCTTTAATGTTTGTGCTTCAAACAAGTAAAAGAATACCATCTTTATTAGAATTTTAATTTTGGAATAAAATATTTAATATTTAATTTTTGTGCTTCAAATAAGTAAAAGAATAACATCTTTATTAGAGCAAAGACTTCAAACAGAACTTTACCACAAGTGTGAGGTGAAATGGCTACCCCGTCAGGTAGGATCTGATAGGCCTAGACATAGGCAAGCAACGTTTAAAATAGAGAAACTAAGGTAGTGTAAGATGAAGGTTAAAATTAATTTTTCTCTTTCGTCTTTCAAATTTGGAAACCTCTGTATATGACAGAGTGATATTATGTCCTATAATGCAATATCTACATATTGACCGCTATAGTTATGTAATTCCAAGAATTACACAATTGAAACTATTTATGAGACAATAGCGTAAAAATCAGATGTATTCCTTTCACATGGCTTTCTCTGCTTACTTCTCTACAAATTCTCGTACAGAAGCATTTTGTTGCACCTACTTCTTAATAAAATCAGTATAAATTTTCATTACATATTTTCATATTTTGTGGTACACATATATAAGAAAGATACAGTAGGCTAAAGTGGTAGTCTATTTTTAAAAGGTGAATTGCAGCCTGATGACTCTCAAATTCCATTCTCTTTGTATAATCACGAGGAAAAAAAGCCAATTAGTGACTGCTACTTGAAATATATTTGCAAATTCATAATAATAACAAAGAATGCCTTGGAAAATGCTAATACTAAACTTTTTGTTTTGTTTTGTTTTGTTTTTTACTTGATCTATATATTTTATGAAATAAGAATTTGTGCATCTCTTACCGTTTACCAATTATACAGAAGAATCCAGATTGAAAGGTATTTCACAACCATTCCGAGAAATTTAAGATATGCAGTATCTTAAATATACTTAAATAACGCTCTTAATAAAAATTGCAACAGTGTAATTAGGGTGAATGTATAGCTTCGACTTGTACATCCTGTGTCGTTCCATGTGATGTGGAGCAGTTGTTACCCTCCCTCTTTTTCTTACTGAAATACCTGATGTAAAGGGTAGATCATTTTGGGTGGGGAATTTTCTTGAGAATCTTTGAGTCGCATTCTTGGAGGTCAATGAACTTTAAAGCGCGAATTATACCAAGTAAGATTTAGAAATACGTTTCACTGTAGAATCAGTTTAAAATTCTGCATAAAGGAGAGAAAAATAAAACAAGAGAAATAAATAAGTTTACACATTTATGAAAAGATACACATGAACAGATATTCATTTATGTATCTAAATAAGCGTGGTTTCCAAACTTTAAAGTGTTTTAATGTAATTAATCAAAAGTATGTTGTGTTGACAGTCTAAAACCGAAAGTTCTGCAATTTAAAGGTATGATTATGTTAAAAAAAGGATAACATAAGGACGCGATGCTTTCTGGTGCTAGGAAGAATCAACAGTGAAACGTATTATCAGAGAAGAGTCTGTATAAAAAGACGCCACATGTTATGTACAATTGATACATGTTGTGCAGGAAAATTGCACTATAAGAGGAAAGTACGGTATGGTGCGATAATATAAGTATTTGTAATATTTAAGAACATATAAATGGTTAAGAGAGATACTTGAATTTGACATACTCCCCATATCAAACAGCTCTAAATGCATGCATTATATGTGATAAAATCCATAATTATTTATTGCTGATTTAATCTTAAACACAGTTTAAATGTACTAAGTCAATGATTTTGTCATAAATAGCTCCAATTTTGATTTAAAAATATTAATTTCATTCAGAAAATAATAAAGGTGCAGTTAAACTGAACTTGCGTTATTATTTGATAAATACCATTGCAATATCATTATATAAAATCAGATATTATCGCTAAAAATCTGAAGGTAGCGAACCCTGTTACAGAGAGAATGAGCATCGGGAAAAGTGTGTAATGAGGACTATGCCACACTGTTGCATAGCAACTCCACGGCAGCCAATACAATTGCACTTAAATGCCAATTTGGTATTTAAAAACTTTTCGCTTTTGAGTTACGCTATTCACACACAGGTATATATATACACATGGACCTTGTTCTAAAAATACACCCTTTTTTTGGAATGTCCAACTAAATGTTTCAGAAAATCAGTTAAGCTACATTTGAACTATTTCGATACCATAGATTAAATATATAAACAACTTAGAGCTCTACTTAGGGAAAGGAGTCACACGGCAGTGGTGGATATGAAGCTCTTAATTTTATGAGTGATTTTAGTGGGTTTTTTTTTCTAGAAAAGCTAAAACAAAATTCATTATGCATTGCTACTTTAATAAGCTATAATGGTTGGTATGTACCTTCTGCGATAAACAATGAACACAGTGCATCAACCTGTCATGGAATGTTAATGTCATAGGGCCTCGATGTATTGAAGCGTAAAGAAAAAGTTTTTTAATTAATTACATCCAAATTTAACTAACCAGTATGCTTTTGTATTCGATGCTTATTGAATCATTTAATATTCATGATGTTAACATTATGTCCAATATTGAATTAACCACGAAAACTAATATCCTCTGTCGGCTGTTGATTCACGGACTCTGAAGCAACTGGTCAACAATTTTCATTTTATTTCTATTTTTTCTTTGCGTTCATAAAATAAAAGCTGTAGCGAACTGTGGAAATATTTCTGGCCCGTAATAGAGAAACACTCACAAGTTGGCATTGCATTTTCAAGAAGCTTGTTGAGTGACACCAACTTGTATGTAGAATATGAGTCGCTAATGCAAGTATAAGCCCTACAAGGCGATGCCGCATCATCCTTATAACACTGCTGCCAGCTAATCTAGTGATGAACTGAGAGATCTTTATCTCAGAACATACATGGGCGTGGAGAATGGAAAACGTGAATTTGATGATTGTTACGTCTGCGTGTGTAACGTATCTGGGTACAATAAAAAAATAAATAAAAAATTAAATATCCAGATGGACTTGCATCAGCTCTAAGACCTGTACCACATGGAGTTGATCCCCTATTTCTGTTCCACCAACTCAACTAGAGGATACTGAGAGTTCAGTCTCTGAGTCAACAAAAAATTCCAATGTTGATGAGTATTTCCCAGCACACACTGTTGAAGATGAGTCACAACATTTTAGTCAAGAAGAGTTGAACGACTTAGTAAGAGACTTAGGTCTTACCAAGGACAAGAGCGAATTACTAGGATCGAGATTAAAAGAGAAAAAATATGCTGGGCCCAGACACCACATTTTCCTGGTATAGGAATAGAGATAAAGGATTTACCAAGTTCTTTAAGATGGAAGACCAGCTTATTTCTTGCAGTGATGTACCAGGTTTAATTCAGCAACTGGGAAGACCAACATATGATGGTAACGACTGGCGTTTATTTATTGATGCTTCAAAACGAAGGCTAAATGCCGTTTTATTGCACAGTAGAAGCGAATTTGCCTCAATACCACTTGCACATTCTGTTTTCCTAAGAGGGTCATATGGAAACCTTGAAACCATTTTAGAGAATATTAATTACCAGTAACATCAGGGTATTGTGCGGGGACCTAAAGGTATCCAGTATCTTACTAGGGCAACAAGGAGGTTATATAAAATACCCATGTTTTTTATACGAATGGGACAGTAGGGATAGGGTTAAGTATTGGACGAGAGACTGGCCTAAGAGAATAAGTTTAACACCAGGAGAAAAGAATGTAATTCGTGTCAGCTCCAAAGAAAATGTCATTACTTCCATTGCATATAAAAATAAATATTATAAAACAATTCGTGGAAGCATTGGACAAAAATGATTCGTGTTTCAAATATTTGAGTAGTAAATGTTCTGTGACGTCTGAAGCTAAGATAAAAAAGGGCGTATTTGATGGACCTCAGATAAGGCAGCTAATGGACAGTGCAGTTTTGGATGTCATGAATTAAGAGAACTTCGAGCGTGGTGTGTTTTCAAAGAAGTAGTCAATAAGTTTCTGGGAAATACAAAGGATCCGCAATATGAAGTAATTGTGAGAAATATGTTGGAAAAGTTACGAATACTTGGGTGCAATATGAGTTTAAAACTTCTCTTTTTGTATTCGCATCTAGACTATTTTCCTGATAATTTAGGATCCATCGGTGATGAATTAAGTGAAAGATTCCACCAAGAAATAAAGAGATGGAGGAGATGTCAGGGTCGGTGGAATGTTGCGATGCTAGCGGACTACTGTTGGTGCTTGAAAAAGGGAAATCGCTCAACCAGCTTATAAACGTAAATCAACGCAGCCATCTTTCCAGGCAAGGAAAATGTAACTTCACACCCTCTTTTGTAGTTATGTAGGTATTTATTTCTATTATTTACTGAGAAATTTTTCATTCTTTATTTTATAACGATCTTTTTTAACACCAAACATATCGTTTTTCGTCAATTTCATTATAATAGTTAATGATTTGTTGCGAAACCTTACGTGATAGAGAAAAACTGGAATTACCATCCAATTTAGCACATCGAAATTAGTTAATATCACCTTTCAGATCTCAAACCGGCGGGGAAAAACTTTTTTTTTCAGTCAAGTGTTACCGGTACCGGCGGGGGATTTTCTCCCACTGGGAGACCTGGGCGCCATGCATTTCTGAGCTCTCTGACGGACCAATTGAGGAGTAATTTGCTTGAAAAGTAGCGGCTTCTGATTGCGAAGATCGCATAGCCGGCCGGGACGCTGACCACGTTCCACTTCCAGTACTACACCCCATACTAACGCCTGTGGTGAGGAAAGGTGGGGGACACAGTGGCCAAGCGGTACGCCTTGGCCCGCAAAAGGACTGTTGCGCCGTGGGGTTAATTACAGATATTTCGGAAATGGCTGATGCAACAGAAAAGGTTCTTGAAAACAGATTCTGTATTTTAAAGAGATCTACACAGTTTATGTAGTATGTTTTTATCTAGCACCAGTTTATCAGTTATACTTACAAAATCACACAAAGTTTTTTCCGAATGAAGAGAACTTCACAGGCTACTCTCAGAAAATGCAAGATACCCATATATTTACTATATGTAACGTAAGCATATGGTACTTAATTAAAATATTCAAAGCTATTTTTGAGTTTATTGAAAATTTCGAAAAATATTCCACGTAAAGGCTGAAAACCTGGTGCTACGAAATTTTGAGCGGAACAAATTTCGTCCTCTCCTTATTCTAAGTGCTCAATAGAGGGAATAAAATGTGGAGCTTTGATGATATTAAATAACTACGGGGAAAAAGAGGAAATAGAACAGGCAAAACCTCGTTAGGATGCCGTTCGTGAAGGAAATAAGTCGTTTATTTTTATCCTGGATAATGGCATACTATTGAACACGTGTTTTTCTTAATTATCGGACATTTTAATAATTCCTTTGCCAGTGTACAACATTCCTAAAATGTGGAATATTGTCAGGGAGAGGTTAAAAAGCTAAAGCAGACATCATTAAATTTCCCATTTTCGTGAATATCAGGAGATTTTTGGTTTTATTATGAATGTCTCAGGGAAGTAAGGAATTACAGCTCCAAGGCATAAAAATAATTTCATAGAGTACAGGGGAGGAGGGGAAAAATGAAATTAAATTCTCATTCAAGGTTTAAAAAGAGGTCCGTGAAACGCTGGGTAAGCCGGCTGGTTAATAAAAAAAGGTGTGTTGTCATGCCAACCTTGTGGCAAAATTTCCTTCGGCAATGATGAGACTGTCACGCATTCATTTCTCGGGGGCAAAATCAATTTCCGATTTAGTAGCGGAAAGAATATCCAATATCTGGCGTATATCATATAGAAGTGTAAACCTACAGAAGCTAATTCTGATGTAAACAACACGCTGGGTGCTTCTACGGATAGTGCGGACAGGGAAGGAGACATTGTCACCGAAATGAACGAAGCGAAGAGAAGAAGTATAACAAACTCAACATTATTTCTGATGGAACACTACTGGGACGAGAAACATCTCTTTAACTGGCATCATTCCATAACCTCAGTAGAACCTGGAGTAGTTGCGAGTGTGGAAAAATGGGTTTCACTAAAAAAAAAAAAAAAAACTAAATACAAAGCAAAAATCTATCTTATGGATCAATTGTTTCCAAAGTCAATGTTGACAGTATGAGCAGAATAATCAGTTACGCATAGAAATTAAACGAATTAAAAAGGCCTTTTATTTCATAATTGTGTTGTTAATTTTATATTTGTCAACGAAAAAACTAATAGAGATGAAGGTAGAAGCAATTACATAAAATATCGTTTTGAAAATTATTTTTGTTAAAAAGCATTTATCAGTTTTATTGTAATTTTCAACTTAAAATCATCTATGTATTTATTTCTGTGCTAACATTATAGAGAGAAAATATTTGAATGTGATTTTGTATGAAAAACACTCTTCTTTCTGACGAACTTGAGCTATAAACCATCTTCCAATTTTTTGTATACACAGTAAGATTTTATTTATCCTGCGAAATTATCCATAGAATACACACTATCTTTTAAAAGTTTAAGACCAGCTTGACATATGAAATTGTTTTAATTAAAAACAATAATGTATTATTTTTTGCAATAGAGAATCACCAATACATACAACACCATTGAAAGTTTCGTCCAGGAATTTTAGACTTAAGGGCAGTTCCACTTAGTTTTACTTAATACATGTAATTTTTTCAGAAGTGTCAAATCATGTTATAAAGTATAATTTAAAAAATCATATACAGACACTGAACTTTGTTTCTGTAATAATCAATAGGACCTTTATGTTTTAAACACATTCGAATGCATTTTCGCATACTCAGGACCAGTTTTCAGCATTCATGGGGCGTAATTTCATTCCAGAATTCCGAGATCTCTGGATTTTTCTTCACTGCCGAGCAGCTACCCGGAAGCCGATGATGTCCCATAAGTTTTCTATAGCATTAAGATCTGGACTTCTAGCTACTGCTTGTTTGGCCGAAATAGTTTGGTCGGAGACGAAGATGGCCTTTCGTAAACATCTGTCGTTGTTGTTCGGTCATTTATTTTCCATTTTTAAAAAGCCTGGAAAAAGTTGTAAAAGATTAGGATATTTTTAAGAATTTTGTTTTACTGAGTCAAAACACTCTTTGGCTTTATGTAGAAAAAATCAACACGAAGATTAAGAGGTGTGATTACTGCCTGCAAATTAATCTCCACTATGAAATGTTGGATTTCTTCAATGACAAATTTTCAGTAAAAAATTCCTAGTTCAAAAACTAAATATCTCAGCACAATGTTCTGTACACAAATAGACGCCTATGAGACCAGCCTCATTATTAAAAAAACCACCGCCATATTTGTAACAAAATTAAAAAAACCAGGAACGTCTAAAGTGAAATAAGCTAGTGGTCTTAAACTTCTTTAGGCACTGCTGCCGGAACATTGCCACGACAGAGCTGAGGACTGGGTCCCTATATTTTCCCCAGTTAGAAGTAACCCGGCGGAGGTTGGCTTAGCCCGATTCCTCTTCCAGCCCTTCGGAAGAGGGAGGTACCACGGCGATCAAACCCACGACTTCCGCGAGTACGGCCCACAGACGTTACCGCCTGAGCCATACGGCTCGGTATATTATTAGATTGGTATGCTCTGTATATAAAAAGCAAATTAATTACGTAATAAATATAGTCACATTCTGTATTTTCATCAATATCACAATGTTACTGTGCTGTACCCATTGTTACAGTTAGCTCTTTTACCTGTTAATGAATATCAATAAGATGTTGAAACGCACTATGGAAATACCTATTCCTTTACTTTGATACAATTACCTGCCACTGCCATGGATTAATATTTGAAAATTCAAAGCAGTAAAAAGGATTCTCCTAAATGTTTGGCGTCAGAAACATTTTTATTTGACATAAATTGTGTGCTTTAATGAGATATATCTTTTTACGTAGTAGGAATATATCTCTTATGTTTTACCAATTATGCAAAAATCAATCTACATAAAAGGGATTTCAGAGGCTATTCTTAGAAATTCGAAGGTATGCAGATTGTCATACAAAATGTGTTATTTTAATAAAATCTAGAGCCATTTTTCAGAAAATAAAAAATAAAACAATAAAACAATTTCTATACAGAGGATAGTTTGGAGTTAAGGGATTTTATTTTATTCGTGTTGTATCCTTGGAAGCTGCTCAACTTAAATACGATTTTGGTACCAATTTTGGTATTTAATCAAGTTTTCATGTATTAACTTATGTTCGGGCGCATACTCACTAACATGAATTTTTATAAAATTGCTTATTTAAATTCAGAGACCTCAAAGCATGTGTTTGCAGTGAAATCTTGATAAATAATTTTTTTTAGGATGCAATAATTCCTCTACTTAACTTCCTATAGGTAGAGAAAATAAAAATGTAATCCCAGCTTCAACTGTTTGTTGCATTTTGTTTTGCTAAGTTTTTTCCAGTTTTGTTTCCATACACACATAGTCTGGTGACATTTACTGAAGCACTGCTGATGCTTTATAAACAGTATTTATCTGATTTATTGGTTTTAGGGCACACCCATACGTGCCGCTGATTTTTAATCAAACAGAACGATTGTAGTGCCTGATCTATTTGTCCCGTAGAGCAGCTGTTGACTTCCTATATTTATGGCTCCAATTTCTCTATCAAAGTGTGTATTGCTCCATGCTTTGTAAAATGAGGACAAATAACAATTACTTCAGCATCAGTTATATTTTCACAATTTGAAGTGATGTATACGTGCACCTACATGTGAAATCAGTTGTTTTGCGTTTTCTGTGGTAAATTGCTTTGTACATACAGATTTTGCACTCGTTCTATTACTATGTGGGTTACTCGTCTCTGTAATGGTTAGCTTTGTAAACCTCGAATGAGTTAATTTAATTTACATTTATCTGTATAAGCCCTCTCTCTGCCTCTCTTTATAAACTTAATGTAGAATAATCTGGAGGTTTTTAGTGGCAAATCCTTCCCTTTATCTCTTAGAAGAATTATTTCATACAGTCCCCTGATATTCCTAATATATTTCTGGATTCCACATTCCATCCACACCCTTTTTGTAAGCATATTTTAGCGGTGAAACAAATGTCAGAATGGTAGAATACATTTAAATAATCCAGTAGATGAAATTGTGAACCTTTGTATAGTTCCACTGCATGGAATTGTGTCAACATAATACGCAGTGGTTTATATTGGTAAGCAAATATTAAACTGTCTCTGCCTTAGCACTCCACATAATTAGCATCTAAAGGTTACTTAAACCCTGGACAAAATGTATGGAATGCCGGAATGGGTGTGAAGGATATGGGGCGGGAATCTACGCTCGGCATTGTAGATCCTGAGCGCCCTGTTTTTAACAGCCTGCATTATGACCTAATGCCTTCGCTGACACTTGTAACCCTGAGAGAACCAATGGGATGAAGGACGCATGAAATTATTAATGACAAAAATAGAAAGACGGTAAATTTGGAGGATGTACTAGTAACTATTCTTCCCAGCATTCGCCTGGCGATTCGGGAAACCCCCGAAAAAACACAAAATGTTTATTCAGATTGATATCTGTGTAGGAAAACAAAATCGATCTCTGTCTTCCTCACTTATCAAATGTCTTTTTCTGTAGCTGACACTTGTTCCAACTTTCTTTTCCAAGAATTGCAGTCTATCTGCCCTTTTCACTCTTCAGAATTCTCTCTCGTTCTACCCGTATTTTTACCAACTCTCTGTGCTTGTAGTGTCTTTTGTTAGTTACTTTTTTACTTTTCGCTAGCTCAGTCTGCTTCAACTCACAAGTCCGTGTCTTAACGACCTTCGCTACCCCTATCAATGAAGTTTTTATATGCATACATTCACAAAAATTTTAAATAATGGCCTTTACTTCATTATTTTGAAAGCAGCTTCCCCTAAGGACTCAAAAGTTGATTATATCCGAGATTAAAAGCTATCCACAGATGTACAGGGTGGAAGACACTACTTCGACTACCTATACGTTAAACAGGGATTCTACATGATGAGTGTAACAAATATGCACAGTATGTTATTGTCAGTAAAGAGCCGCATCACCGTAAAAATAATTTGTGTCAAATATTCGGAGCCATTTAGCTTCTTGACGAATGGAAATAAATGGTTTATTATTTCACTAACTGCCGCGCAAATATTGTGTGAACAACACTGTAATGCATTTATTCTTTAATTTGAATGAATTTGGTCACAATTTGATGTTAAAATGTCATGCTAACTTTAATTTCTCAGAGAGATTTAGTAACGTCACGCTAACATTAAATTGTGACTAAATTCATTCGAATTGAAATAAAAAGACAGTGCAGTGTTGTTGACAGAATGTTTGCACTACAGTTAGTGATGTAATAATTTGTTTATATTCGTCAAGAAGCTAGACGTTCCAAATATTTGACACAAATTATTGTTCTCGGCGAAACGGTTGTTTATTGTCAATAACTGTATTGGACATATTGGTTACATTCATCATGTACAATACCTGGCTAACGTATGGCTGAAGCAATATCTTCCACCCTGTATATTTTCCACCAAAAAGCACGAAAATAGCTCACTAAAGCAAATTAAACAGCGCTTTAAGAATCCAGTTGCTGATAACAGAGCTATCGATAGGTAATCACAAAATTGTAAGAATGGGGTAAAGAAAAGAACTCCTTTACCACAAGGCAATCATCACAGAATGCTACGAAATTAAGTTAAAGAATGTACAACAGAAACTAGTTAAGAAAGGAAGACGGACGAGAAAAGAGAGATACTTTATAAAAGACAGAGACCTAAAGAAAATCCTTCACGAAGAAAGCAATAAAAGAAAATACAGAGGGAGAGTGAGAAGAGGGGAAGGGGCATTGCTGCAAGGCTCTATGACCTTCTGCCTTGCACACCTTTGTCCCCGTTATCTTGTCTGGAAGGCTGGCTGCCATGCAAAGTGCGATTTTCCCTTCGCAAATCCGGTTTGACGAAGGCTCCTTTGTAGGGAGTCAGTTCGTGGAAGGGGTTGCAGAAAAGCGGACAGATAAAAGCCCCTACTATCCTTAGTTACCTCTACAGGTTTCAGATACGCGCATGTAGGAGAAACCCCCACGGCACCCAATGACCTGAATAGCGTATTTGCAAAAACCACATAAAATCTATTATCGAGTTACAAATACACTAAAGTGAATAACCTGATAGTAAGATTTTATTTTACCTTACAGGAATTACAAGGCAGTTTAGCTATTTTTGTAATATATATTATAGCTATCCAGAACCAAGCACAATACGAAGAACAATTGTCCAAATATGGAAAATGGAACATTATTCTAAATGACATTAAATACGTATTTTAATATATTTATTTTATTCCTAAATCATTGTGTAGCATAGGCGTATGATTTTTATTTTTAATGAAAATACTTCTTTTTGTTTAATTTATACCCCATCTTTAACTTAAATGGTCATATCGGCGGCCTTTTCTTTGGAACATATTGTCTAAAGGCAACGGCGTTAACTCATACACTACAGTGGGTTTTCGTTTATTTTTTCTTTTTGTATATTAGAGCACACTCATCCACACTCTTCGAGACTCTGGGAAGGATAGAGAATAATCTTGGCAAGAGAAAACTTTCCACTCCAGGCGAGAATCGAACCCGGGACCCTCCGCGCAGCAGGTACATGCTCTACCGACGAGCTACAGCGGCAACCAAAATATTTTGTGGACTGTTTTGTTCATGTTTAACACACTATAACATGGATTAGTGCGTTATCTGCAATCGTAGCGTTACAAACAGTTTGTTACTGTGTTCCATATGGAGCATGATTTCTTAATGGGATGCATAGCCACAATAGAAGAGACGGAATACTATAGTATTCTAATTGCCGTGGCAAGGAGAATGTAAAAGTCTTTTTGATATTCTTTTCTCTGAACAACGAAGATGCAAAAATCCCTTAACATTATTAACTGTAGAATTATTACCGCCATACCTCAAAGTGCTCACTTCTCTCTCAGAAAGGAGTCGTGCTCCGTGGTCCAGGGGTAACATGCTAGTGTCTGTTACCCGAGGTCATGGGTTTAAACCTGGCGGAGTTGATTTATTGGTGCGTAAAAATCCTTAACATGGCTTTCTTCGGAAGGGAGTAGTTGTAGTTTTACGCCACAGAGGCCTCTGAGCAAAATTAAGAGATCTTTCACGCCCAATATAAAATCGGGTACTGAGGACCACACAGCTAAAGAGAGTTCCTAAATAAAAATTCAATTTCAATTCCTAGTAAATGCATATTGCTACAAGATAATATTATATAAAATATATGTGGAGAAGTAATCTCTCATTTAACATTTGCGAACGCGATCACTTATGTTAGATATGGATGCCAAATTATTTCATGTTTAGTATCCTAAGATTCATAAAATGTTTTCTTAAGCTCGTAAACAATCCAAATTTGACACTCGTGAAAATTGTTGCACGAACGATAGCGAGTGCGTCAAACATTTTCATACGCGTCTTAATCAACATTATTCACGTGGTGCATATTATAGCCTTCCAGCACTCGAAAGCCTTGGTAACGAAATAAATCTGTACCCGTTTGTTCTGTAGGCTTTACATTAATTCCAATATACTGCCGAACAAGGTGGCGCCGCAATAACCTTTTCCTACATTTTGTTGGCGATGGATGGGCTCTAAAGTTAGAGTACCTAGATATCTTTCCTTAAACAAATGAAACTCGGGAACATAATTTTTAATTTACAACTTCTCTCTAAATTATATGTTCGATTACAAACTAATGCACCCTAGAGTATTGTACAGGCAACTGGAATTATACATGCCCAAGAACAACTTCCGTACACTTGGACCCCGTTGGGATCATTAATATAATATAATTTCCTTGGTGATACATGAACAGGTATTTCATCTTGATTTTAAGTAACATCATTCTAGCTTGCAGTATGATTAAAATAATTACTCCAATAAAAGAAGTATATAATGGCATGTTGATGGTAATGCATATGAGGAATCGGAGGAGGACTTTGACAATGGTCTATTGATCTTGTACAAACCTCAAGGGGAAGAAGTGAAGCTCAGAGGGCGACCAGGTTTGGGGTGACAGAAACGAGCGTAAGTGGGGTATCTAACTTCTCCAGATATTATTTGTCACGTAGATCTCTTCTCACAGAGATCTTTCCGAGGACCCGTAACATCCCGAATACCAGAGTAGACAGTGGCTCTAAGAAAACCCATCGTCATATGCCTCTCTGATCCTTGGACCCTAAACATGACAAGTAAATGAAGAGACAGGAAAATGAGGACAGAGAAATTTACGATATTATGCAATCCAGCACAGCATTTGCCTACCAACCTGAGAAAACTGCGAAATCTAAGCCCAGGCTGGCTAATGCATTGGGATGTGGTATTGCGTGCTGCTACTCCATAATGAGTCCGCCTCTGTAACGTGGAGTAAAGTAGAGTGTTAACTTTAAGGGCCCGTCGACAACGAGGTCATGTGGGCCCGTAGTAAAACAAAATCCAAAACTCAAGTGAAAGGTTAAAACGCCGAGGATTAAGATAAGAGGCTAAAATGGTAGCAATTAAAAATGTCCAGGGTAAGAAAGTTAAAAGACCTGACAGTCGGAAAAATCTAAAAAAACACTAGATCTAAAGAACTCTCACTTCTAAACTCTAAAACGAATCAACAAGTTAGACTTAATAAAAAAACGAATTAGTTTAAAATACCGCAAAAATAAATCTGAAAAAGCTAAAAGCTACTTATACAAGAGAGACTTGTTTAGCGAACCCAATATGGGCAACGAAACGCAGCGCCTTAGAGACAACATCTGGATGGCCACCCAAAATTGAAGCAATTGTATGCCCCAGGCCAATGGACTGGCGCTCATGATCGTATTGCGGACAAACTACGAGGACATGAGCCACAGAAAGTCTGAAGTCTGAAAGTCGGAAGTACCGTCACATATATGCCTTATATATATATAAGGCACATTACAGGTTGAGAATTCTGGCAGGCGGCATGCGGACTTAGCAGCCACATGCGCCTCCTCGTTGTTGGGAATTCTCACGTGACCTGGTGTCCAGATAAAAAGGAGCTGGTATCCTTGAGAGAGCAACTGAGATACGAGTGTCTGAATTTTAATAAGCAATGCTGAGCTGCCGACAAACCGTTGCGGCGCCTGAAGAGCGATAAGAGAGTCACAACAGACTATAAAGGTTCCAGGGACTGAGCTGGATATACAAAGTAGGAAATTAAGTATGGCAAAAACTCGGCAGTGAAAATGGAGCTATTGTCCGGAAGGCGGTACTGGTGAACCGCGCCATTATGCACGAAACTACATTCTGCAGCACCCCCCCCCCCTCCACATGGGATCCATCGGTAAATACCGGACTGTAATATCGGTAACGTCCCAGGGTTTCAGCGAACAGTTGACGAAACACCGATTGAGGGGTGGCTATCTTGGCACAGCAAGAAAGCTCTAGATCGAAACGGGCACGTTGGAGTTCCCAAGGAGGATCGTGACCAGCCATTCGGAGGTCATGCGCGATGAGAAATTTGCGAAACCAAATACCACTAGGGCGAGAGTTGGACCGTTGGCGTCAGCCTGCCATCCGAAGGATAAAAGAAAAAGACACCTAAATCTTCCGATCTGTGCCGGCTCGAAGCACCCGCTTCAGACCCGATCTCAGGGAGTACGTCGGAGAAGTTACCCTCCGCCTATCATTACGGTTCGGTATGCGACATATCCACCAAAGGCAGGCCCGACTTTATGCCCCTACTACCCCTACCACTGGATTCAGAGGACTTGAGGTTAATAGCAGCAGAACCCAGACAGCGGTAACAGTCAGGTCCCCCTGTACACCCCAGCGACCCTTGACCGCCGATATACCCATGGGGACCCGGCCCCTCGGGAGCTATGTGGATGTACATGACAATGGAACGGCTCCGCACCTAGTGCCACACAAAAGGGGTAATGAGGAGGGTCCACTCAACCTTCACATCTGAGCCTCCGAAGAGCACACAAGTTGGAAGCTCCGCCGAAACCGTGGGACAGGAACCACACAGATAGGATAGATCGCTGTTGGTGAGACAGGAGTTGTAACTCTAAAACTTAACCTACGTGCGTCAGTAAAACCTAGAAGAGGAAGAGCCTACAACTAAGTGGGTGAAAAACTTGGAGGTGAGGGGATGATGATGAGGATGAGTGGCTCGTGCATCCATAATTTAAAATATTATAACTACAATGTCAACCTTTTAGCTTGCATGATATTTTAAAATTAAATGGAGATCAACATATTATACACATACTTACGAATTCACCCACACAAATTGGCCTTTTTCTAAACTGCTTTACAATTCAGGACGCTTCATAACGTGTATTTATAATGAAATCTCGGTATCGAACTTTTAGGTGGAATACGATATTTCATCTATTTAACTATACAGGGTGGAAGGGAAGTCATTACATTCCTTCTAATATGTGCTTCATAGAAGCATTGCAAACAAAAAAAGTAGAATAGCATTTTTTTCTTTGATCAGCCGATTTTGAAAAAATAGTTTTTTTATCCAAGTTGGATGCGCAATTCCACAAGAATGTGCAAAGATAACAGTTTGTTGCTTGTAAGATGCGTAGAGTAACTTCAGTAGTATTTATGGAACATCACTTAGGGTTTCGAAATAATTGATCACTTATGAGACGTGAAGGAATACTCCGAGCTGCTATTTCAGAAAAGTCGTAACTCGACAACGTTGCGTTGAGGTTGGTCAAGGAATTGACCTGGTTTGTGGATGTAAACAGCTTTCGCTTTCGGTAATATTTTTGGAGCTAACGCTTGTGATTGGCCCACACTGCATAGTAAACACGGAAGGACAAGGCAGGGTATGAGTTTGTTTTCAAAACGCACCGTTACACTGTTTGTTTATGTACGGAGCTAGGTAAAGTGACCACCCACACAATCTGCAGTGCTGCTAGGTTGTTTTCGATAAAACTAAAATATCTCCAAAGGAAATGGTCGGAGACAAAAACGTTAAGATACAAAATGTGTTCCAAATCTACCACTGGTTTAAGTTAATGTAATACCTTCCCTTCCATCAGGGATGTAAGCAGTAAAGAAAAAGGAATGGTAATTGAACATTATCTTTGCATACATCTGTGGTTGTAAGCGTAGAATTATAGGCACGCAATAACAATCGTATTAAACTATATAGTACTCTTATCTACGAAAAATAATACAATGTTCTGCTTGTTTCGGTCTCGGCGGAATGAACCTGTTATATTATCTACTTTAAACAGCGTTATTAAATTTGATATTATAAATTCTGAAAAGAAGTGGCAGTTATATTTTTTACTCTCATCTAGTTCTCTAAGATCTGATGCTCCATTAAGGTATTATTTGTACGTCTGTTTTTTAATAGAAGTCCGGAAACTTGCACGGTCGATAAAGTTTTAATGTCCCCATAATGTACTTGCATACATACAGTCTGAGTTTTATACAAATGGGTCTAAGGCTATTATGGGAAGAGAGGCGAAGCAAAGCGGTCTTATGAACTTAAGTTTTTATTGCTTTGGAAAGGGAAAAGCGAGCGATAATGGAGGTTAGTTTTTGTTTCTGGTGCGTGTAACAGTTGCACCAAGATGATATGATCAAGGCAATCTGGTGGCTCATCATTTCGGGCCGCCGGCTCATATACGGACATTAATTACGAAGCTAATTAGAAATCCCAGCAGTTTCCAGCTGAACGATGCCATCTAGTGCCGCGGCGTGAAACCACATCCTACGTGCGTGTGGCATGAGAGACATTATATATTAACTAAAGCGCAGTGGAAAACAGAAACAGGAGTGCAAAAAAAACCTTGTTTCATGTTCGCGGAAGGAAACAACCCAATTTGTCGTGACGAGGGGCAAGAGATGTGCGTCAGAGAACGTATTATATGAAGGAAAAGCTTGCCCCTCATGACCTCAATCCTCTCTGGCAAACCTAGTAATGTATTTCACTCTCCCAGGATGGGCGCACTTTACTATCTTCTTCTTCTGAACAAATTGAAACAAATAAATATGCATTTATTTCACATCTTCTCACAAGGGTATGTAGAATTAAATTTCCTTTACGGAAAATATATATATATATAGGAATTTCTGCAATGATGTAGGTCTTATATGCCAAACAAAATAACAATCTATACATAAAAATAATAATAATAATAATAATAATAATAATAATAATAATAATAATAATAATAATAATAATAATAATAATAATAATAATAATAATGATAATAACGATAATAATGATAATGATAATGATGATGATAATGATGATAATAATAATGATAATAATAATGATGATGATAATAATGATGATAATAATGATAATAATGATGATAACAATAATGATAACAATAATGATGATAATAATGATAATAATAATGATAATAATGATGATAATAATAAAGATAATAATAACGATTGTAATAACGATAGTAATAACGATAGTAATAATGATAACAATAACGATAACAATAACGATAACAATAACAACAGCAACAGCAGTAGCAGCAACATAAAAATCAACAGCAACAGCAACAGCATCAGCATCAACATCAACATCATCATCATCAACAACAAACTAATAATAATTAATTAATAATAATTAATTAATAATAAATTAATAATTAATTAATAATTAATTAATAATAATTGATTAATAATTAATTAATAATGATTAATTAATAATGATTAATTAATAATAATTTAAATAACAATTAAAATAATAATAATAATACATTAGTACACAATATGTCCACTATTTTATCATGTCTCTATTGTTCCCTATGCAATTCATGTTTCCTAATTTCTCCACCTCCATACATATTCTTACTCCGTTTATCCAGCTTCCATTTGGTCTTCCTTTTCTATTTCTTCCTTCTGGTGTCTACCTCATCACTTCCTTTGGCAATCTTCCATTCGGATTACATGCCCAAAACATTGCAGTCCTTTTCTATCTGTCACTTCGATTACATCCTTTTCTGTATCCACTAAGTGTCGTATTTCTACATTTTTATTCTCTCTTTTCTCGACTTCCTAGGCGATCTTCTAAAGAAGTCTAGTCACACAGTTATCAATTTTCCCCTCTTGTATTCTGTTTATTGTCCAGGTTTCTACACCATAAAGCATCACATTTCATTGTTGATTTATAAATTAATTTCTGCTCCATAGTAATGAGTTAAGCATTCTAATAGCTCGTTTTCCTTTGCATATTCGTCTATATATTTCGAATTTTGATGATCCACCTGCCTGTAATATTGAGCCTAAATATTTAACATTTTCAACCGTCTTAGTTTTATGACCCCCAATTTCAATTTTATCATTACCCACAGTCATACATTGTTTCTTTTTTTCAAATTTGTTTTTAATCCCCACTTCTTGTATTCTTTTTTGAGTTTCCTGCACATATAATCTGCATTTTCATTATTTTGAGCAACTGCGAAAAAAATTTATCTATAAAAAGTACAACATACTATCAATACCATCTCAAAGGTAAGAATAATTATGATGGGATTAAATTTGTGATTAAGTTAAGCTGATTATATATCTACACCAATTTTATAAGGAGATAAGCCTTATTCTTCTCGACGGACACGATCTAACGGTAAAAAGGTAAAGGTGGGTAAAACAGAGAGGGCCCGCTACCGGAGTAAAGCACCGCATCTAGGCTTCCGGCCCTTTGTACATTCTACCGTGATGCCTAGGAGGAAGAGATGAGAGGAAAGACCCGAAGGGTGACCAGATCCGGATGAACGACAGGAGCAAGCTGAGACGGGGCCTCTCACGTTTCTAGATAGAACGCATCCTATGCCGCTCATTGCTACGCTCGCAGTACTAACAGGACTTCGAGGAAGGTGGAATTCCGCAGGTTAAGACGATGCCAGGAAGTTATCCAACGCCGGGGTCCGCTCGGGCCGAGCCTTAACGACGACGGAGATGAAACCCTTTACTAAGAGCAAACCACCGTTCAGCCGTAACCCGCCGAATGCCGTCGCCTGGTCCCACAATCCTGAAATGGATAAAGGAGAAATGTTGGAAGTAGGAAATGATGGCACGGAGGGCCATGGTATGAAGAGCATCGCAGCATTTGCCTAATTGACAAGGGGAAGCCATGCAGAAGCCCTAGTTAGAGTTCGCAGCCACCGGGGATCGAACTTACGACCCGAAGCAACCCCGCTCATTCGTACATAGTCTAAAAATACCTTCTAATTTCATTTGATGAAATACTGAGAAAAATTGACAAAGCCTTCATTAAGAAAGCCATGTAATGAAAACAGCTGCTGTACATTAAAGAATGCGTATGAAACCAAAAGCCGGTTGCATCTATTCCAAGCAATATCCACAGGTGGTCACTGTTGGATGCTTACGAAAAGAGAAACCAGTACTTGAAAATTGAAAATCGATTTTATTTATAGCGGTACGAGTCGTATATTTCTTTCTTTAATTGGCATTTATCAAATAGAGCTAATTTGTGTAAAATGAAATACTATTAGAAACTCTGAATAACTTGTTCTGATTCTAAAGATATATGAAATTGAGGGTGCCAAAATCTGATAACCCCCATGTAATAAAGTTTGCTTATATGCACATTACGTTTGATTTTCGCAAGCACTTTCAAATTTAATGCAATAAACATCCGTTCATTAGTGACTTCTTTGATATTGCTTAGGTTTAAGAAGTCTATCAATATTTGGTGAAAAAGTCGAAATGCATAGCCATAGAAGATCCATCAAGTGTTCGTTGCGTAACTTATTGTGATACAGACTTTAAGTATAGTTCGATTTGGAGAAAGTGTTTGCAAATATAAGTAGAGCTATACTTTCTCTAGTATTGAGACGGGAACTTCAATGTATTTATGGCTGTAATTATAAGACTAGAATGTAATCTAAGATCCATATGTTTAAGTATGGTTTGTATAACTAGATGACTTAAAACTTGTAAATGTGAGTTGCCTCAAATAGGTTAAATACCAACCTTGGTATTTAGTAAGTCCTGTATCTTACTAATATATTGAACATATATTCACATCCCCCTGCCCCAGACAATTGTTTAAATGGAATTGTATCAAAAAGGCTCCTAGAATTTTGATTAAAGTACAATTTTGATATATTTCCATAACAAATGAAGGGTGGGAATTTTTTCAGAAGTCCTCTTCATTCTGGATGACTTTTGCATAAATGGAAAATCGTAAGAGATAGACAAAATCTTACTGTACAAAAATGTACATCTCCTCAAAATACATAATTTATGTTAAATACAATTTCTTTTGGTGGACATTCCAATTCCAATACCGAAGTATTCTCAACTGGGAAGTCATTATTTACTTCTTTGTCTGTTGGTCACGCACAAAGAACGGAATATCAAAGCATCACATAACGACCAACAGTGCCCATTAAATATTTAAAACGTCTGAAAGATGAGAAGGAAACGGAACGAAAAGGAAATGATGGAATGGAAATTGTACTAGAGGAAAAGCAACCCAGCATTCGCCTCGGACCAGGAGAAACTATGAAAAGACACAGCAGCGTCACACTCGCCTTTCGCCGACACTGTGCAAACATCAGGCTCAAATGAAGGTGAAATGTAGGGACAGGAAGTATAGGAAAGTATCCACCCAGCAATCGTCTGATGAACAAGGAAAATCGCGAAAAAAATCTTTAGTCAGATTGAACCGTCATCGGTATTCGAATCCAGGACCCCCTGAATGCAAGTCTCAAGAGTTACCGCCTGAGCCTTCCCGCTGGGTAATATTGTGCCAAACTGTATACAAATCCCCAAGTTTGATGGTATTGTGTTTATCACGTACCATTCCATACCTTCCGCCCGTCTGTTGGGGTCAAACTGAAATAAAACCGTGCATTAGCATGTGATTAGTCGTTTAAAATACGAGTACATGTAGTAATGCTTATAGCAGTGCTGTCCAACTTCCTTCTGCGCTCATGCTTAAGGAGGCGTGGGCGCCATCACAACCAATTAGGGCAGGTACCCTCCTTTTGAGATAAATCACTGGTTAGGGAAGTAAGGAATACCGGTTTAAGTGCACAAAAACATACCTCATAGGTGTGTACTGGCAATATATTTGCATGGAAATATTTTGTCTTAAAATATGAATTAATATTAGAAATCGACGGAGTAAATATTTGCTAATGAAGGGCGTCAGAAAAATGCATCACGGGCGCTGTGTTGGACAGTGCTGACTTACAGGGTAACGGGTTTAAAGTTAACTAGAATTCTGCAAAGATCACAGTGTAGACAGTCATCTGTTCCTTTTAAAGTGAATTTTTATTCAATTCAATTTACTTAACCAGTAAGATTTTCAGTGGTATCTGCCTAGAGGTGCCTTTTTGCTCTATTTTTCGTGTGTGCAAGCAGGTGAGCGGTAGGTAAGCAGTACGGAGAGTAGATATGGCAGAGTCTTTTGTGTGTCACACCAGCTATTAACCCACACCTCTTCGTTTCCTTATCCACGTTAAATGGAGTCGCTAGGTATTCACTGTGCACCACATTTAAATGGACCGTTGGAATAAAAAGCTGTTGCAGCACGAGACACTATCTCGTATACTAAACATTCACACTAATTGTGTAGTTGTAACAAGACTCTGCTTTCTCAGGTGGCAATCAAGGCAGTGCAGATTAGACCGCTGCTGGGCCAGGAATAGTGTGGGTTTAAGCTTGGAACACTCGGAGGGAATCTGGAGCGTGGTTACTTAGGAGCTAGCAAAATGTTTTCTGAATAGAAAAACCTGCTATGTATTGAAATATCCTGTGCCAATACTTTCAACATATTGTATTCGCACCTCTATAGGGTTATGACCATGACATCTCATTTTTACTTTCTCTACTACAGGAGAAGACAACTTCGGGCTGTGTGACGTATTTAAACGAAGAACCAGCTTGTACGTTCGTGTGACGTCAGGCGAGAGCGGTGTATTGCTATGCTGCCTAGATCAGCGGCGCTACTTGCGGGAAACGAATGAATATGAAAAATGTTATTTGGGCATGTTTACAACTTGCCCGGGCTGTTTAGGGAGAACCCTCTTCAGCCTAGTCTGAGGGTGTTTATTTGTTGTTTGTGGGATCTTAAGGGTGTTGGTGCGAATTTTGTTTTTATTTTGTGTTTTTGTTGACGTTGTGTAGTGGTTTTGTGTTTATGTTCAGTTCCCCGTGTTTCACACTAGTTTGAGACCAGGCTTCAAGATGTAGAAACATTGTCAACTACGTTTCAGGTCTTTGTGACCCGGTATTTATTGGATGTTAGCAATGTTTCTAGCAGGTAGCACACGTTCAACTGGCTTTCGGCGGAAGCATGTGAGCTGATGAGCTGACCCCACAGCAGCGTTACCTGTCTTCCCCTGCTCTACTACGTGTAGTATGTAGTCCAAATTTTGTTTATTCCACCCAAAAATTCCATGTTAAAACTGAACAAATCGCTTTAACACACTTTCAAGCTTATCAAAAATAATCCACATTGTGTTTATTAAATGAAGTTGCACGTGATAAACTACAGGCTTCTGGTTGTCGCAGAAACAAATTTGGATGTCTCTTCAAAAAGCCTCGCACCCATTCTATGCCTGCTCTCTTTGAAATGTGCCATGATTCAGGGCATTCAATGCTATTTCTTGACATCATTTCATAGGCCAATGTGATAGAATCCATCTTACTCCATACATATGGCCGAGCACGTCAATAAATATTCATTTGTTGATACCTGACGGCTGTAGTACTTAGGACACATCCTTATAGTTCCATAATTATCAAATCTATTCTTATTCTTCACTACATACCTAGAAGAACAAGATGTTCATTGCAGCATTTTGAGAGGTCATTATGTAAAAAAAACAAAACATGAAGATAATATACAATGATTCTGTATTGCATAATGTTTGCAGCAGTTAACACTTTAAAGTAAAGACCAATCTTATACTATAAAATATGATTCTGTTAAAATTTAACTGAGAAAAAAGTACTGTTCTCTACCCGCATGCTTGAAAAAACATAATTTCTATTAAATGGTTAGCATAGTAACGAGCAAACTTGTTCCATTTGAAGGGCCCTTAAACATCACTCACTCACTCACTCACTGTTCCATTTGAGCGGTACTATAGTTACATAAAACATGCGGAAACAATATTGAAATGTTAAGGAAATAAGTGCCATGAATATCTTCCAGCTCCATAACCTGTACTACCTACTTAGAATATAGCAAACAAACCATGGTGTGATTTCCTTTCCGAACTGATTATTAACATGCACAGACAATACGGAAGCTGTCAATTTAGCATCTTTTTTGACATTCCTTATTAAGATATTTTTTCTCTTTGCATTAGCGAGGAGAACGTGATAAGCGTTTGAGGTAAACTGCAAACTGGGGTACCCATAAACGTGTAAACTGAAAACAGCTAACGTCATAAAAATATAGTTGCACAAAGATTATACATTTTAATGAGTTCTACAGTAACTTTTGCCGATTTCTTCTTCCTTGTGCCGAATTCTATGAAATTCAATCGGTATGAGGGTGACTTCATAGGCTTCTTAGGGTGTTCTTGAGAACACAAATACAGCTCAACTTTCCACTTAAAAGGAAACGAAAAGGCGAACGTTGCTAAGCATTACATTTTTCGTTTTTAGTGCACTCTTATAAATAAAATGTGTTAGTTGGCACTTTGCATTTGGTCCACAGTTCACTGTAGAGGCTGCAGTTCATAATGAGATATTTTACAGTTAGCTAATGGTTGTAATGGTTACCCATTGGTGAGTTTTCTCGAGAAAGAAGGTATGAATTGATGTTCAACATGCAGACGAGTCAATACGGTCTGACACTTAGGTTGGAAGCATTTGTAAAGGCAGCTGTAGTCTCTGAGCGTGTGCATGCTCATTTACTTTGCGTTGGGCAGGGAAAGCATTCTTGTTTTCACTGATGAAACATCTTGGATGAAATTGGTGTGACCACGGTGAGGAGTATTATGGTCTGGCAGTCTACATGAATGTTTGGTAGTTTTTTGGCTGCTCCATCTGTCCTTTCGTTATCCGGTATACCTATGTCCGACAGGATTCATAACGATAAGATCTTCTTGCCTGACAATATTTTCTTATACACTGTTTGGATCTTCAGTAGCCGTGAATGGATAAAGTTTTTCTGGTGCATAGGAACTAGAACACTCATCAATTCACTGACGATGATGTGGGATTGGTCGTCGCTGGTTCAAAGGGGATATTTCATCGGAAGTTTAATGGCTACATTTACATGAGAAGACGATTTGCGTAGAAGATATAATATCTGAATAGACCATACAGGATTGTATGTTTGGGAAAACATATACTACAGCTACCACTGCACATTTGGGCCCACCTGTATCAGTGGCGTAGCTAGGGTTTTGGAGATCCCCTGCAAATAAATGTCTGGGAGTCAACTTTCTAATAAAGCTTAAAAAAGGAGGGATTAAAATATTACATATTTACTCACATAGGATAAGTGTTGAAATAACATTCTCTGATTACCAACACTAATGGTTATTTTTCCTAAATACACAATATACCATCGGTAAATGCATAATGCACATAGGTGGAAAAAAATCGTCACCGGTTAATATTCTGAGCAATTCGGCTATTAGCCCATGCAAACATCTATTTGTGGTACCTCAGAAGCAAAAACACCAAATTACTGGTTAGAGCAATACATATTGATTTAAGTATTATGTACTTTTGAGAGTATTACTGGAAAAATGTAGGATAAAGTATCCTAGTGAGCCTTGATTTCAGATATATAAAATACATTAAGCTTATTACTCTCTTCCTGATGCAGAGGGGAGGCTCGTTTGCTCCTTTTTGAGCTATTAAATAGGCTGTTGTGTAAGGCCACAAATGAAATTCTCAGTGCTCAGGGCTGGACGCTGTTAAGCACATTTGGGGGTGGGGCTAACTGAATTGTAGACGGTGAATCGTAATTCAACTGGGGCGAAGATCGATCAATATTTAAACAGCGAAGCCAACCCATGTTTTGGACACCAGCATCCAGCATGTTAAGGAAGTTGAGACGTCAGAAACCTTTAGCCATAAGGTGCATAATATGTTCAATATTTGATCAAAGTATAGGCCTAAAATAGGTACATTTTTATGAGATATTCCATAGCTCCCTAATAGGATTCTAGGTTCTGGTGAACCGTTTCGCAATCGGTAGAATACAATGCATTGCTAGTTTGGCTAAAACCTAAAATCCAGTGTCATCGTTCCATTTCTGTAGGTCATCCTGAGGTGTAACATCGTTTGTAATGCCTCTAATTATTTTCTACCTGCAAAAATGGCTAGATCATATGCAAAACGAGAACAAGCTTTAACAGGACAGCTTGAAACACATGACAACACTTAATTAATTGCAACCAACTATAGTTACACTTAAGACCGAGCTGATACCGTTGTCAAGACTGATTCTAAGAGAGAGAAGGCCATTTAATCTTAACGCCATGATTCTGCCTTAAAGAAATCTGTATATAGAGGCACTAAATCAATGTTGCGTTTCATTAATGACAAAATTATGTACTTCTACAAGACTGTGTCACATGCTTTCTCTATGTCAAGGCTAACTAGAATCGTGTGCTGTCGATTGATGAACGTGTGACAATACTCGATCAATAATTATCAATGGTGGATCGAAGTTCACGGAAAAAATTTTGGATATCAGCAATAAAGTGTATAAACTCTAAATAACAATGAGGTGTTTATTAGTTATTTTCTCTAAGAGTTTGCGTAGTGTGCAATGTGAGACAAATAGGATGTTAGGTTTCCGGGAGTGAATGCTCTCTATTAGGTTTCCACATAGATACAACTAAGAAGGACCGCCACTGGCTGGGTAAGAACTTGACCATCCAGGTATAATTAAAGGTGCTTAGAATGTACAGTAAGCCATTGTCTAGCAGCGCTCAATGCATTCATATATCTGCTCTGGTCGTGGGCTTCTGCTATTGGAGTGAAATAGTTATTCTCTTAACTTTTAGAAAATTATTTCAGCATTGAATATCTGCTTAATATCTTCAAATATTCCCAGTTATTTCAGAGGAGAAGAAATTATAATGTGAACAAAATTAATATCATAAGCAAAATAGCTATGTAATATAGACAATGTTACAACTAGAATTTCGTATATGTCTGTGAGTATCGGAAAGGAATCATGGAGTCTGAAGATACAAGACAAGTTATAAGATGTGGCTGATAAGTGCCTTATTTGACTTGAAATTTTTGCCGTATATTCGATTGTGACGACAGGAAGGTAAACCAAGGTCCCCGTTTAATTCTTCTGAATTCCCTCGTGGTTCCTACGTAGATGTTTAAATATGGTATTTTTCCCTCCCAGTTGGATATTGTTTCAGTAAATATTAAGCTTATTCCTTTTCTCGTTGCTTCTGCACAGCTGTCGTTTCACAACAGTGCTCTTCGTATACTTTGGGTTACAGGGATACTAAGGTCAACTTGTTTGAGCATGTTATTACAGAAGTTGTTAACAATATTGTTGATGTTCATCTGAAAAAATGTGCTTTGTTGGGGGAGTTCTTTGACAGATTTTTATATAGGTTTCCTTCACAGGGACCAGTTAACTTGGCACAACTTCCTTATTTACTACCTATGTGACGTCGGGTGGTAGTAATTTGCACTGAAAAATGTAAAATTGCACCGGGTTAAATTGCACTGAAAATGACGGAGTTTGTAAATTGCACCAAATTCAAAATGTTAACTGCTCTGCAGCACTGAATTTATTATGTGTAAATCGCACTGATTACCATTACTACGTTCGGGCAGTTTTCTAGGCTGTACCCAATGCTCATTACCAGATGTCCGGTGAATACGCGCTGCTGGTACGGGGTAGTTCTTATTTCCACCACCACGGGCACTTCTACTGCTGCACTTTACCAGTAATGTCTCCAGTTTGTCATTGAGTCTAGTGCCAGTGAGTGAAATGTAATCTCTATCAGTAATGACATCAGTTGCATATTGTGCAAGTGAGCGAGGCAAAGAGATCATTATACATGATTTTAAATTTTATTAGGACAGTCAACTGAAAAGTGGTGAAGTGCAATCTAGGTGTACGTTTCGAAAATGCAACGCTAAAGTTTATACTATAGGGAATAATAGTAATGTTAGAAGCGATTTGGTAGTAGTAGTGCAAAACGAAAGGCTATGGAAAATATATCTGCGCGCCCAAGCAAAGTGGTTCGATCTGTACTGAAAGAATTTCCTGAATATAACTATAGACATTAATGATTTAACTGTAATAAAGAGAAATGTATATAATTCGCGGAGAAAGAAATATCCTAAATTTCCCACTCACAGAAATGAAACTCATAACAAGATTCTAGCTCTCGATATTAAGACAAACTTAGATGAACAATTTGTAATGCATAACGACAAAGACAGTGGGATTGTAATATTCAGCTGTCGCACTGATTTGAACTTTTTAGTAACGGGTCCTTTGGTACATGTTGACGGAACATTTGACTATTGCCTCAATGTTTACACTTCATGGTTTTAAGAGTGGTCACTATGTGCCTTTGGTATTCTGTTTGCTTCCAAATAAAGCCAGATATTCATATCAAACTATATTTCGCATTATCTGTCACGAGTGTGATGAACAATTAAATAAGACATTTGAGCCCAGAATTATAATGTCGGATCTAAAAATAGCTATACATGATGCAGTGCGAACCGTGTGGCCGAATACTGAAATCTTTCTGTGCAGATTTCACTTAACTAATGCATGGTGGAAAAAAATACAGACTTTAGGGCTGGCAGGTGAATACAAAGATAAGGAAGGACTCAACCTTTGGACACCGTTACACTATGTGTTTGGGTTAGCATGCTTGGAACCATGTGAACTAGGTGATTCGTTTGTATACGATTTGATGCCACTGCAACCCGAAAGTGAAAAAGTAAAATTTTGTTCTTACTTGATAGTAAAGTATATTGACAAAAGTCCCAATTTTCCTTCCTTTATGTGGGCAGCCAAATCAGCAGACACTGGACGAACTACGAATGCATGCGAATCTTTTCATTCGCATTTCAATGCAAGCTTTAGTTCCTGTCATCCATTTTTATATGTATTTGTGGAAGAGCTAACATCTTATCAGACCGAGGTGTATATAAAAATAAACAGCTCCGAAAAATCACACACGGGAAAAAATTATTTCACAATAAATAAACAGCACTACATTGAGAAGCAAATCAGTAAATATAAACAGGGTCAAATTGAACGCTTCGCATTCGTCAAGAGCACCTGCTATTATTTTTCAAAGTGAAGTAAAGAACAGTCAGTGGCGGTGCAAAAACATCCAACAAGCTTCATCAGTGCAATCTGTATCCCGAGCTATAATTTTCAGTGCAGCTTATACGGTAAGTACAAAAACAAGCACTGCTATTTACCATGTGTAACTTTAATGGTTCAGTGTAGTTTTCATAGTGGATTAGAGACCTTCAGTGCAATTCCCAATCGCCCGTGTCGTCGATAGAGGAGATTATTGTGGGGAAATAGTCACCTTCATGAATATTTTGATAAATAGACAACTGGACTATGCGAACTATTTCAGGAGAACAAAGTGTTACGTTGATACTGTTGTAACTATCATACACAATGTCATCCAGAAGATGGAGAGTTGGATAACTAAATTAAATATATTAACAACTAATTTCCCCTTTGGTCACTTCTATCACTGCCCCATAAGGGATTATGACTACTAGTCACCCAGTAGCACAAAAAATTGACTAAGTGATGCATTGATTATGTTAGAATATTAACATTAGTGTCTGTACTATCTGGAAGGTAAATATTGTAAAGGGATATGCCAGTTCTGAGAAAGACAGACTAATCGAGTGTGGGGTATGATTTCTTTTTGAGGTAGGTTGTTGTGCACATATATTATCACACCCTTATTGGCATGACAAGCATTTATTCTGTTCTTATAGTATCCAGTAGATTAGATTAGATTAGATTGCGTTCTGTAGGTTCAATGATGGCCAGGCAGACCTTGAACATAGAACATGTCAAAAGCATTTACAATTAAATGCATAAAAAACATGCAAAACATGTACAGGTTTCAAGTTTTGCTGTTAAACTACGAGAAGAAGATAATACTTCTAGTGCATTGACACTTACATAGTTATTATACATGTACAAAATCATGTTACTTGGCTTTTACAGACTGTGTCATTGCTTCAATGTTTACATTTTTGCTTGTATGAAAAAGCAGTCCAAATTTATAGCTAAGTAATACATTCTAACATGTTACACATGTACATTTAGCTTATTAGTAAAAACTATTCTTACTCATGTGTTAAGTGTGTCAAATTTAAGATAAGCGACCTCAAAATATTAACTGTGCACATTAATCATAGCATACCTATTTTGATTCTTACATAGTATGTAATGTACAGAGTAGACAACATTTCAAATATGTTCATATATACAGAATATCTATTTACATCCTTACTTTTATATAAAGCGTGTCCAACATGATTGTTCAAATATACATTTTCAAAATATCAACAAACATATTAACACTGTTACTTAATATTGGAACTTAAATTATAATCAATTAGTTGGCTTTGTGTAGCCTGCACGTCATTATTGTATTTTCAGCTACCCTTGTTATACTTAATTCCCTAATTGGTACCTATCGAACAATACAACTGATCTGACATTAGGCTGATTATTGATTTAAATATTCCTCTACAAAATAAAATGACTTATCACAGAATGGGAAGCTTTAAAAACTCTGAAATTGCTAACATTTTCCTTTAGATTACTGGGGAGAGCATTAAATATTTTAATTGTTTCAGAATAAACATCTTTCTGGAAGCAAGAGAGTTTGGCATTGGGACGATGTATATTTCTTTTTTGCCTAGTGTTAAACGTATGAATTTCCATGTTAGTTGTAAAGTAATTCTGGTTATTAGCATAAAATTTTAAAATAGATAGTATATATACGCAAGGTAAGGTTAATATACCCAGTTTCCGAAATAGATCTTTACATGACTGCCTTCTATGGGTGTTGCATATTATTCGTATAACCTTCTTTTGTATTAGGAATATGTTCTTACTATACACTGAATTTCCCCAGGACATTATTCCATATTCCATAATGGAGTTAAAATAAGCAAAATAAACTAACTTCAGTGTGTCAATCGTGTGGAAGTTAACCAGAGATCGGATGGCATAACATGCTGCATTAAGCTTAGGTGTAATGTAATTAATATGTGACTTCCAATCCAGGTGGTTGTCTACTTGGAGACCTAGAAATTTTACCTCATTAGGTTGTTCCAGTAAAATATCATTGATTCCTATTTCTATATGGGTATGTGGTGAACGATTAGTTATGAATTTAATGAATTTTGTTTTTTCAAGGTTTACTGACAGTTTGTTTGCTTTAAACCAATTTGACATGCAGTTTAGTACATAATTTAATTTGATAACGCACTCACTTAAATTTTTGCTTTTCACGAGGACACTGGTATCATCTGCAAATAGATAGATACTAGCAATGTTATTTATGTATAGTGGGAGGTCATTTATGTAGATTATAAATAATAGAGGCCCCAATATCCATCCCTGGGGAACGCCATGTTTAATTGATTTCCAATCCGATGTGTTGTTGTTATGCTGGTTGGGATTGCTGATTTCGACCCTTTGTTTTCTTCCTTTTAAGTATGATATAAACCAATTTAGATTTTCATTTTTTATCCCATAGAACTGTAGTTTTCCTAATCAAAATTTCATGATTTACACAATCAAATGCTTTTGCTAGATCGCAAAAAATGCCACCCACATGCATACTATCATTTAACGCTGTCAACACTTCATGAGAGAGTTTGTAGATTGCATTATTGGTTGATATTCGTTTTCTAAATCCAAACTGCTCTCGGACAAACAGATTATGATTTTCCATATGATTATACAGTCTGTTAAACATTACTTTCTCAAATACTTTCGAGAATATTGGTAAGAGGAATATTGGTCTGTAATTTGAGACATCATTTTGTTTGCCTTTTTTGAAAAGGGGTTTGACAGTTGAGTATTTCATTCTGTCAGGAAATATTCCAGTCTTTAGTGATTCATTACATAAATAACTGAGAGGAATGCTTATTTCATGTGAACATGCTTTTAGGATTTTGCTTGTTACTTCATCACTAATTACTAGATTATCAGTGTTTGGGGGGGTTTCTTGGGCGCACCTCCCTGTTTCTCTCTTTATTATATTCTAAATCGTTTTTATTTTATTTCCAGAATTACATATCTGTTTTTTATCATGCAATATTTTAGCGGCTTTTATTGTTTCTTTGAGGATTTTGCAATATGTTTTATAGTAAATTTCTAAATTTTGGTTGTTATTATATTTTATTTCCTGATATAATTCTTTTTTCCGCCTACATGAAGTTTTAATACCTAATGTAATCCAGGGGTTATTTTGTTTGCGATTGTGTACTTTAGTATATTTAATTGGGAAGCATGCTTCAAAATTAATTTTGAACAGCTGCAAAAATGTATTAAACTTGTTGTTTAGTCCCTCCGTTACATAAATTTCATTCCAAGATTCTTGTTTCAGTGCTTGCTTAAAACTTTTTATGTTACTTTCATCTATTATTCTGGATCTTTTATGCTTGTACTTTGATTTTAACTTTAGATTTATTTCTTTAAAGTGTAATATTTGTGCCTCGTGATCTGATAGGCCATTTGCGAATGGTACAATGGTGTGTGATTTTATTCTATCTATACTTATAAACATATTATCTATTGCTGTGGATGAAGTATTTTGTATTCTTGTGGGAAGGTTTACCGTGTAGGACATGTTATACGTTGCAAATATAGAACTGACTTGATCCCTCCGAGAATTAGGAGTTAAGTAGTCAATGTTTATATCACCACATGTAATTAATTCTCTTTTAGGTTTAAAAAGAAGTTTTAGGGAACCTTCTAATTGCTTTTTGAACACCTCATAGTTACCTAATGGTGACCGGTATAAAGCTATAATTATTAAATTTACTTCATTTATATTTAACTGAACTGCGCACATCTCTATGTCCTGTATAGTTGAGTATAGTAGATACGTATTTGTTATGGAAGTAGATCTCCTGTAAGTTGACATACAGGGGATATGTGCTGACATAAGTAATTTTAAGTTTCAATCTGAGATAAGTAGCTGTCGAGGTTTTACTGCATTATGGGAATGTTAGAGTTCATGTTGAGGAACTAAGAGACAATTTAACAATGTTGCTGGCTGTAGGCGTTTTTCAACTTACTTTCACGCGTGCAGTTTTATTTTTAGGCTGGTACTTGGGGTTGTAGATGTACTTTTCTAAGGGTGCCTGCTAATGATTGTATACCTGTTGTATATACAATGTTGGCAACGACAAGACTACAATAAAATTTCGTAAAACTTTTCGATATTTAGATGAGATATTTGCATTATTCTTAAGCCTGGTGATTTTTTTTTCA
The DNA here is from genome assembly GCA_030765045.1 of Tenodera sinensis. Classification (NCBI taxonomy): domain Eukaryota; kingdom Metazoa; phylum Arthropoda; class Insecta; order Mantodea; family Mantidae; genus Tenodera; species Tenodera sinensis. The sequence continues at coordinate 79,397,747 of CM060971.1, forward strand.
CAACAGACACAGTTATCTCATTGTTACCAACTGCTGTGGCAACACAGGTTTGACCAAGTGATCTGGTACTTTTTGCTCATGGCCACATTTGGAAGGTTGGTAACTTCAAGAGCATGTAAGGAAGGCGCTCTCTGGAGTGGTACCAAAGCTCGTGGTTTGTTTTATTGTGGTAACACTGTTGTGTTACATTGATGGGCAAGATACACCTCCTTACATAAAATGCAATTCAAATTAGCACTACAACTGATAATACTGTTCAAAAAATTTCTGAAGTCCACTTACTTTTCTACTCGTACATTTTGATGTAAGATGCACTAACATTATTGATACTATAGGATTAATCTTATAGATGTATATAGGTGTATCCGTAGACACGTAGATCCAATAGCTTATTTCTTTGCACTGGAATTGGAAGCTATCAGATCATTTGCCATACTCATCAGATTTGACGCAGAACTCTCTACAAAAGCTTAAAGCACAACCACAACGAAAAACCATGAGCTGGGATGTGAGTAGTAGCAATAACTGGCTGTATGCCGTGGGTAGCTACGCAATTTTCCAAGACGTAATTTGAGATTACTAGGCAGACTTTGAATAGACTCACCTTTCTTTGTTTGGTTAGAAGTGGGCGAAGTTCTAGGGAAATTTCATTGGTTTTTATTTCAGGGTAACTTGGCAATCTCGTCCACTAATCTCTTGCTTTTGAGTGCATTTACATATATTAAATTCTTGGAGATGTGGGAAAGGAAATGACTCGAAGACTGATTTATATAGTATATCCCGGGTGGAAGGGAAGTCGTTACATTAATTTAAACCAGTGGTAGATCTCGGTATTTGGAACCCATTTTGTATCTTACGTTTTTATCTCTGACCATTTCCTACGGAGATATTTTAGTTTTGTCAAAAACAAGCTGGCAACACTGCAGATTGTATGGGTGTCGCTTTCCGTAGCTCAGTACATAAACAAACTTCCTAACGGTGGGGCTTGAGAACATCAACAGATTCCGTGCCTTGTCCTGTGTTTTCTGTGCATGTGTAGGCCAATCACAAGCGTTAGCTTCCAAAACAAGGCGAAAGCGAAAGTGTTTACATTCACAAACCAGGTCCATTCCCTGGGCAACCCCAATGCAACGTTGTCGACATGATACAACTATGAAGGAGATGAACGTAGTATTCCTTCACGTCTTTTAAGTGATTAATTACTTCGAAACCCTGTGTGATGTCTCATAATTACTACCGAAGCTATCTCAGAAATAAGTTACTTTTCACATTTTACAAGTAAGGAACTGTTATCTTCGTATATTCTTCTGGAATCACGCATAACATTTGGTTGAAAAACCATTTATTCTTTCGAAATCGGCTGACCAAAGAAGAAAATGCCATTCGACTTTTTGTAATGCTTCTATGAAGCACATATTAGAAGGAATGTAATGACTTCCCTTCCACCAATATATATATCAAAGTTCTAAGGCTTTCACGGCCGGTGTCAATACTAGATGCAATAATATTAACCGGGCTTGTGGGCCGTGGTCTATTGGGTTCCTTCTTCTTCCCAAACGTTTCGTCTGCGACTACGGCAGACATCTTCAGTGTCGGTGCTGAGATCTCCACTAGGAAACTTCGACCTCGCCGCCACTGAAGATGTCTGCCGTAGTCGCAGACGAAACGTTTGGGAAGAAGAAGGAACCCAATAGACCACGGCCCACAAGCCCGGTTAATATTATTGCATCTAGTATATATATATATATATATATATATATATATATATATATATATATATTTTATATTTATAAGAGCTATTGGATTTATCTGATAACCAACTGCCAGGCGTGTATTTCGGATCCTTTAAGCCCGAGCATGATGAAAGTCAGCTGTAAATGCCACCCTTAAAATAAATATACATCTTGTACTGAGAAGTTACTCCTGTGTCAGAAGAGGAAACATGGAGTGACGCAATAATGAAAAACATAACATTAATGCAATCGAAGCTTTAAAATGGCTTATTATGGCGGCATAAATCGTGCAAAATAACCCTCTTTCTGGCACCAGTATGAGAAAATGAATGACGTAATTACCATGGCAACAAGATAGTAATGAAAGTCACAACATAATTTTCTCCAATGCGCCTGTAAGAAAACCTGAAATGGTCACTCCGCTGTTATTTTTCGTAAACATTTCTTGATTTTTCTGATAAGCTCTCAGCACTCTTGGGTTCGTTCAAAAGGTCAAGCGGAATACAATCCAAATGTTCAATAGTTTTATCATCACCCTCCTTTTTCATCTATAAGTGTTGAAACAAATGAAACAATATCTGCTTAGCAACCATATTGTGTCATACATTTATGATCTCTAATACATTATAATTTTTCATTTAGCACATTCATTAACTATTTTTACGTATTTTAATGCTAAAATTGCATAAAACGTATCTATCACGTGTATAATCTTTTCATTATACATATATTATTCTCTTTTGCTCGCGTGCGAAACATACACTCGTGTGATGATCAGTGGATTATACACTAGTTACACAACTATTTGCTGCAGGATTTCATGAAATTTTCAATCTCCAACTCGTTTTCAAGTTTCTTTACTTCGATTTAATCAAAACCAGTTATGCAGATATTGTTATGTGCCACAAGAAATAATAGTCAAAGCTCTTTAAAAAAATCAGTTTCTTTCTGTACGCGGATTTGTTTGAGTATTGCTATACCACAAGCGAGATGGCGCGATAATTGTCAGGTTCACATTCGGATGGTCCCGGGTCCCAGTCTTGCGTTTTTCATGATTTTTCCCCGTTCGGTAGGTGAATGCTCTGATGGTTTGTTACCTAACACGATTTTCTTCCCCTCAATCTCCTTTTGATTCCATTTCCTTCTCATCTTTCAGGCTTGCTTTTGAGTTCCGTGGTGTGTGACGGTACCGGACAGATGGCGCAGATACTTGCCCCGTAGGCTGTCTGATAGGATGGATCGCTCCATGAGTGGGACATGGCTTCAAGCTACTGTACTGACTTCCTCGCGTCTCTGTGGCGGTCTATATTGTAACAAATTTAAATGTAACAAATTTAACAACTCTTTTTTATTTTCTCAAGCTTCAAGTACAGCCACACTACTCGTTTCTGTCTCTTAATCTTTCCAAACCTGACACCATACTAGTTTCTGTCTCTTCATCTTCAACAACTCAAACTGTCTCCATAGCAACCTCTTGAAAATCAAAGAGTCTTAATGACATGGAGAAGCCATGTCACACTGCTCCCTCCTCAGAGCTGGTCGTCCCGACCAGCACTATCACTGCGGCATCTCCCTTGCGCCCCGGTGGATTAACCCATCGAACCTGTTCTCCTGGTGGTCCGCGAGGGCCTGGTGGTCCTGGTATACCTTGAGGTCCTGGGTTTCCATCTCTTCCAGGCATACCTTTAGTTCCAGGTTCACCATCTTTTCCCGACAATCCTGGAGGTCCAGTCATGCCTTTGTCTCCTGGAGGTCCCTGAGGTCCAGGTAACCCTTGTAGACCAATGAGACCACGGTGTCCTTTTGCACCCTTTGGACCTTCTTCTCCTCTATCACCCTTACCTCCCTCTGGCCCTGGAGGTCCTGGCTTTCCTCTAGCTCCCTGTGGCCCTTCTACACCCAGTGGTCCAGTTTCTCCTCGAAGACCCCGTTCTCCTGCTGGTCCTGGAGGTCCATTTGGACCAGGTGGCCCTGGAAGACCTGGTGCCCCTGGAGTTCCCGGAGGTCCTGAAGGTCCTACAGGTCCCTTATCTCCCGGTCTTCCTGCAATACCAGGTGTTCCTGCTTTACCTGGTGCTCCCTCTGGTCCCTGTTCTCCAATTGGTCCCGGTGGTCCTAGAGGTCCTGCAATACCTTGTGGTCCTGGAGGTCCTTCACTGCCTGGCTTCCCTGGTGGACCTGTCTCACCTTGTGCACCTCTCTGACCTCTGAGGCCAGCAGGTCCTGTTGGGCCGGGTAATCCTGGAAGTCCTCTATGTTGTCCTTGAGAGCCTGAGTCACCCTTAGGTCCTTCAGGTCCTTGTGCACCAGCTTGTCCTGGAGGTCCTGGATTGCCCTGTTCACCTTTCATTCCTGGGAATCCACGTTCACCCTTCATTCCAGGCAAGCCTACCAGACCCTGAGGGCCAGGGAATCCTTGTAAACCTTGAGGGCCAGTAGGACCTCGCTCTCCAGGGGGCACGATCCTAGGTATCGCTGTTGGATAGTGTCCCTTGGTCCAGGTAGGACGATGTATGCCATCCTGCTTCGAAATTCTGCAACAGTACCGCCGGTCTTGACGGTCCCTCGTCCAGTTGCCCTTCTTCCTGGTGTGTTGACGGGCCATCCTGCGCACTTTGAAACGGCTCACTGGGTACCATGTCCGCCGACCTCTCTGGCGCACCTTCGCAGCCACCTTGCTTCCGATGGGTCCGGCAACAAACCCCACCACATCCGCGCGAGTCGCGTCCACCGCTGCACTCGTGTTCACTCGTGCTCGGCACGGCCTCTCCTGTATCCTGCCGTCCACGATGATGTCCACCATTCTTCCGTTCACGGCACTATGCGTCAGGTGATTGGATGGCCCCGACGGTCCCCCCATGTCACACGCCAAGTCGGTTCTCGCGTGTTGCTCGTTTGCTTGTGCGCTTCCCTGCTGATCGTCCGAAACGGGCGCAACTGTCGCCTCGGCCACTAGGTGCTCCCTCCCCGGCTCCGCGCTATTCCGTCTGCCCCTGGCATCCAGTACTTTGACGCTCTCGTCAACTCCTACTACCAGGGCGCCAAGACGTTCCCCGTCGTCCTCCACGACGTCCACGTGCTGGCAGAGGTCTTCCACCTTTTCGCCGAGTTCTTCCACGCCCTCCGTCACGCCAGCCAGTTGCCCGTCAATTTTCGCCGATAGCTCCGTCTTCATCTCTTTCAGCTCGGCAGCGAGGTTGTCGTTTCTCGTTTCCATTTTGGCAAATAATTCTTTCATCATTGCCATCATCCTGGTTTCCGAATATCCCACTTCCTGACACCAAATGTAACAAATTTAAATGTAACAAATTTAACAACTCTTTTTTATTTTCTCAAGCTTCAAGTACAGCCACACTACTCGTTTCTGTCTCTTAATCTTTCCAAACCTGACACCATACTAGTTTCTGTCTCTTCATCTTCAACAACTCAAACTGTCTCCATAGCAACCTCTTGAAAATCAAAGAGTCTTAATGACATGGAGAAGCCATGTCACAATATCTTCCGTAATTCATTCACTTCAGCTCTTCCCCCTGGGGGATAGTAGCCGCAACAGATGCAACGTTATACGCACTTATTGTTTTAAAACCATACTCACTCGGAGTCCTTAAAGCACGCGATGAAAGGCTTAACTGTAATCATCTCTTTATTATAATCTCAATTGAAATGAACAACTGCCACACTCTAATATAAAAATTTTTTTTTTGGTGTCGAGTGCTATTTTTTCCACCAAATTCTTTCAGTGTAATAACATGGAATTGGTGAAGTTTATATGTATGCCTTCTAAACTCACTTTGTTTCAGCTTGATCACATTTCAAAAATCCGAGGCTAACTCTGAAGGTTTAACTATATTCGTGCTGAACCCATTCATAGTCAGAGCACCATCTGGTAGAGATGCAAGTTAAACATTCGAAATGTTTGAACACGTGTATCCTCAAACAGCTTAAAGCAAATATAAGGCAAGGTGGGTCCGATGTAGTGTTGACTTTCTGTGGCAAAGCAATCGCTGTATATGGACTTGCAAGATAACTTTTCTGGGGGTAGGACTTTCAGTAGAACATCTCCAACAGAGCTTGAACAGTTACAGATCCTTTATTAAATATGAGAGTTGTTTTAACTGATCTTAAACTTGAAGTTATATTTACTTTCAATTTAAGTATTGCTTATAGTTTAAATATGAAACAGAGATGAAGAGAAATTAAAAAAATATATATTAGTTGCGTTCAAGTGGCTTTCTGTGCTCAGTATTCCTAAAAGTGTTCTTACAAGGTTTATTCTACTGTCTACTTCCATCATATAAAGTTTCATTACACATTTATAATTTCTTGTGGGTAGACAGTAGACCAAATAAATAGTCAGATTTTTAAAAAGCGGACTACGACAAAAAGAAAAACTAATAGTGATTTACCACTTGAAAGAAAAAACATACCTAAGTATCTGAAACAACAATAACAAGGAATATCTCGGAAATGGTTCACGCCACAAAAACATTTAACATAAAGTGTGGGTTTTAATAGGTGTAAATTTTTTGTGCGGTAGTTCGATATACTAACAATACAAATACAGGTATACCCAGAAAATTTAAGTCATAGGTTTTACTTGTCATGAAAGATCTTAAATCATTAAACATATTTCTGATAAGTAAAGTGACATACTTTCCATGTTAAGGGTAGTTTATGGCTGATGGATTTTCTTGAAAATCTTCCTATCATATCCAAGTATGGTGTTCGTCGAGCATTTCGTTTTAGAGTTATACTATGCACACGCAATAAAAGAACAGCTATAAAAAGGGGCAAGGGTATATTCGGAGAGGAACAGCTCGTGCGCTGCGACCTACACAGATCTATTGTGACAGCACCCCTAGGAGGCAGAGATGACATGAGGGAATCGAGGGTGCCGCAGGGCCGCAGCCAGACGGACCACAGAGACACGCGGAAGTCCCTAACAGAAGAGCTGTAATACCAACTGATCATTCAAAAAGAGGAACTTGGTCTACTTTGTATAGGTGTAATTCTATTTATTTGAATTCTACGAGGAAGCATAAGTTCTAATCGAACATTTACTGTGTACGTATGATTATTAAACATATTTACAGATTCTAAATCGGTTGCAGTTAATTCTGCCAAAATAGTTCAAATGCGCAAACGGACACGCAGGCACACAGCACACACAGACACACACACACACAAACACACACACACACACACACACACACACACACACACACACACTGAAATATTGAAATAGCAATAGTAAGGACCAATTTCTAAAAGTTCATTTTTACTTTCTCTACTGGTAAGTAGGGGAAATATTATATTCCCCCAAAAATTCGATGTCGCGATTTCATCGGAAATATATGTTTTGAGACACCCTGAATAAAAAAAAAAAGCATTTTTAGAAAAAGGTCCGTGTGTGTGTGTGTGTGTGTGTGTGTGTGTGTGTGTGTGTGTGTGTGTGTGTGTGTGTGTGTGTGTGTGTGTGTGTGTATGTATGTGTGTGTGTCAATCTGTGGACAGAATAACTCAAAAACGATTTTATATCTTAAGTGTGCAAAGAGAACGGAATGTCAAAGCTTTTAAAGATTTGACTATCGCACAAAGCCTACTGTGTTCTAATATTCCCCTTGCACCTGTAAGGAAATAAGCAATAAGATAATTTTTACAAATGTTTATTTTAACTAACACGAAGAAGATATAGGAATACGAGTAAGAATGGTTGGTACAAGAGTAGAGAAAGTCATGTGAGTGCAACACATCAGATTTTTTTGATTCATAGACAAAGTATTTCCGGTGAAATCTCGACATCGAATTTCATCTTGCTGTAAGCACGTGTGGAACATGGAAAAACACACATAGGGATATTCATTCATATCTTAGTTTTAAATGTGTATGCACAGCGAGTCTTAAAGTGAAGCAGTTTTAGTGAGTGTTGAGTAAGTGTATCGTCAAATTGTAGATTTCGTTAACGACGAAAAAAAAAAAGATTGGTTTTTTAATTCCATTTTAAGGGAGTGGTGTAAGAAGTGGGACTTGTCACGTCATTTTGTCACAGTATTTTGAAGTATATTGGTGTTTTTTGAGCTTATCTTTTTGCATGGCATAATTAGATCATACAACTAATTATAGAGAGTAGAGTTTAGTAGATTCTCGTAAATATCAATAAAATCTCAGGCACTCGTGCCTGTCTCCCTTTGGGTTGGGAAGATGGCTTTGTCCAAAGCTGTGACGTGCAGCGTTTGCATAACGAGGTCCTCCGTTCCACACCACAAATGTGGTTGATGCCAGCGCCACGGATAATGAGTTTAGCACTCTTGGTTACTCGGTCAGTGTAGTTTGATGTGGGACAAACGGCACAATGGGAAGCCGTCACCAACATGATGGCGATAAGGTTGAGGCTGCAAGACTCCAGACCAATTTCAATTGTGTCGCCAATTGCAGCTTTTAATAGCTGTTCCTCAAGCTAAGTAGGCAACTTTATGTGAAACTTAACTTCAAGCTGTTTGGATGACACTTTAAAAGGACTTTAAGTTAAATGTGACAGTTGAAATGTTAACTATACGCTCTCCTTTGTTTCCCCACGTTGTTTCCAAATATTTAGACGGTTTCCAGACATTATAGTGAGACCGTCATTCAAACGACAGCCTTATGAAGTATGCAAAAAGAATTGCCCTACAAGGAACATTAAAAATATTTCAGAGTACTCTAAATTTAGTAAGGAAAAACAAAACAGAACAAAAATTCCAACTATACGTACATTTCATAGGTAGGTAATAGTTTCATCTATATGTGGCGCTTGGGAAGGAACTTATGTGTTACGCTTATATGGCGTTACTTCCCATTCTTCTACAAGCTTTTCTTGCACATCTTTAACAAGCGGGTCGCTATGAATTTCTGTTCTCTTTTTATGACCCCGATAAAAACTGCGTAACATCTTACAGTTGATAAAGCTATACTTTAAGATATATATTTTGTCATCAAATATCTTTAATATATGGTATTTTAATGTAAATTCTTAGAATAATATTTGAGAGATTGAAGAATTACAAACATTTTCTATACTTAATTTGGCATAGGGTAAGTTTCTTAAACTCTCCATGACATAGACTTAAATATCAAGTTTTTTGTACATAACCGATTTTTCTTATGTGAACTATGTTTTTCTCATATACGTATTATTTTCTAAAAATGCTTCTCTTGGATACATGGAGCTTCAAAACACGAATTTTTCTGGCAAAATCTTTGTGTCGAACTTTTGGGTGTATTGAAATATTTCGTCTACACTAGGTAATAGAGAAAGCAAATATAGAAATCTGTTATCAGATTAGTGAAATAATTAAAAAGGTTAGCTTATTCATACGCAAACAACAGCAACAAGAGTAGTAATAATAAGCATAAACAACAATAATAATAACAATAACAATAATAGTAATAATAATGATAATGATGATAATGATGATAATGATGATAATGATAATAATGATAATAATAATAATAATAATAATAATAATAATAATAATAATAATAATAATAATAATAATAATAATAATAATAATAATAATAATAATAATAATAATAATAATAATAATAATAATAATAATAATAATAATAATAATAATAATAATAATAATAATAATAATAATAATAATAATAATAATAATAATAATAATAATAATAATAATAATAATAATAATAATAATAATAATAAATATAATAATAATAATAATAATAAATATAATAATAATAATAATAAATATAATAATCTAATACATGTTTTAACTTGTTCCAATCCTTATCGTTCGAATCTTCATTCCTTTGCTGACTTTTTTCTCTAATTCTTCAGTTGGTCATACATTCTTTCAGCTTCTCATTTATATTGTGCACTAGCGAAGCCACAACTCTGTACACGTTATTACCTTGAAAGCGGAGACAATTCTCTGTGTCGTCTTTGTCTAATTATATCTTTACTTTCTAGGGGTAGTATTCGATCCAAAAATTCGATGTCGAGGTTTCATCGGAAATATATGTTGTGAGGCCCCCTGAATAAAAACAAGCAACGCGCGCGCCTGTCTGTGAACAGCATAACTCAAAAACGAAAAGTCGGTTAGAAACCAAAGTTAGTATTTAAGTTTAATGTCTTTTAAAGATGCGAACGAAGATTTTGAAGAAAATTCTTCCACCCTAAGCTACCCTTTGCAAGGGAAATTGTTCAAAAATTTTGATTTTCTCGAAAATGGTCTAACGATTTAGATTAAAATGCCCCATGCTTATGATATGACAAATGAAATGTATATTTTGAATTTTCTGGCTATAGCCTATGTAGCCCTGGTTACTCTTGATGACCTTTGCATAACTAGTAAACCATAAGAGATAGACCAAATCTTACTATACAAAAAATGTAGATCTTGTTAAAACAGACCATTTATGTCCAAATAAATGTTTTGTGAAGTGAACCATTTCTAAGATATTCCTTATCTGTGCGAGTTTTACAGTACTTAAACTTTTCTCAAATGAAAGGTTGTTATTAACTTTTTTATGTGTTGGCCGTGCAAAGAGAACGGAATTTCGAAACCTTCATATAGCGACCAGCTTTAAAAAATTTGACTATTGCTCAAAGCTTACTATATTCCCATACTACCCTACAAGGAAATAATAGCATACTTTCTGCAGAATTTTATCTCGACTAGCATGAAGAGGAATAAGCGTTTGTAAGAATACTCAGTGCAAAAGTAGAGAAAATCATGTGAGTGCAACGCATCAGATTTTTGTACCAGCATGGGGATTTTATCCCCTCTGGGAGGTCTGACATGGGGTGCAGTCAACCTCGTTAGGCCTCGGGGGGACCTATTGAGGAGCTATTTGATGGGGAAGTAGCGACTCCAGGTCGAGAAGACCGCATAACTGGTCGGGAGGGCTCGGGGCGCAAACCACGTCCCACCCTCCAGTACTGCACCTCACCAATGACGCTTGTACTGGGCAGAGGTGGGGGACGCAGCGGCTGGGCGGTAGCCTTGGACCTTCATGGGCTGTCGCGCCGGGGTTTAGTTTAATTTTGTTTGTTAATGGCGCAGCCAATTACCAGGATCATTTCAACACCACGGTGTGCCAGAAGTGCGTCCCGTAGGAGTTGTTTTACATGCCAGTGATACACTGACACCCAGCTGTTGCTTTTAAATATACTTAAAAACTATCAGCCTGGACCGGGTTTGAACACGCAACCTTGGGATCATTAGGCCATCACCTAACCAACTTAACACCTAGGCCGACCCTGGTATCTGTGATGTGTACAAAGAGCGCCAAAGAAGATCTCTATACCTCGCGCCCATGTCACATTATTTATTGTTATATGAAGCCATCGCCATTTCATTGATTGCTTTAGGCCACGATGCAAGGGTGCACTACCCGCTCTACTAAACAGTAAACACAATAAGATATACAAAAGTGACAAAATAGCGTAGAAACGAAATATATGTTTACCTTCTCGATCGTATTGGCTAAAACAGGAAGAGGCAGAATGAATGCACTCAGGTTGTCTAAAACAGACCTCATTTCATGATTGGTAGCAGTACTATATCAGCTTGCAGGACACGCCTTTGACGGGGTTAAAAGCTAAAGGCAATGCTTGGTGAACACCCATGTTAGCGAAATGTATAATGTGTATGTGTGAGAAGATTTTCAGATGGTGTAATATAAAGCTTGAATGACATTCATGTAATACATGGCAAAGTAGCACTTTATAAGGAAAAAAAAAAAATAGAATTGTATTCTCACAGTGTATCAATACTTGTTGCTGCACAGAAGCAAAAATAACTAAATAATAATTAAATACTCAAATAAATAAAGTAGCATACTTTCCCTCTAATTTAAACTATAATTCCTTAGTGTACTTTTACTAGTATATTATTGATGATAGGCATACAACAGTATTATAGACAAAAATACAACACAATTATATTGCCATAATATGTATATCATGGTAAAGTAAACCATATACATATCCTGGGGTGTTTTTATCCAGTATTTTACTATGAAATCACCTATACACTGCCGTTGCAGTTGCTGTTAGACCCTCATATATCCACGATATGTCTATGAGTAATTTCCCTAGTATACGGCATGGCTGGTTCTGAAACAATAAGCATGTTTTGGTTTCAATAACAGCAGGAAAAGCAAAGGCATTAACCTCCCCTCTTTTCCCCTTTATTGCTGTGCTCTCAATCTACCGCACTCTGTGAGAGGTAAGGTGGAGAATACGTCTAAAAAGGCCCCAGAAAACGATACTAAATTCACCGAACATATTTTTTGGCGCTCTTTGTACAGTCGACTGCACGGAAATGTGTCAATGTCTTTAGTTTCTTATGGTGTTTTTCTTCATTTAATATTGGTAGAATCTATTTATTGTTTCACATCAGCCTTGGTTCAACCATCTCTTATTGATTTGAATTCAAGTGCCACACACGCGCCTGAGATTCTGGACAAAGTCAGGCTTAAGTGGACGGCCAAAGGGGGGAGGAGTAAGAAAATGTCTCATCTGAGTGGTTACTTTGCAAGGACGGTACACTAAACCCCTAGATGAGTCCATCCCGCATTGTTTTGCTATCAAACGTGCAACACTCGAATAGGTCCTGATGCTCAGGAACGATGGGAAAAAGAGGAGTAAAACAAACATAAAGTGAAGTGTTAGAATCAGGTAAGTGGTGGGACTGGGAATGACAGAGGTGGCTTAATATTTTGTTACAACATAAATCACTGGGCACGATTCCATACACTCGACGGCACATGCTAAGTGGCATTTTGGACATCAGCAATAAAAGTAATTTTTTCGTGGGAGATAAAACAAGTTCAGGAGGAGTAAACAAACTTCTGCTTATTCCTTATGTTTACCGAGCGAGATGGCTCAGGCAGTAACGTCATTTCCATTTCTTCCAAATTTCCACTTCGTTAAATAAATCATTTCATTTCACCCTTCATCCCGTTAGGTTTCTTCCAGGATTGGAAGCGCCGGCCAGCGTCGCGACAACACAGCAGGGGTAACAAAGGCGATCTGGAAATCTCGTCCTTTGGATTGGACGACGAGCCACTTGTTTCCGGGCACCACTGGGACGGGCGGGGGAGGGGGGCAGCTAAGCTAGCTTCCGCCGGAGTGCTTCTACCTGGGAAAATGAAGGGACCTTCCCACTTACTCTGTCATGGCAACGTTCCCGGCCGCCCTTAAGCTCCATCTTTTTTGGGGATGCCCCATCAGGAGCATAGGCACAAAAGGTCTCCTTTAGGTTGAGGTGCTGAGTCCCCTTCCGCAAGTTGTCGTTGAGATATATTCTTTATGCTTGCGTTATAGTTAGAAATACACTGTCTCTCGAGCTCATCGGGTTGCTGAACTAAGAATAATGGTACAAAATGGTAAACGTGTAAACACTCATCCCCTATTTCATTTCTGGGTATGAAATTTTATGATAAACCTTTGCTTGTAAGGTTTTGTTATGTGAAGTTTTTCGTACAACGCATAGGAAGTAAACTATTTTCATTTTGCAAGTCATTAGATTTCTCCCTCCTTTGAGGAAGTTATTGACATGACAGGAGCCTGTTTTCTAAGTGAAACCTAAGGTGACTAGTGGTTTCAAGGCCCAGTATTTTACAAAGACCAGTGCCCAGCTTTGATATTATTTATAGCCTTTTGAAAAATAATGCAGCAGCTATTAAGAATTAAAACTTCTTGCACACTAGCAAGTTTAAAAGGAAATTCAATCTAGTTTTTGGGTGTTGCTGAGGGGTGGTAACGTTTCGTGTGGTCTTTTTCTGTTCCTCTTTCATTATAACATTTTATCAAAGGTAAGTATAATGTTAAATTCCTTTCACGATGTGTTATATAAAATGCACGACAGAAAGAAATATCAGTTATATATAGTTTACATTGCTGATCTTAACGTTTAATTTTTAAGGTTGACATTCATTTAAGGAAAGCGTTTCATTTTGGTTTTACTAATAAACATAAAAAATACACTTTTCTCAGTTGGGAAATTACTAGTTTTTTCTCTCGCTTTCATGCAAATGACATTGAGTTTCAAAGCAATCACATAGCGACACCCTCTTTAAAAATCTGGTTATTGTTTTACCTACCTTTCACGCAACGAATGTATAAATCTGAATTGAAAGTTTATCTGCATGAACAAGAAGTGGAGAGAAGTGTTTTGAGAAACATTTGTAGTGGAATGATTAGGAAATTATGTGAGTACGACATCTGAGGTGTTATAAACTCACTAATTTTGTATTTCCTTTACATTTACATGTTTTGAAGAATCTGAAAAAAAAAAAAAATAGAGATATTCGTGGGAAGTGGACGAGAGTACGGTGAAAGAGACATTTGTATTACTTCATCGAAGAGTATCTCCATATTTTGAGGGTTGCATTTTGAGATTGTGTTAACTATAATACAATTTGTATAAAAGGATCTCTGGAAAGTCATTTCCCGGATGCTTATGTAAGTAGGGAAATGTCTCGTTTAGGAGACTGTCGAAAATTCAACCACGGATCGACACTTGGAATCGAATTATGTAAGTCATAATGACATTGCTTACGTCACTGATGAAAGAAGCACACGATCAGCATACTCAATGGTATTTTAAGTTATGATATTTTGTCAGACACGTGCAAAATGGGAGTGTGTAAAACTCATTTCTGAAATCTCTTAATTTTTATGTTCGACTGCGCATCAAGAATGCCGATATGTATCTCCTTCGCATCACAGGTAGCTTCTTGTCTCATCATTTGTTGACATGTTCTTACTGGGGTACTGCAACACCTTAGATGATTAAATTAAAAAGAAATGGTCATTGTAGTGTAGAACGATGCTGTAGACAATAAACGAAGTTTCAAGTTGGAGTTTTCATTGCACTAATTGCCACCATTTTCCACCCCTCTTTCCTGCCAAGCGTAACCTACTCCAATGAAAGCGGAGTTAACCCCCCATTCTCGTTTCATCTGATATAGGCACCGGTTGTGCGACGTTACGTCACACCTGATGGTGTTTCAGATCGCGTTCTTACATGTGGAAAATCGCTGACATACTCAATCCAATCCGTACCCTTACTGACCGGCACAACAATAACTGGGAAAGCAGTGAATCTTTAGGTTTTGAGGCTAACATAGCCATTAGGCTACTGAGTATTCGGTTACACAGACGAGACTGCCAAAACTTTATTAAATATTAAAATAGTGTGCTGTTAAATAGCGCTAAGTAAATATCTGTGACTTTTAATTAAACATAGCTGCTTATATTCCTATAAGTTGAAGTATATTGAACATCTAATCCAAGCTATATGGGACCAATTGATAGAACAATACCTAAACAAATTAGAAAAGAGTGCTTGGATTGTCAAAAACTAGAAGATCAAGACTACTATACCCACTGGCAAGATAACCTTTCTTAGTTGAAGACATCGAACTCAAATATATGCGGCAGTATACCGAAGCATTTGGAAACCAAATGAAAATCACAGAGAACAAGGGAGAGGTATGTTCAGTACAGAAGCAATGACGGAAAGGCTATGGACGACAGCGAACTTCCAACTACGACTTGTAGTGACCAGACTGTTTATCCATGGATTCCACCACTGCAAGTGTACATACTAACAGATGTACCATTGAACCAACCCAGGCGTGTATATGTGAACTGTGTAGCAAAGTGTGTGAACAATATCGCATAGTATGGTGCACTAAAAGATTGAAAGCACTAAGTGAATACACAAATGAAACGAACTAAGTGACACAATGCACATTTAAGCACTTTTCAGTTTATTTTACTTAACTTATTAATTACTAATGTTCAGTAAAAATGTCCATTTTGTTCAAGCGTAATAGGAATACTAACTGGACATGAATACTTCTTGAAGCATTTGCGAACTGTAGGTATCATCCAGGGTGATACCAGCTGAAGACCTTGCAAACAGCAAAAATAAACCGCCAGTCATTTACTATTGAATTGTGAGACTCTAAGGAGGAAAACATATCAGCTCTTTGGGGCCTCGACACTGGATAGGTGTAAACATTCCATCTCAGGAAAGGAAGTTCTGAAGTTTATTAAAACCAAAGAACTCGAATTCCTGTGATGGGAATAGGGATTGCACAAAATACCTATGGGTCGGAGTGCCGCCGCCGCCGCCACCACCACCACCACTACCGCCGCCGCCGCCGCCACTGCCACCGCTATCACCAACACTACTACCACTTTAGTTCTGATTCTCTTTTACATTAAGACTAAAATGCTCCTTTTTTGAATCCGAATTTCGGTTTGAGAAATATTTTTTGATTAATAATGTAATAATATTTGAAACAAATATTTCCAAGTTCGGTCTTAAAACCCAATCATTAGCAAACAAAAACTTCGATCCATTATTATTTTCTAACCATTCAGATATGGTTTGGTTAATACAAACGTTGTTGCCATGGAGTTACGAAAGTCAAATAAACAAAACAAAAATCCTATGTGCCACATTCACTAACTCTCCTATGAACTATTCTTACAGATGCTTAAACTCTATTTCTGGTTTATCAAGAGAAACCTTCACAACCCATTTACAAAATATATAGGTGAAGCTACGCGAACCATCAGTAGGCTAAAACGATAGTTGCAATTTTAAACTGCGAATCCTATCTGATGGCTTGTAAGTCCACCCTTCTTGCATGACCATGAGGGGAAAAATAGTTAAATAAAATAATTAAAATTTCAGGTCAAGGTTCAGTAATATATATGGATTACAATACATTTTATTTATATGGATGATTATGGAAATATGATTTGAAGGTGGATTTAATTGTAATTTTATAAAGATTATTAAAATGATTAATAGCTCTATAATATGTACACATCGCCGGTCGCTTTCGTTACCCCTTAAAAATTAAAAATAATAACAAAGAATATTTAGGAAATTACTAACGACACAAACATTTTCTTGTCCAATAATGTTTTTTCAGTCTCTTACAGTTTGTCCAGAACGTCCTGACATTCGACATGAGCGAGAGAGGAGAAATTAAGGAGAAGTGACTGAGTGTTGGGGAACAAGCGAGTGATGTCAGAACTCATTCAGTCACACACACACACAAGCAGTGAATGTTTACGTATTGTAAACAATCATTGTGTAGTTATCACAGTGAGAGCGAGCGATGCACGATCCCAATCGCTATTATTATGCAAATGGGCATGCCTCTTCTATTGCACATCTATGCTTCAGGAGTGGGGGAGTGTCACAACAATCTGGACAAACTGTACCACTGGTTTACCAATGTTATAAACGCCCATTTAGAGCGAAGAGCACTTAAAAGCTCTTCTCAAAAAATTTAATAAACGATTTTATTAATCAGGCAAATATCTTAAACCAACATTATTTTAGAAATTTAAATTTAAAATAAAAAAATAAAGAGTTTTCCACGTAAAGAGTAGTTTCGGGTTGGGGGATTTTCTTGACAATTTTTGTAACACATACCAAATTTCCTATTCAACAGACGTTTAGTTTCGGAGTTACACTGTTAATACACACGCATGCACGCACGTAGGACCTTTTCCTTCAAAAACTTAGTTTTTCGATCGAGGAAACCTTAAAACGTGTATTTTCAGTAATAGGTGTATAAAATTGGAGTACAGTGATTGCTCTCCTTATGTACCACACACACATACACACACTCACTCCCACACATAATAAAAGACAAGAAAATGTGTCGAAGGACATTGGAATTAAATCGCTTTAAGGTATTTTGAATAGAACGTCTGAGTAAATACAGAAAGGAATATCTTCACCAATTTAGATGTTACATTATCATAAAGCATAATACTATAACATATATCAATATGTTTATGAGTTGTATAAAAATGCGCGCGTGTGTGTGTGTTCAAATTATTGGAACTGCTTTGTAAATTTTGTAATACCAATCTTACTCTCCTTACTACCTTTGTTATGCGGTATTGCGGAACACTTTCGGTTTACCTCTAAACACGAGGCAAGATAAAGAAAAGCTTGTCCGTGGGAAAATGCAGTCAGTCCTCGGTGTTCACCAGATTAAATTCTTAGAAAACCGCTGGAATGCTGAAAATGCGAACACAGAACCAGTGACACTTGGGGAAAAGGAAAATGGGTTTTTGCTCAAACCCATTCCCCACAATTTGTGCACCTATACACGCATCATTTCGTGTAGGCACTTCTTTAGTAACACATTTTCTATAGGAGGAATGCTGCTTTCGCTCTGTTTCGCGAAAGTAACGTACATAAAAGCACTACGAATGGATGTTTTTATTAGCACTTAAGTACACAGTAAGTATACAAGGTATTGCATTTCACTAAAAATTTAATTTCATATGTTTTGAGGAACTAGAAAAAGGTTTTCCGTGTGGTTGTATGTGGGTCGGTGTATTAAGTGCATAACTGAAACGTCAGATGTGTTGCACTCATATGTCTTTCTCTACTGTGGTTCTTACAGACTCTAATTCCCCATCTTCTTCATGTTAGTCGGGATAAAAATTTGTAGAAATTCTTCTCATTTTCTTGTAGCTGGGGAATATGGGAATACAGAAAGCTTTGAGCGATGCCAAACGACCTTCCATATGAGAAAAGTTTAAATATTGGAAAACTCACAAATAACAAGGAATATCTCGAAATGGTTCACTTAAAAAAAAAAAGCATTTGTACATAGCTTGCGTCCCGAATTCGATCCTTGGTTAGGCCGAGTTCTCTAGATAAGGTTTTCTCCTTGGTTTTCCCTTATCCTGAAAGATGAACTTCGGGTAACTCTAAGCTCTACGGACTCCGGTTTGATCTGAAGCTCATTTCACCCATTTCATTCCTTGTCTGATTGATCTAACAGGTTAAATGATGTAAACCTAAAAAGGCGAGTTAAATTAAATTAAATGAACGTAATGGGAATCCAGTATCATGGGTATTGTTATAAATTGTGTATTAAATTTTCCTTTAATATGTCGAAGTGTTTCGTTTCATTTCATTCATGAGTAATGGATAAGCTTGAGTAATATCAGGAGACTGAACATTAAGCAAATCCCTTGGGGTAAGCTGAGTTTATGTACCCTTATTTCCAATGCGGCCCAGATGGACTGAGAAGGTCTACAACACTAAGTGAAGTCTGTGATAATGTTTATCGTTCTTCCGCCTAGCACTACATTCAGGAAGATGGCGTTGCCGGTTCCAGCTCATTCATCTTCATCAGTGAAAGTGCTGATAAGCTCTCAAGTCCCATGTAACAAGAAAGGACTCGCTCTTGTTATCTTAGAACAAGGAGGATGCATTTTCATGCATTAGATGCACGGACTTGGCTAAAATTGAGACAAATTGCTCAGCCAAAGGAAGTGCTACTATATTTTACTACATCTGCAAGGACTGGAAGTACATCTTCGTTCTATTGAAAATAACTTTCAGCGGCCTAAGTAAACCAGGAGTCTGCCTAGTTGGAGACTAAAACCATCAAGATGAATGTGAATAAATTCTAGTGCTATACAACTGGTTTTTCGATAGACTGATGTGTTTATCAAATTATAAAATTATACACATTATACAAAAACATAAATATCATCAGTTTTTTCTCTCTCTCTCAATTTACGAAACAAATCTGATGTGCCAAAGGCATCCAACTATTTACATTCACTCTTCTAAGAAGTTAAATATGTATTAGACGTTTAGAGATTTGTTTGTGGCTATAAGGATAGCTGCACTAGACAAAAGCCATAGATTTTTAATAAGTTGGCTATAAATTCTCATGATAATTGCACGACCATAAATAAATAAATAAATAAATAAATAAATAAATAAATAAATAAATAAATAAATAAATAAATAAATAAATAAATAAATAAATAAATGAATGAATGAATGAATGAATGAATGAATGAATGAATGAATGAATAAATGAATGAATAAATTAATGAATAAATGAATAAATACATAAATAAATAAATGAATGAATGAATAAATGAGTAAATGAATGAATGAATGAGTAAATGAGTAAATGAATAAATGAATAAATGAATGAATGAATAAATAAATGAATAAATAAATAAATAAGTAAATAAGTAAATAAGTAAATAAATAAGTAAATAAGTAAATAAATAAGTAAATAAATAAGTAAATAAATAAGTAAATAAATAAGTAAATAAATAAGTAAATAAATAAGTAACTAAATAAAATTACATCAACAAAAGTTATGTTTTTGCTTGTAAAAATCTATCTTTTACCGTTTAGGAATTATACACAGGTCATTCAGAAAGAACGAGACTACAGAGGCTGCACAAATTTATCACCTTGTTTTATATTAATTTTATATTGCCATTAAAATTTTTTTAAGGGCGCTGATGACAACAAAGTTTAGCGCCCTTAAACCTACATTGCTTCTTTCAGAGGCTGCTCCCAGGAAATTTAATATATGCATTTAATTTTTCAGAGAATATCTTGATCATATATTTTAATCAAAATAATCAGAGTAATTTTTGAGAAAATCAAAAATGTGGAAACGTTTTCCATGTAAGGGGTAGATGGTGTGGAATATTTTCTTGATGCTTCATGCCCCATCCTTAGAAATGCTGAATTTAAATTCCAAGTTTGTAAGTTTTGGGTTATGCTGTTTAGAAACACAAAGACTCTCCCATACACAGATCTTTTTCTAAAAATGTTTCCTGGCGTTTAGGGGATTCAAAACATGTATTTGTGGTGAAATTTCGAAACCGAATTTTTCATAGACTACAATAATTCCTTTAATTACTTACTCTAAGTGCGTAATAGAGAAAGTATAACACGAGTTATGAGTATTTGACAATTCAAACCAATAACAATGCCCAATAACGATGTTTAATAGCTAAAGATACAGATGCTTCTCAGAGCGTGTAAGTACTTAACAGTCAACACCAGCTAATTATATCAATAACAAACACAATGATTCATGGTCCATCATAGATGGATTAACTTCATTGCAAATACTCCATGTCAAAATCAACAGTAGCAAATCATAAAATGTCTAATTTCCAAATCATTTACGTCTTCGCAAAATTAATAAGTACTGCATTGGGAGAAGGAAGCTCTCGTATATAATATCGTAAGTCAATTACAGCTTCAGTTGGCTTTTATTAAAGAGTGTGTATCGAAAACAGAAAGACTTATGAGAAAGTTCTCTTATTTTTTGTAACTTAGCTGTGAAAGGACAAACGATGTGGGTTATTGTTATTTTAGAGTTGGATTACGAAAAAAATGTCGGTCGGGTCGGTCGGTTCGGTAAGTCGGTTCTGTTTACCAGATTTCATGGAGATATTTTGAACCCCATAAAAGGTCTCTGATGATGCAGCAGCAAGAACATAATACCGAAATACTAATGGAATGTTTTATTACTTTGTGATATAATGCATTTGTTATTATTGAAATATATATTTTGCTTTACGCAATTCATTAGCTATCATTGAAAGTACGTAAATTGGGAGGGGGTGGGGACAAACACATTGACAATTGCTTCATTGTTATTTATAGCATTACATTATTTAAGCCTGCCCGGAAAGCTTACAAATCAAGGAACAACTACTATCATTTGATCAAAAGCTATGATTCCGATAGACTTCATACAACGTATGTTATTCAGCACTCAGTTTTGTTCGGGCATTCCTGTAGTGTTTCTTTTTAAAAAATCGGATGTGTTGCACTTACATGACTATCCCTACTCTTGTACTAACCATTCTTACAAACTCTTATTCCTCTGTTTTCTTCGTGCTAGTTGACAAACATTTGCAGAAATTATCTTATTGCTTCTTTTCTTGTAAGTGCAAGGGGAATATGGGAATACAGTAGGTCTTCAGCGATAGTCAAATCTATTAAAGCTTTGAGATTAAATTCTCTTCGCACGGCTAATAAATAGAAAATGAATAGCGATCTTCAGTTTGACGCAAGTTTAAGTATTCCAAAACTGACACAAATAACAAGGGATATCTCCGAAATGGTTCACTCTACATTGTGTATTTTATCAAGCTCTATATTATTGTGCAGTAAGATTTAGTCTGTCTTTTAGGGTTTACCAGTTACGCACAAGTCATCCAGAGTAAACAGGACTACATCGGCTATGGCCAGAAAATTCAAATGTGTATTTTGTTTGCCATAAAAATATATCGAACATTTGGCATTTCAATAAAACTCTTTAGAGCCATTTTCGAGAAAATAAAAGTTTTCGAAAATTTTTCCAGGTAAAGGGTAGGATGAAGGAATTTTCTTCAAAATCTTCGCGTCGCATCCTTGAAATACATTAAACTTAAATACCAACTTTGGCTTTTTAACCAAATTTTTGTCCTAAGTTAATATAGTGCGTCGCCCTTTCAAGTTACTCAAAATTAGCATCCATATGGTTCAGTCCCATTAGGAGGAGTGATTTAAGTGGCTCTTTTATATTGTAACAAAATGACAAAATCAGCCTGGTTACGTTTTTGTCATTTTATTTTCTTCTAACTGAATGCACAACAACGCAGTTCTCGTTTACTGGCGTTAACACAGTCTACAGTCCTTTGTGATATTGTAACGCATGAGCTAACTAATTTCTTGCAAGTTCACTTGCATGGTTAGGTCATGCATCTAGGTGTTTCACCTGCAGTCAGTTGAGCTGACACATTGCTGACGAGATTCATGTATTTAAACCCCGAATCTGATCAAGCCGGGATCCTGCTTTCATGTGCTACGTGAACCTACGTCGCTGTGATGTTTGAAGGGCCAGAAGGGCAGGCCAAAGGTGTGATGGGTTCGTCAGGACATCGTCCCTAACCTGGACTTGCGTCTTACATCTTTTCATGCTAACCTAATAACTTCTAATTTCACAGAACGGCTTGCTTGCTCCTCTTGTTATCTCCTATCCTATTTAATTATATTAAAAGTCTATTTTGGTAACCTTCGTTGGTACCACGGGTTACTCAACCAGCCCTTAAGCACCTGCGCAACGTCCTTTCACACACCCTTCCAAGGCAGAGTGCGACAATATTACAACTCAAAGCTGTTGTCTTCTCATAGCCTCAACATACAATTTTGTCTTTTTAATTTTCTCTTTGTCTCACAAAAGCTATCTCTGACGATACTACCACTCAGCACTCATTAAACTCCTTCACTATCTTCCTTTCCACGCGACTGTGCATACGCAGTTGTTTCGTTCCACACACTCACTGACAAACTAAAAACTGAGTGAGCACTTCTCACGCACTCCACAATTGCTGGCAGCCAGAACATTCACGGACAATCTAGAAAACCACCTTTTGCCATTCTGATTGTTGTCAAGTGTTTGCTAGCTGTGAGTGGTGTGGAGCAGCTCGAACTCGAGCGCCTTTGTTTGCTCGCCGTCCTGGTATGTGGTGTGAGGTAGCTTCACCCTGGCTGTCCTTTAGTGTGCGCCGCGTGGTCGACGTCACAATGTTGTAAACGTAGATATTTCTATAAGTTCTAGGAAATTTATCTTTAACAAATATTTAATTAAAAGAGAAGTATTGTTGAATTCATTTTGACTTTAAGTTTAAAACCGGGACAGTTATATGCCGCGAATGATTTTCTTGGCGTACCAGGACATTTATGAGAAAACTGGAACCTTTGATCAACCTACGACTAACCAGGGTAAACACCTTTGTAGAATTGAAGCCCCTAATTAGTTCAACTTCTGTACAATCAGCGTCTGACGACACTGGTACTTTGAATTTGATAGCGTTCGAGTGATAACAACACAAGTTGTTATCTAAAGTCCTGGTGTTGAGGTCCTCGAGCTAAATCACCATACTGAAGTTTTTAGAGACAGTGTGGAGTTTGGTTCGCTGTATACTGGCTCTGTTTAGTTTACCATATATTCAATTAATATAATTACAGTGCAAGGCGTTCTATTGTTTTGGTTGACTATTGACCGTTTAGGCGAGGCAGTGAAGTAATTACTGTGCACAGTTCAGTATCAGGGCTTAGCATAATCCAAGCAAAGGTTCCGCTAAGCTGTCTGCGAATTGCAGCGGTTTACACCTTGGGTGTCAAGTAATTTAGGCGGGTAACACATTGATCTATAATTCAAGATGTCTTCCTAAGATCGTTAGCTCAAGCCATTAAAGTAAATCGAATAGCTTTAGCTACCTGGAGTGAGATATATTCAATTTTTAAATACCTTGAGTGTTATTCACATACCTTTCTCTACTATGTCTTCTACAAACTATTCCTACAAAAGCAGAAATTGTTTTATTTTGCAATGATTGATACAAGAAGAATACCTTAAACTAAAGCGATAATCAGTTCTTTTAAAATAGGGTAAATATGATAGTTTTGAAATTCTGTTATCTTTGCTTTACGGAAAATAAAACAACGAATGGATCGTTCAACAGATGGAAAAGAACTTGGCAATTCAAACTAATAACCTTCAACCTAGTCGAGGCAAATATCAGTTTCTGCTTCAGTTTCATTTATTTTGTCTTATAGCACAATACAGGCATTGACAACGTCTGGTAAGAGCAGTTCATTAACTTAGTCACAAATTATACAATAAGTTCACAAGAATTTAACATTAAAATATTCGCCTTACTTTTCAATCCCAAGGATTTGAATGTATTACTTCTTCTTCTTCTTCTTCTTCTTCTTCTTCTTCTTCTTCTTCTTCTTCTTCTTCTTCTTCTTCTTCTTCTTCTTCTTCTTCTTTTGCTTCGCGGTTTAGGCCGTTTTAGTCCGTTCCGGCTCCAAAATTCTGTGCCCATTTTTTCTTCAGAAGTCCTGGATTTCTATATCCTTGGAATCTGTAATTATATGCTGCACGAGGTATCCTGTTTGCTGGCATTCTTTCCAAGTGTTGTTTCAAATTGATTTTATATTCTGTTATTGTTTTGCTTAATTCTTCTATTTTTACCTTAACTTTCTTAAAAATGCAATATCGTTGTTTTATATGTTTAACCGTGTTGAGCTCCAGTTTCTGGGGATATGTTCTGTCTGCTAATCCTAATTTATATCTTTATTAATATAGACTGAACTTAATTACTGCCGAAATTTGCGCTCGCGCGGATCTGAGTTTATTCTTTTATATTTTTATTTTTATTTATTTATTTTTTTTGAGGCGATAGTTCCGACAGTGCAGGAACAATGTAACCGTAAGTGATTAATGAGTTAATGCTGACGATTATGCGAATTTTGTCAAGTTTTTATACGGAACCCAGAGGAATAAGATTATATCGTTGGAGGGCCCTGGAAGAAAAATGTAACCATTATGAGTATTGTAAATACATAATACCATAAACACACTGTCGCAAAATGAAGTTAGGAACGACCAGTTATTTATTTTGTATATTTGAACGCAGAGGAGACTTCTTTGTGTTCCATGGCGTAAGTCCGTAGTTTTCAGTGAACTTATTATGAAACCGATAGTTGGGGGTTGAAGATTTGAACGGAAAGCAACAGCCGATAAGCTATCTATAGCAGGTAGGAAAACAACCTATCTCAATAGCTTTAAACTTGACCCAGTGCGAAGATTTAAAACCGCTGTTAGTGAATTCTTCAAAGCAAACATAAGCGTGGAAAACATCTCTTAAGGGTATACATTGCTGAAATTTCATTAAAATGGAAGGAGGGGGAAAAAGAAGCTTTGTTGATTTGAATTCCATCAAATAACTGAGACATTTCTGAATGTGAAAAATGCATAATTTTCCTGAGTATGCTATTATTAAATGGGCACTGCACGTTTAAATGTCGCGTGGAATTTATTGTGAT
This sequence comes from Tenodera sinensis, assembly GCA_030765045.1. Classification (NCBI taxonomy): domain Eukaryota; kingdom Metazoa; phylum Arthropoda; class Insecta; order Mantodea; family Mantidae; genus Tenodera; species Tenodera sinensis. Next base: position 79,423,200 of record CM060971.1, read on the forward strand.
CTATATATTCAAAAACCTTTAAGGCTGTTTTCCCGCTATTGATATTTTCAGCACTTTTGTTCCATTAAAATGTTCTCTGCGGAACAGTTTTTTTTATTGCACTAATGCAATTTGGTACACATATTTACAGAAACATTATAATTGCCTAGGTATCATTACCAGATGTACCTATCTAAGCACATGTTTTTAATTTTCAGGCACTTGAATTACAATTTTAGGCAAAAAAAAAAAAAAAAAAAAAAAAAAAAGCCTAAATTGAAAAAGAGACAGAGAAACCTAGGGCAATTTTAAAAATTAGGTGTCTTTTGAACCCAAGTTTAATGTATTAGAACTAAACGTGAACATTTTTGTTACGAGAAACAGAAAGTAAACAAATTTGACCATAGTTTCTAAACCAGCGATATCCAACCCTGTCTACTGGAGACGCTTACGTAATTAGTGCCTACTACCCCACCTCCAAACTTTCAGTCGGAGGGTTAGTCGCCTAGTGTCTTTGACTAGTAGAATCATAAGCAGACAGTCAGTATCAAGTGATGGGCACAAACAGGCAATTCCATGGCAGTCTCTAAGATATCGAAACGTTTCACTTAACGAATGGGTGGAGGAATATTTTTGTATTCAAAAGGAGAAGAAAATCACATACTGTTTAACAACCATATGAATTTTCTGTGCAGCGAGGTTCCACATGAGTTGCAAATAGAAATCATTTTTAGGTTAAGCCTTCAAATGTTCACAATATAATGTTGGGATTTAATTCAGTGTTTGCCCTTTTACACATTTCCTAGACTGCGAAAGTTTGTCTCTTACCTTATCTCTCTCTCTCTCTCTCACACACACACACACACACACACACACACATACACACACGCACGTACACACGCACACGCACAACACACACACACACACACATAGAGTTTCTCCAAGTTGAGCTATATTAAAAGTCTGTATCGCAATAGGTTACGCGATGATGATCACGTGTATCTTCTAAGGCCATGCACTTCCACTTTGTCACCAGATAGACTTTGATAGACTTATAAAACGTAAGCAGTACCAAAGAAGTCACTAAGGACAATGTTTATCACATAAGATTTGAAAACACTTTCGTACTTTCGTAACTCACGCCTGAGTGTTAAAGAGTGGTAGAGTCCACATGAAGTGGAAAGAGGTAAGTCCAATGGTGTGGTAAAAATGACAAACAAGTACTAGTTCTGAAAACTGCAGTCACCTTTATCCTGTTTCCCACAGGTTGCACCCATGCCATACGAAAACATGTCAGCTAGCCACCACAAACTATGGATTGACTCTTAGCTACATCCGCGCCGTACCTCTAGGATACTAGGCAAAACAACACAGAACACCGTGTATTCAGGAAGGATATTGTAGGCAAAGGGATAGAAGCACCGCTTCAAGTGTATATAGTTCTTTACATTGAATACATAGTTCAAATATATTAATGTAACCCCGTGGCACAACAGGCCTACCGCCCGCACGCTCCACCACCTCTGCCCACCACAGGCATCAGGAGTGAGGTGCAGTAGTGGAGGTGACACGTGGGCAGCGCTCCGGTTCATTCCGACCGGTTATGCGACCAGGGGCCGTTACTTTTCAATTAAAAAGCTCCTCAATTGGCCCCTCAGAGACCTAACGAGGCTGAGTGCACCCCAGACTAGATCTCCCAGGGGGAAAAACTCCCCACCATCTTACCGGGAATCGAACCCGGGTGTCCAGCTTGGTAAGCAGCAACATATTCCCAGGTATGCGTGAGTAGTAACAGTAGAGCCCATGTGTACTAAACTTGCGGTTTATTGCACAATCTTTCACCCTCTAGTAATGACAGTTTATCCCGATTAACAGGAAGTAGAGAGAAGAATAAGCTCTTGTAAGAATATTGAGAATTGTTCAGTTTTCACTGTCCCTTCAAAAACACAATTTACTCCAGTTTTCACTAATCTTTCAGTAATATGATTTGACTTTCATTGTCACTTCACTCGCGCAGAGCTACACCACGCATGAGGCAAGCTCTTTTTTCTGCTTCATTAGCCATGGTGTCGAACACAAGACTTCTCTAAACTCTCACAGTAGTAGCACCCAATCTGTCGTCATAACCACACTTATGATACCAGAGCGTATGTCACATCACGAACAACTCATTCATATATTGATTCTGCCGAGCACACTCGCTTATATACGAGTGGTGGATCTCTGTTATATTGTGAGAGACGAAAGGGAGAAATTTCAGCTGGCCTAAATGACCTAGTTGTTGACGGGTCCTTAAACCTCACTCACTCACTCACTCACTCACTCACTCACTCACTCACTCACTCACTCACTCACTCACTCACTCACTCACTCACTCACTCACTCACTCACTCACTCACTCACTCACTCACTCACTCACTCACTCACTCACTCACTCACTCACTCACTCACTCACTCACTCACTCACTCACTCACTCACTCACTCACTCACTCACTCACTCACTCACTCACTCACTCACTCACTCACTCACTCACTCACTCACTCACTCACTCACTCACTCACTCACTCACTCACTCACTCACTCACTCACTCACTCACTAACTCTTTCACTCATTCATTCACTCACTTATCTAGTTCTCTCTCGATAGCACTGCTGGCGAGAGAGCTACTCCGTCTATTTATCTCTTCAACTGGTAAGTTTATCTTATACGCGATGAGCGTAGATATCGCTGCGTCACAACGATGGTTTTTTGAAGAATGGGTATAGAAAGTTATGTGAATCTGACATTAATCTTTTGATCTTTTATTATTTCCCCGGAGATACCTTATGTTTGATCAACTGCATCTGCTGAAGAAAAATAAATACAAATTATAGTTATACACATTTGCATGTGTTTTAAATTGCTTACAGTTGTGTTTATATGCAACATTGTGAAATTCTGTAATTTTGTTTTTATTTATTGTGCTAAAAGGTGAATCCGTGAGTATGTGCTGCGTAGTTTAGCACATTATAACGTAATATCTGCCGAGGAATAGAAACACAGTGCTTTGCCAACAGGAAAATATGGGGTAATTAAACATGAATCAGCAAACAATGTTACAAAGTTAATTTTAATGCAAAGGCAGAAATTCACAAATTACAGAAGAAGGTCTCGTATTTCTGACTGGTTCAGCTCAGAAGTCAGAACACCAATTAAGAGCCGAGTATGTATGTTCTGTGTACTCTTCATTAGAAAGCGCTTTTGTGGAAAGTTTGCACGCTGCCGCCGCCGCCGTGCTACGATTTGCGAGAAATTAAACACACACATGCACCCTTAAACAAGAGACACATTAAACCCTATCGCCTTTGTAATGAGTTTCCGCTTTCATTTTTGAAACCTAATGGGAACATAACTATGGAAATGAGATCCCCGAAAAAATGTAATTTAACAGAGAACGGTATTAACGCTGGACAGTACAAACAAAAGTTAATCAGATTTGTGGTCAAAATAGAAATGTTTATTCGTGTGTTGACATCTTGCCGAAGGGTTTCAATTTTGCTCCTCAAACAGCTGAATTAATTCTCTGAATAGAATGGTTTATCGCAAACAAGCTTTTTGTGACAAAACGCCAATTCAATCCGCCCTTTTGGGCTATGGTATGTTTGTATGCAGCAGAAGATAAGTGTTATCATCTACTAATTTAAAAAAACCCTCTGTAGCATTATAGACAGATTAATGTTGGAGACAGAACAATTTCATAGTACATTCACCCAATGCATATCGCTGATATAAAATTGTAGTTATTTACACTAAAGCTAATGGAGCGATTATTAATTTATCTCTTTTTCTTTTTAGTCTGTACTCTAACATAAATGACAAATAAATTTTACGATATATAAAAATGAAAGTAACGATTTTCTCCAAACATTATCATCTACACTAATATTATACACAAAGAAAATTTTTGCACATTTGATCGTGCGCATATGTCTGTATCTCTCTCTGTCTCTCTCTCTGTCTCTCTCTCTCTGTCTCTCTCTCTCTCTCTCTCTCTCTCTGTGTAGATGTGTATATTTCTTCATATCTATGCAACTCGCAGATTATAGTCTTGCTTAAGAACTTCGTTCCATTTGTCAAGCCAAAATTTATTTTGTAGCTATGTTGTGACAAATACAGTCAATCGTTCTCGGGCCTCTTCTGGAGCCATGACATAAAACTCCCTGAACACTAATAAGCTGATAAGAGCTAAAACATATATATATTTTTGTAGATTAGCAAGCAGCTTGATACCTAACCGTTTTGTGTAAAACAGGTCAGTAGAAGCTTGTGGTCGACTGGACTCGACGTCAGCCTGCCGTTAATTAAGTGGATTTAAACCTCCTTAAGTATAGGAATGTTTCTTTCTTTTAGATGAGTAATCACATTGAAAGTACTAGCCAGAAATAAAATAGTAACTAGAGTAACTACAGAAAAATGACTACGATATCAACATTTTACCACATTCACAGATCACATGTAAAAACAAAATATTTTCCAAAGGTACTTGATTAATGAATAAGTGCTCAGCTGCATTTTCATCTGTTTAATGTAATTTGTTTGGTATTTCTTTCGTAATACCTTAGCATTGGTCAAAAGAAGTGAAATGGAGGGTAAAAAAATAAAGAAAGAAACTTTGACTCATTACCATAGATTCTAAAGCGTGTCCTCAGAAAATGGCTGCGACCAAATTCCAACACCATTAGGACTAGTCTTTTAAAATCCAATGCTAGTTGCATGCAGGAATTAGCCATCGCTGCACAAGTCGTTAGTTTAATTTTAAGATTCTAGTAGTGTTTTATCTTCACTAACAAATATGGCTCAAGCTAATACGCTTGCTATACAAACTAGTAAGTGGTGCTGTAATTTATGCTAATATTGAATTATTAAATTATTCAACATTTGTTGATGTGACCGTACAACTCCATGATGAATGTAGGAGTCTTTAATTGGCCATAATCTATCACTCACTATCCCTTGGCACAGGTCCGCCATTTTGTTTTGATTTATTTAGAATGTGGCTCTTTTCCGATATGTTCTTGCTCATCAGGAGTTTCGTATGCAGAATTTATACTGTGAAAAAACTCAGTGTAAGAGTTATTTTTGGAATGGACATATACACCTTTTGACCCTTAAATTCCTTATTCACTGTGAGATTAAGCCGCCTTCTGTCTATGCCCATAACTGAAGTGTAGAGTGCAGGGTCAAGATAGAGATAGACTCAAGGCGTGCCTGTTTCTTACTGGGTTGCACAAATTCTAAAGAAAGGGTTGCAGGTGATTTATCCGGTACATAAGGTAATCTCAGAAACCATTCAACTGATTTTGATATTCTTTCAGAATTGAAAAGTTGTATTCCTCCATGTGGTGAGAGAATATGTGTCTCCAAAAAAATTTGAACTTTTCGATGTGATGCGGGCAAAGCGAAAGTACTTGGTATGGAATTCATGTACTTTGTTATTCTGTGGTAGACTGCCGTCAACAGATCCTTGAGTGCATACAATTAGGAACATCCCCGATTTGTATGCAGAACTGAAAGGGAACGGGGCCCACCCACGTGTTCTAAACAACACTGCGGTTCTCTAGCTCTAGAGCACGGTTAACCTAGTCACCCACTTGTCTCATTGGTATCAAAACTTCACTGCCTCCTTAGTAAATAGATGAGGCGGGGGTAAAGTGGAATACAATTTACCACATTAAGGGCCTGTATTACAATCTCCGGTTACTAGGCACGGTTTGTTACCTCTCAGTTATCGCTAACTGATGGTTAGACTCGGTGCCTCGTATTACAAACTCAATTTGACTGTAGGTTTGTTACCCTGAAGATTATGATGCCCTGAGAGCAGTTGGTAACATTTTTCACTAGGCTTTCGCTGTGTTTGCAACGCTATCTCGTGGGTGAAGCACATCACAGATGTGTGGGATGGTTTGAAGATTTGTACACATTGCATAACCTAAAAATAGCTTCTGTTTTATTCACTATTCATTCAGAGCCTTGAAGTACTTTGAAGAAGTGCAAAATTGTTGTGTCCACAATGAATAAAATGCAATGTTACTATTTAAAAGGTAATCGTTCTGCCCAAAATGAATAAAATGCAATGTTAGTTAAAGATAATGATCTTATTCCGCGTGTTTTTGAACTTGTGTACCTACACATTGTATAGTTTTCCGTGTATTTTCTGTTCGCAAAATGCGTAATTTGCCATGCTCCGTTTATTACATTTGCGTTCGTTAAAACGTGGTGCCGATGTAATGAAAATCGCACAAAACATCGTATTGTTTGTATCAATCTACTACACTTACTTGGCTCTAGAATTATATTTCCCTAACCTAATGCCCATCAAGAAATACCTACAATTTAAGTTCGTTTAATTTATTTCATTTTAAGAATGTCAGGTATATACAAATATGCTGGTATAATGTTATATACGTGCTGAAAACTGCCATTCTGTCGTAAATTCTATTCGATGCCACATTTCCGCTAAAATTCCGGATGTCGTAGCTTTTCATAACCTGTATCTTTGTTGAAACTCTTCCACGTTCACTCCTCGAAATTATCTTTGCGCATTCTGAATCTCTTCGCTCTTATATTAAATAAATAGAGCTAGCATTTCATCTTCAGAGTCGCTGTGAACGTAGAATTCTGATAGAAGGTACGCCATTTTTGTGTGTGAAACACGAGTAAACTCCAAGTTAACCACTAACCCCTACTTGAGGTTGCGGTTAGTGTACCTCCAGAAATAACTCTCAGTTAGCCCTTAACCGAAGGTCGTAATACTGACATCTGGGTGTAACTTCAAGTTAACTGTTAAGCGAAACTTTAACCGGAGATCGTAATACAGGCCCTAAAAATATCAGTTTGGTCCTAAACGGAAACAAAATATTTAATGTAGGATTTATAAAATGGGTCATCTTATGTCTTACTAAACTGCCTACCAACAATATTCTGCTTTGTCCCATATATGAGCTAAAGTGAAAAACAGGGTAAGGTAAAGTAAGCAATAAAACGAATGAATTAAATTTGGCACATAGTTATAAACTTTTAATATTTGTGATGTATTTGCTGACTTTAAATACATTTCACTGAAAAATACAAATTAGCTGAATGAAAGAAAGTCAAGTTGAATATTCATTCACACACATAAATGTCCTAAGTAGCATGCTCATGTAGAAGGATGTTCTTCGTAAAAATGGATATCCATCCAAAATCAAAAGGGCTGGATCATCACAAGTTGGTTCCACCCATGTTTAGGAAATGGTTGAACGAGATCAGACAAAATATCTCCTATTGCATCCAGCCGAAAGGATAGCACGCCATTACAGTCTCACGAAGGGTTTTATTCAGAACTTCTGGATTCTCCCTAGCTCTAGAGGAAGGAATGGGAGGAATGAACCGTCCTGGAGCATTTTATCAAATGACTGAAAAGGTAGTTGGTTCATCTTTCAGGTGAAGGTAAAATTCCTGCTCGTTTCATCCCTTTAAGTCCTATAATTTTTGAAGACTTCATTGGAATAGTTGAAATACCCGTCTCAACAACATTAAATATTCGACTTGGTCGAAAGTTTTGTTGATTTTAAAGACTTTCAAGCAAAGAAAAAAAAAATACTACATTTTCTTTACTGAAAGCTCCTGCTTAAGTGTGACTTGTGGCTGATGTTTAATAAACCCAATCCTGTTCATGTTTGATGTTTTTTCTGGATGTGCATTCGAACGCCAAATGCCGTAATTCTGTGGGGTTCAGGCCCAAAAATAGTTTCTCCATAAACAAACACCCTTGGAACTCCAAACGTGTTTGCTGCGATTCGAAATCCCATTTTGTTTTGTCTCGTATGGCTGCTGACGTATTTTCCTCATCCTTTGTCGTTTTTCTTTTTATGTGCCAATCATTGTAAAAACAATCTGCGAAAGGAAAATGTGAGTCATTAGGCATAATTTTTATATTAAATATCCAATTTATTTCAATGGTGCAGATGTTTTCTATACATATTTAGTGTGTTATTTGGATTTCATGTGGCTTAATTCTATTGCAAAAAAATACGCCTAAAATATGAAACTGTTTACATGGCCATAATTAGTCCTATAATTATGTTTGTTATTTCTATTTCAAAGAGCGAACAGTTTAGAATTATCTGCCACAATATCACGCTATAGAAACATTAGTTAAACGTTTTTCACTTTGTCCCGTGGGACTTATTTTACTATAATAGCCTATAGTAAATTGTGTGATGTGAAACATATGTTATTATTCTTAAGAACAGCCAAAACTTGCAGTTTAACAACCAAGGTATAAATGTAAAAATGACGAGTTAATATTCTAAAGATATTTGGAATACTAATAGGGAAGAAACATTTAACAAGACGTAGTTCTTTTGAAATCATCAGAAGAATTCAGCATTACCAAACAAGAAACCATTCAACTGTCAGAATGCTAACAGATCTTTGAAGTAGTATCTAAGTAAGTACAACTAGATGGCAGCACATGTTAAGGAGATACATATTTCTTTTCGTCCCTTATGACAATTTGTGCCCACCTCTCTAGAGAAAGCAAAAATGCTGCCCATTAAAGCTGAGTAACGTAAAAAGAAAATGTCTAAAGGTCTAGAAAAATTACTGAAAAAGTAATGTGTTTAAATTAGGTATGAAATGCAATTAACTTTTAGTTTTTCTTAAAATATTTGATTTTCCTAATGTCATCATGCTATAAAGGGACGAAAAGAAATGTGATAAAAATCTAAGTCGAGGCCAATACTCTAAATAGGAATCAGCAGTAAACTTCGTGCAAGACGAAAACAGCAGATAGGTCAAAATCGAAAAGGATGCGAAGGACGTCATGGAAGGAAGGAAAGTAGAAGGCAACCAAAAAGAAATAAAAGGGGAAAACTCTGTTGGAAAGTAATTTGCCCAGATTCTCTTCCGGGTGGATTTAACGGTTCACCGATTTCTAACTTCTTTTTTCTACCAACTGATAACAAGCAATCTCCTTTTCCTCAACTTAATTATTGACCCTGAACGCTTACGGTCCAGCTTGCCAGCAAGCAAGAACTATGGTACTTGCTCTGGGCGATAAATACTCTCGCAATACGTTGCTTTCCACTTAGAAAATTCAAGTGGCACACATGCATCTGATATGTTTTCAATCAACTTTTTCATCAACGTTTAAGGTCATGATTATCTGATTAAATACCAGGTATGATTTTTATAAAGGATTGCAAAACTAGACATGTGCATGAGTTAGGTACGCAGTAATCAGCCAGACTTTTGCTATCACCGTTGTTAACGAATAGTGATATGTTGAAGGTTTGTGAAGAAAACTTCCACTATGTTAAAATATGCATTAGCAGGAAAACCGCCAATTGTGTATTTTGAATCTGAACTATCAAAATAGTTTTACGTAGTTCTTTTACAGAAAAATTGAAGTAGGAAACGGAGGTTATTTTACATCTAGAAGGTCTGGTTTTGGGGCTCCTGCTTACAATGGCAGACATTATTACCGCATACGGTAACACAGGCTGTGACCACTGATGATACATGAAATAAAACAATTGAAAAAGCAAATTTCAGCTTCTTAAGAAGCTCGCTATTGAAATGCCTAATATGTTTTCCAAAGGGAAGATGTCCTACCCCCGTTCGTTACGTGGCACATCCTATGTGGATCTTGGGATGTCCACGATGATAATCTCTAGTATCCTCACTTGTTTATTACAATTTTTGTTAGGCTACACTGACCAACCTTTGAACTACACCGATGGATCTAAGAGCACCAGCGGTGTTGGATGTGCTTATGTTTATGGAACCGAACCACACATACATTCGGTTGTTTTCATAATAGCACTTCCATTCATACTGCAGAGCTGTATGCAATATATCGATTTTGAGTAACCTTTCAGCGTTCTTTCTTTACTTTTGGCTATTGGTTGGGTTGTTGCCTCAACAATTGAAAGCCACTTGTAAAAACGTGATGTTTGTAATTAAATAAGTTTGATATACTTATTTAATTACGGAAGTGCCACTGCAAGTTATTGCAGTATTAATTGGAGAGATTGAGAAAATTTGTTTGAAGAGGCGCCACTCAATCCTCCTGACACTTATAGTTAACTTAGCATGTAAAATCCTCTTCTTCTCGTTCAATTGCTAAGTCGTTATTACTAGTTCAGTAGCTTTGCCTGGCCAGAGACTGCTAGAAAGGGCGTGGAATCACTTACAAGGGTTTTTAAGCTACTAATTAGAACAAGTTTGAGTAGGAAGTAATGATGTAAGTTTATTGTATACGAGGCACAAAGGAATTTAAAATATTACAATTACAACACACACATAATTTGACGAAGATTGCAGTTTATAGCTTTACCGAGATTTTTAATTCATGTAGAAGTCGCCGCGCATAAGCCAAAAGTTTAAGTTACTAGGATGAGAGCCGAAATGATCTTGAGGTTAATTTAGCCTACTCTATGATGAGCCAAAATAATTTCTTGAAGAAAAATGTTCCTACTCTACGCAATGTTGCCAAATAATTCTTGATGTGAATTTAGCCTATCAATTTCAAGTGTACTTACTTATTTCGCGCGTGTTCTATGTAATGTCTCGGTGTAATATTTGACGACTGTTCCGTTCGTGTGTTGGATGGCGACTCTCCGGTTCGTGTGTTGGATGGCGACTCTCTGGTTCGTGTGTTGGATGACGACTCTCCGGTTCGTGTGTTGGATGACGACCCTTCGTTCCATACGGGAATACGAAAGACACATTCGGTTCCCCTCCACATAACATTTTTGAGTTTCACTCATTGGAGCGGGTTCTGCTGATTATTTAAAATGTGTGTAGTTCTAAATTTTCTGATTGGCCCTTATCGTTGGACCAGACGGAACTTTGCCGCTGAAATGCCATATCCTGCCCCCTTGCGGTAGCGTTTCGAACAAGCTTGATAGACAGTTTTACGAGTTTTACCTGACAAAGAAATAATCCTGCCTCACAATGGAGCTTACAGTTTGGCTGGCGTCAGTTTGTCGCTCGTTCAAGCAGAACTAATTCGGGTCAAAGACTTCATGTAGTGTCTCTGAAGCGAAATCTTTTCAATTTTTACCCATAAACTGCATTCTACGTGCGTTATTTCTTATTATTTTAAATATATACACTAACATTTGATTATTTACATGTACACGTTTATACAATAATTTATATTAACCCTAACACTTGCCCTGTGAGTGGTTCTAAAATAAAAGAATGCTGGCACTTATGTGTTATAACGTTAATTTAATTTTATCTCGGGCACGGTATAATTACCGTCTCAACCTCTTAGTGCACTTCAGAGCCCTCGTGAGCTGTACAACTACAAGGTATCTAGAATGCCCTACATGTTTTTCACGCTTCAGACGTTAACGTAGTGTGTACATGGGTTCCTGGTCACGTAGAAATGAAAGGGCTGATTTGGCAGCAAAGGCAGCAACCACAAAACCGTTCTCTCGTATTACATGAACAGTAATCAACTCTCTGTGGTAACAAGACTAGAGAAGTGAAAGAACTTCCGATAAAATGAGGAACCTCCTCTCGCATATCTCGAAGTGATATTTTACGCACGGTTATATTTTTAAACGGTACCCTGCTCTTCTTTGTCCGCTGTACAACAACCTTTTGTTGGTCTGTCACATGCCATGCTATATTTTAAAAATGTACGTTAAAGCCATACCCTCGTCTCCCAACATATTTTTGACTTCCATTGTTTTATCTTTGTATTTACTTTAACTGTATCGATATTATTTATTACCTTTAATTTATTACTATTATTATTTATATTAATAAATATTTTGTTCCCTATAAAGTATAAATTATTTGTCTTAAGAAAATATGACTGGTGACATCAAATGACTACATACATCATGGTCGCCAAATTAATTTCGTATGATATGTAATACATAAGATTTAGATAGACATCATCACATATACTATTTCAAACAGCAATCAAAAGCTGTACATATCCCTTGTAAAAAACAAAAACATGCACTTTTTGTGAAAGCATTAATGATTATAATTAATATTTTGTTATTCAAAGCATAAAACGAAAACAACATTCTATAACCACTTCTTCGGAGTTCAAATATTAATATGACAAAATACTACTGATGAAATAAAAAATTGTACCACAAGGAGCATATTTTTCAAATATCACGATGGGAAAAATAGAAAATAGCTTATAGCTGAAAAAGTGCTTCATCAATTTTATTGAAATTTACACAGTATGTGCTATTTAGAATAAGGATAACCAACGTACAAAGATTGAAAAAAAAAATGGAAAAAATTGTAGATCATATACTCTATCCTAGGTTCCCTTAATTTTGACTTATCATAAGTAATGCTACGGGGGATTGCCAATTTATCTAGAGAATTTGACTGTCACGAGTTGCACACATTAAGACTGTTTCACCAATTAAAGGCTTTCCTCTTCGAATTGTTTAATCTATTTCAGCACCGAAGCGAGAGTCAGCCATATTTGACATTTGAAAAGCGCCTCTGTTGCGCCAAATTACGTCAGGTGTTGCGCATCTGCAGCACAGTGCAGCTAGATTTTGTAACCTGGTCGTACCATAAGAAAAGTGGAGGAAATGATAATGAAGAGTGAATGAAACCTGAAATTTTAAATTGTTATGCACATGATTGGTTGATTTCAACCAAGTCACGTATAAGTAGAATAGTGTTATTAAATCTCCTGTTACAGCTCCCGTTTTTTTGTTCATTTGTTAATTAATATGAAGGAATTACAATGACATGTATAAGTTGCTAAAATTCTTCTAGCTAGGTGACTATGAATAAAGTTTAGAAATAATCTTGGGCTCATGAGAGTAAAAGCTTATTGCAATAAGCGTATGATGGTATATGTTTTACATCTGTAAAAAACTGGGAAGCCTGCTGATAATGGACACCCGAAATGTAAAAGGAAAACACCTGCATTGTTTCCAGGAGTTCATTCTCCTCTGAGAAAATCTTGTCCAAGGGAAACATTTTCTAGTTTAGAGAAAAACCCTTGTTGGCGCAAATATCTCTGTTATGTTTAAATTGTTTCCTTCATCAAACCTCGGTTTCAATCATGCAGACGGGTACTATAGTATACTTTATTAAAATAGCTTTGATTACTCAAAGGGTAGATGAAATGAAAATTGATGTGCCGTTCATGAACAATATACATTTTCGTTCGTTTTCTACAACGCAGCAAAGCGGTTTTTCAATAACAGGCAACTTCTGAAGATTATGACATATCCTCAGTCGCGATAAATGAAATAACAATGTTCTCCCTGTCTCAGAAATTCATTTTGAAGCTTTATGGTCGCGAACAAGGAGGAACAAACAGGGATGATGCCATATTATTATCTTCTGTTGTTATGAAAGAAGGAAGATGAGGGGGAGGCGGAGACCGAAATCCGACTTTGATAGAACAGCGAATTTTAGCGATAGTTTCACGGGAAGCTATTAGCTCTTCTAGACATTCTTTCCATCCAGTTTTTAGCTTGCTTGTGTATGAAAATTTATTTGTACATGGAAGGTTCTAAGCTTAAAAATATGAACGGTTTGTCCTTAGTCATTCGATATTCAAATAGCAATTCCTAAATGGTAATATTTTTCTTTAAGTTTAATTGACAACTGGTTTGATAGATTACGTACAGTCGAGTGTAAGTAACACCTGCTGATAATGTACAGATTCTATATTGGTAAGGAAGTACACAACTGCTTTTGCCACGGTTCTTACCTAGTTCTATCACTCCACTTAATGTTTTCTTCCTTCCCTTTTTTTCTTCGATCCCGAGCCTGAAACCGACGTTTGTTCATTCGTTATAGTTTGAGTGCAAGATTTTTGACTTCAAACCAATACTAGACGGACTCGTCCAGTGGCTGGTGAGGACAGTCGTGGAGAAGCATGCCTTCCAGCCACTCAGTTGAAATGTTTCCATACTTTCTCCCCTTCAGCCACTCATAGGTATGACCTTTGTTTAAAGGGTAATGCGTGTGTTGGACTTGAATTTAAAAAACAAAAAAAAAAAAAAAAAAAAAAAAGAGGTTGGCTCACCTCATTGTTGGTTGGCTTCAGGTCATTCGAGAAATGTCCAACGGCCGGCTTGTTTGTAGACGTTCAAAAAAGATCTGGGTACGTCTTCGCCAGTATAAAAGCTTGCGGAGCGCCTGAAGGCAGGCAGTTTTTGAGTCGGTCGGTGTCAGAACGAGACAGAAGTGTGTGTGTGTGTGTGTGTGTGCGCGTGCGTGTGTGTGCGCGTGCGTGTGCGTGTGTGTGCGCGTGCGTGTGCGTGTGTGTGTGTGGTACTGCCGTGAAAGATACGTCGCGTCGAAGTGAAGAAGTTGTAATGAGTTTTAAGTGATTGTATCGTCGGAGTTAGTGAATGAGAAAGAGAAAGTGAAGAAACAGTGAAAGGGCTGCTTCAAGGCTACCAGAAGAAAACAGTTGTGACATGTAATATCAAGAAACACTGTAGATATCAGTGGATGAAAACTGTGTATTTGTGCCAAAAAGATTTAGAAGAAAATAAAGTAAGAAACAAGTAATTGGACTGATTTTGTTGTTTTGTCATGGTAGTCTTGTTTGTCCATTAAGATAGACATTACTTTGCGGTAATTAGTCTATATATTTTAGTAGATCTTGAGCAAAGCGAGAGGTTCTATGTTGAGTGTACCAACACCGAAAAGTGCAAGCCGAGTTGTGCTTAATGACCAGAATGGATTCGAGGAGTCGACAGATAGCCCGGCCATTAACTCAGGCTCTGCTCGTTTAATTCCATAGCTGTGCTGGAAAGCACATCCGGTCCACAGAGGTTCTCTTATCCTTTATAACAGCAAATGGCCATTCTCTCAATAACAAAGGAAGGGAATAGAAAATTAATTTCAAACGAGACTATAATGAAGTAGTCCATGAAAGTGCACCTTTCTCTTGTGTCCTCTGCGATCAAGCTCTAAAGCGATATACAGGACTTTCGTTTCAAAACTGGCCTCCTTCATAGTTATTAGTTAACGGTAGCGATTGGTGAAAATTTGGCAAAAATGATGACACATTTCTATTAACCTTTTACAATTTTTACGTCCCATTCCCTAGGAAAAATTTCATGAAAGTGTCACTTCTTACATACTTTTATAACCTTTTTAGAAGTTAGTTCCAAATTTTTTGCACATATATTTATTAGTTTCTCAATTACGAATTTTAACAAACATGTGAATTGTTTAATTTAATGCATCAGTAGAATCTCGGGCTAGGTTTATAAATAAATTCTCAGATTCATTTTTCTTCGTTTTAATAAAATTGTAACATTTTTCAGCACTTAAAAGTTATCAGATAAAAGCCTCGGGAAATAGTTTCCCCACTATACGGTATTTGAAACTTCCTATATAGGTAATTATTAACAAGTAAAATGTATTACGTTGCCAAGTTCACCCAAGCCTGACTAGTATTAGTTTTGTCAGAGCCAAAGCTCAGTATTGAACAAACATTTTTAAAACCAATTAATCTAAAAATCCATTTCTTAGCTCAATAATGAGCCGAATCTAAAACTCGGTTTTAAAACTATGGAAATCACATTATAATGACTATTTTAGTAAAATAGCTCGAGTTTATCTTAAAACGCTGAAGCCAGAAATTCTTAAGTTCCAAACTGTGGAACTAGAGTTCTTGAGATTAGCACTTGCATAAATTAACTTATTGCATATTTTGTTGTAAGGGAATAGAAGGCTATCAGTGACAATAAAAGCTTTTACGAGTTGGCCGCTACACGTGAGTTTGAAATTCCATTCTCTTTGTATAGTCAGGCCATTTAAACAAACTGATAACGATTTTCTATTTGAGAAAATTATTAGTATTTGAAAGTTCAAACCAATAACAAGGAACATCTCGAAAATGGTTAATTCAACACATTAAAATTTATTTAAGATAAATTGTGTGCTTTAACCCTTTCAGTCCCGGTGTGTATTATAAGATACATAGGCTTTTTTGCCTATTTACAATACTTTTAACGGTTTTTTCTGCTATATTCTTGTTATATTGTTCGTCATCAATTAAACATATGTATTTGAGATGTTCTGAATTTTAGAAAATTATATTTTTTTACAATTTAAGTTGTAGTATTTTTTTATAAGAAAAGAAGCAAAATCCATGCAACCGCAGTCAAATGATACCCCGTCATCATCCATGTCATCGTTAACTTATTGCATATTTCGTTGTAGGGGAGTAGGAGAATACAATTGGTTGTCAGTGACAATAAAATCTTTTAAGAGTTGGTTGCTACACGTGGCTTTAAAATTCCCATTCTCTTTGCATAGCCAGGACATTTAAACAAACGGTAACGATTGCCTATTTGAGAAAAGTATAAGTATTTGAAAGTTCAAATCAATAACAAGGAACATTTAAAAAATGGTTAATTCAACACATTAAGATTTATTTAACATAAATTGTGTGCTTTAGCAATATTTTTATTTTTTGAGTAGTAATATGGTCTTTTAATCAAAACCGCAGAGCCGTTTTTTGAGAAACTCAAAATTTCCGAAAAGTGTTCCATGTGAAGGACTTGTTTGGGGTGGGATATTTTCTTGAAAATATTCGTGTCACGGCCTTGGAAGACGTTGAACTTCGAAACCAATTTGATATTTAACTGAGCTTTTGTTTTTTTCATTAATGTGTTTGGACACCATACACATAGACACATTGGCGCATGGACATTTTTGTACAAATCATTTGTTTGGACTCATCAGACCTTAAAACATGAAGTATGAAACAACTGTGGAATAACCGTATCGAAGTTTTGGGTGAAACGAAATAGCTCTCTGCTTAATATATAAGTAGAAAGAAAACATTATTAAAATATTATTGTAGTATTGAGGTTACTGAGTACTAATATTCAATTCCTTGAATTTCGCACAGCATTAATGTTGATGAGCACATTTACTGCATTATTCCCCTGAAGCTTCATTTTACCTCGGCAGCGAACTCTTGTTGGTATACGTGAGGTTTTTATAAGCTTGAACATATTTCACTGCATATTAAGCGTCACTCGTTCCCAAGAGGCAGTACACTCGCTGCTTTTATTGTGTCACTCCAAAAGATATTCATAGACATCACAATTTTTTACCTGTCCGGTTGTTAGCACTTTTTGGTTTTACTCTGCCTACGTGATATGTAGTCTCAGCAGTTGGCAGTGATGCTGCGAGCTAGGCCTTTATAAAGCACACGTCCGTGAGGCTTCGCGAAAAAACTAAGCTAATGAAATACCCTTTTCAAAGGGCAGCGAACTTAAAATAATATACCGTGCTGAAGGAGAATTTTATGAGAAAATAAAGAGGATAGAAAAGGTACAGAGGAAATGCCCCAGAGGAAAAATGAAATGAAATTGATGCACTGGTGAATGAATACGATAGGCTGGTAGGATTTCTCTGCTGATACACAAGGGGAGTTATTTAGTTTCAAAACAGGACTGTAAAACACACTGGTAATGTTTTCATTAATATTTCTCTTTATTTCTAATGATAGAAAATAAAAGCTTAGAAGAACATAATTTTGTTCTCTTGGGTGAATTATTAATAAGTACAAAGGACAAAAATGGTTGCGCCTTAGCACATTGATGAGCAAATCTGTACCTGCTGATGATATGACGTAATCACCATCAGTAGCAAGCAATACGTGCCCTGTTTCAATCTTCTCTCCTTCACTGAACATGCGTTCAAAGGAAAACAAGCAGTGGTGGGCACTGGACCGCATCGATAGATACGGTTCTTTT
This sequence comes from Tenodera sinensis, assembly GCA_030765045.1. Lineage (NCBI taxonomy): Eukaryota > Metazoa > Arthropoda > Insecta > Mantodea > Mantidae > Tenodera > Tenodera sinensis. The sequence continues at coordinate 79,440,947 of CM060971.1, forward strand.
GAAACTACGAAAGCGTAAAGGAACCTTCCTACTCCAAGAGGAGTGGGAAGAACAATATTTTTGCTACGTTTAGGATGACAGCATGAAATGTCTTGCTTGCAAGGTTTGATTGGTATTTACAAGTCCAACATTAAACGACATTACGAACTTGTCACAAAGACTACAACCAAGTCACAAGTATGAAATATTAAGATACTTTAAAATAATACTATAAAATCAAATTTCGTCCACAAATGTAACAATAAAGTTTAAATATTAAATTAAGCTGCGTAGTCTAGTGAAAAACGTGGATTACAAAGTGTCTACACCAAGTTTATAAAACCTTAAAGGTGTTGCGTAAAACCACAGTTACAAATTAAGGTTGGGAATTTACAAACACTATTTTAAAAGTACAATTACAAAACAAGGCTCGTTTACTTTTATGTAGAGAACTTGATATGACAACATTTCCGTCTCTCCGTTCATTTGCTGTTCATATTAGTGCTATGTGAGACATTTTGTTCTAAATTGAAGACTGTAAAAACTAAAAGCAGGTCATTGTAGATAAATGAAATCCTACCTCCTCTGCTGCATGCCAATACTTATGAATTAATGTTAGATATATGCGAAACCGTAATGCTCCCGATGAAGTAAAGAATACATTTATGAAAAATAAATGCTAATGCTCTCTCATTCTGTGTATATGTATTAAACATGTATAAAATCAAATGTGTGTTCGAGAAGTTCCTTTGCACTGCCACTGCGATTTTCAAGCTCCCTCCTTCGAATTGTGCATCATGTGCATGCCGGGTTGCTTTCTCTGACGTCATAATTCGTGCAATCATGGCGAGCAATTTGCCGACTCCTGTTTTAGCACAACAGCAAAATGAATTACGATTCCCTTACTTAAGACAGCTGGTTACTCGACGGTGAATAAATAGGTTTTCGAACTCGAGTAACGAACAAATTAAATTCACTTAACTCCCACCTTTTTTCATGGAATTTTTTAAATGTAAGTGTTGGTCTTATCGCGACCGATGTACATTTCTTACAACATACATTTACAAGAATGGTATACAATTATATCAAAGAAACTACAAGGAAAAATTTTACAATTATGGTATACAAGCATAACGCAGTAATACAACAAATACAAAATTTAGTACGCTGTACTAAAACTCGCTCGCTCGCTCGCCCACTCACTCATTCACTCATTCACTCACTCACTCACTCACTCACTCACTCACTCACTCACTCACTCACTCACTCACTCACTCACTCACTCACTCACTCACTCACTCACTCACCTCCACATATACCCACACACACACACGCATATACACTCGTACATACACATACACACATAGATACACACATGAACACCGACACACAGTTCTTCCTCTCTAATGCTTCTAATTTCTGCTCTTGTATTGTTTTTCAGTTCATCCACACCGTGTATCATTTCTATAGACCTATTTTTTAGGTTTCCCATAAATAGAAATCATGTGCAGCAAGACATACGTAAAGAACACGCGGGCCATAACAACTTAGAAATAATCCTATTTTTAAAAAAATCTCCCTTATATCCGCTAAAGTATTATGGACGGTATGAACTCTGGCACAATCTAGTTGAAAATACCCACATTATCTCTCGTGAGCAGTTAATTTTTGAAAAAGTGTGCGTATATTTCTGTAAGATACTTCTCTGACTTTACAGTATCTTTAAAAAATATGGACCCTGTTATTTGATGCGCCCTTACAACACACCACACAACCTTTTAGTTATTCAAAGGCATTCGTGCATTTTCTGTGCTCCAAAATACGTTTTCTGTAAACAAAGGTAACCGCATAAATAAAACGGGCTTCGTCAGTGAATGTGGATCAACAGAGGCTCTGTAAAACACAAATATAGAAATTCACTGGGTTTCCCTTCTCACGTAGCTCTAATTCTTGGACTGCAATAACTATGTAAGGCTTCAATATGAACTGAATTTTTCAAATAACCATTTCTTGTGTTAAACGATCTAAGACTTCATTATGAAACCGTTCAAGTGATGTGGCAATATCGCCAAGCTTTTCTTTTTTTGAATACCCTACGGTTAGACCTGTCAATTTCAGAGTTCAGAAGACCTGATTCTTTAGATCTATTGACAAGGTTTCTAACTGTACAAAAGTTCGAATGCCAGGGACTTTGTACATTGCCTACATACTTGTTGACATGAATCTCTGATCTAAGATGAATATCGTACACAAGTATTCGTTGTTATAGGCACATTTTTCGGCCGGCATTTCAATTACTTAAATAATTTAAAACACACACACACACACACACACACACACACACACACACACACACACACACACACAAACACACCACAAGCAATTTAAAAGTAGTTCTAAAGTCTACACAAAAAACACGCGTTCTAAAACTAAAAAAGCAAGGACCGGTAAGGCAGAGCCGCTGCAAATACGCGTTCTGTTGGCAACAACGTAAGGCTTAACCTGTACTAACCATTGACCGGAAACACGTGGATTCGCGCAGCTTAGATGGAAAATTACGGCAAATGGAATGCTGCTGTTTTCCTCGAGCTTTCCCATCCTCCCCCACAACCCCTACGCTTTCCCGGCTCAAGCGTGACTTCGTAAATGTAAATTCTAAACATCACAGTTTCAACAAGGTTTCATTAATAGATTATACTGGTGAAAGAATATTATTTAAAGTGCACATCATATTTATCTCCCCCATAAGATTTTAATGTTTATATTTGTGGGGTCTTTACAATAAGCGATTCAAGTGAAAGTCTTGGTGCTGTAACGCTGTGTATAGAGGGAAAACATCTCTAGCTTACATGCCTGTTGTAATTTGCTCTAATAGACTGAGTACAGCCATATATGTATGTGAGGAATGAATGAGTGAGTACATCATCTTGCCACGCATCTACGATCTTACGCCTTATTGGTTCTTAGGTGTCCCTACCTACATTTGCTCAACAGGGAGTCGGCTTTACTTAAATGTGACGCTTTACCTCGTTTGTCTCTTCCAGACATAGTTTATAAATAGGTTAAACAAAACAAAACAGACGCGTTAACAACTGAATAATTCCAAACAAATTCAACATACTTCCAACCTATTACAACTGCTTGCTATCAGACGTTAGCGTTGGTTCCCGTGCGCGGAAATAATGAACTCTCAGCTTCGACGGTTTCTTAATGTTGAGTTAAATTACACAAGATAAAAACAAAAACATTTGCTTATAAACATACATTGGATAGTATAACTATTAATCTTTTAATATAAAGTAGATAATCGCGCTGGTCAACATGGATTACAGGCAGAGTACCATAAAGTATATTATGGTTAAGATACATACTTGATAAATAAAATGTATCTACAAAGAACTGTGTATTAAAACTAATTCTGCAAACGTTTATCTAAATTAAAATGAACCGGATAGAAAATAAACTTTCGTAAGAATAGTGGTTAGAAGTGTATGAAATCAGACGATAGCAGGTAAAGAGATTATATGAATTTAACGCCGGTCAGCGTACTCATTTTCTGTTTTATTACAATTTTACTTCTGCCATTTTATTGGTAAGGGCACTGAACCCGGGACCTCTCCAATGCGACCAATCGAAGATATTTTCTCATCTCCAACTGGGAAGCGAAATGGGGTTTCTTAAGGCACTCTGGGACTGAAATTTGTATTTTCTATATTTTTATTGGTATAAAATCAATAATTGGCACACTTAAAGGCGTTTATGTTATAAACTACCACACACAGTTTCAGCACAATATGTTTTATAATTTTGAGTGAATTATTATTCAATTCATTCACAATGCGAAAATACCTTAGTATTCAAAATACCCTATGTGCGTCAAAAACTAAAATACCACAATCCTTTTAGGATTTTATTAACTCTAATTGCCCAAAAAACATAATCAATCTCTGGCAGGAATAAAAATGTTAAAGTAATTAATTTCTTTGCTTTGATGGATATTGAACATGTTTTTAAAACTTTTTGGGGAATTTAATTTTTAAAGTTAAACAAATTTTCAGATTTTGAAACCAAAGACTGAAGTTGAAGTTACATCAAATGGAGCCCATGCTGGAAAACTTCTAGGAGCACAGCACAAAGTTTAATGCGCGTGGAGCACATAGTGTAGTAAAAATATGAAGTCCTGAAAACACAATTTTTCTGCAAACATGCATAATGATCATGAGTCAGATTTCATGTTCGGTCTAACACTGCCCTGCTGCATATATATTACCTTATCTCTTTTGCCTTGTAGTCTCTCCTCAGATGCATAGCTTAACCACTCCTTTCCGCTGAATTATGTTGTTTTTGAGCCCTTTTTGGCCCATATTTTGTTCAAGTACTGCCAAAAAGTTAAGCAAAAAGGGCTGTCTAAATGTAGCGCACATGGCAATTAAAGTCTGTGTTAGGTCTTTAAAAATGGCAGAATCTAAAACATTTCAGTACCAATCGAGGAGTGAAGGTTTGTGTAACATTTATATGCAAACCTAAAAATGTCAATTTGATAATTTTTTGATCATTTTTCTGACCCAGGGTCCCATAAGCTTGGAAGTCGTGCTGAGCACTAGACCCGACTAAATATTCAAGCAAATTTAGAGAAATAATCTTTTGCCCTTTATTTGTACACATTTCCATTTAGTAGATCTCAGGAGTGGCTCATGTGGGAAGACAAATGACTTTACAGAGTGACATCCATGGCCGGCAGCGACAAGAATATCTTTCCATACAAGCCTAGTTTGCCATCAAAATGTGCACCTTGGGAGTTCCCTTGCAAGCACCCCACCCTCCCCATGGGATAAACGAGACGGGACTACAACCATCGACGTCAGCAAGGGATCAATTTGTAAGTTGCCCTAACCATACATTTCACTAGTGCAGCTGTAGCAGCTGCCTTAAAAATTTCATTTAATTTGGGCTTGACAGTCCACAGTAAAATACACGCAATACGAAATATAGAAACTCATGAAGAGGAAAAGAAACTAGATGACTGCCTTTACATCACATAGATTGACGTCCGTGTTTTCTCATTACCAATTTGTTTAAAACAGGCTGAAAAGCCGAACAACTTAGCCGTAGAACATAAACTAAATTCGTATTTGTTTATTTTCTTGCAAATATTAATTAATGAGCAGCGTGATGGTAATGATTATAGTAAAATAAGTAATAGGTAATAATATCTATTAATTATGTTTTAAGAAAAACATAAACAAACTGATATATCGATCTCGCCATATTCAACGATATTTTTTGTTTGTTAAAATGGCATCTAATATTAAAATGAGATACTTGGCGTAATGAATAGTCACAAATTAAACAAAATAGTTTTTCATTATGTAAAATACAAAAATAATCTTCTTCCCATTCTTGATCAAATGTGCGCGTTGTCATTCTGAACGTCCGTCTAATACTATTTACTAGGTAGTTTCAACTGCACCGTGTAGCATACTGGTATGGAGTGAGTACAGAGTTGAGTAGGGGAGGTGGCTCCTAGGAGACACGCCTGCCTTAGGTGTTAAAGGGGTAATATAAATGAAAAAAATGAAATAAAGATATAGCTGGGAGAGTGCATGAAAGTGTTTGCCAGAGACGCAAAGAGGAGTGGTAAGTGGAAAAATGGAGGGATTACATCCACACTACCGAGCGGGAGAGCGGTACGGCTCGGGCACTTTCATAATTTGCCCACATTCTGGAAATCGCGTGTTCGATCCCAGCGGCTGGCCTACCTGACCCATGGGGTTCTTCAAGGAATTCTACGGGTCGCCAGGTGAGTGCTGGTTAGATGCATTACACTTCCCGAATTTACCGTCCCTCCGTTTTTCTTCACTTTTCATTTCCTTTTACCCTTCATCTGACTGGTCTGTTTCCTCTCAGGAAAACCGATGTTGATTAGAATACCATACGCTTAAAATCTTTTTATGACAAATGAAATGTAGATATATTCTAATTTTTCTGGAAATCCCTTCTGAGATGAGCTCTAAGTAAAGCATCCACAATCATCTTAGTTCCCGGATCAAGTTTGACAAGGAATATAGTGCGTCGTTGCCCCCAGGTGGTGAACAGAGTTCGAGATCCCATAGTCACCCGGCGAATTTGCTGCTCTCCCACGGCAACTGGCCGAAACTTCCGACGCATGCGTATCGCCCGAAAATTCATTTACGACATCGACAGTGGCTTTGACGTGTATAAGATTTTCTACTATTAACGTTGAGCATGGCAGAGATTTTTGGGCATAAATTAAAAGGACTTGATAGTGGAAGGAAGATATTTTGAAAATGTATTCTGTGTAAAGACTTTGAAGTGACCGGTGAGTGGAATGTATAGTTTATAAGTCAAGGTGCCAAGTTCATAATGTTGAAGTTGTTAAAATAAAGGCAAGTTTTCCTTGCCATTTCAAGTATAACGTTCTTTAAAAATAACGGATCCTACTGATTTTACACCTGTACTATTTAGTAAAATATTCCGTCTCGATGGGTTGTAAGACCTTAATGAATTGTGATTCTGTACACCCCGGTAGACTATGCAGAGGCTCTCTTGTTTCTGAATGTTCTTTGCATTAAATGCCCCTTAGCGCAACAGCCTATCTCGGGCCAAGTCTTACCGTACAGCCACTGCGACCACTCTGTCTCCTACAGATGTCAGAGTGAGGTGCAGAACTGGAGGTTAGCGCCCCGAACCCTTCCGGTCGGTTACATTTTTATATTACTAAGGAAAAGTATTACCAGTGAAAAAATATATATCTCGTTATACATCTTTGTATCAAGTAAATTCTTTGTAGATTTAACTATTACCGATACATTGATTGTTATAGGCTTGTATTTTCTCAGATAGAAAGTCATTTTTCGTTTTTTCATTTCAGTTGATCATTCTAAGAGAACGGAATTTCAAAGCCTCCACATAGCAACCAACTCTTAATAAATTTGACTTTCAGATAAGTCTACTGTATTTGCATTGTATCCACAAGGAAATATATAATAAAACCATTTTTACAAATGTTTATCTAGGTTAATACGAAGTAGAAGAATAAATTCTTGTAGGAATAGTTTGTTGAAGAGTGTGTGGAAAAAGTCTCGTGAGTTTAACGTACTAGATTTTTTGAAATGCATCTGAAGGAGACCTTACTAGATCGTTATTAAAGCCCATTTCTTCCCTTCATGAACTAGTCAAGGACCTGTGATTTGTAATTTTGTTAAAGAGCATATCACACATATTTGGTAAAAAAATATATTTCTTGCTTAAAACACATAACCGCTGAAAAGCATCCTGTTAAATACAATTTACAGTATCTTCATTTCTTGATGCCTCAAACATAGCGGGTTGTGGGTATATTAATTCATATAAGGACGAAAGAGTAGTAAGAAAACATATGACAGAAGTAGAAGGCAGAAGTTGTATCGCCACAATGTGTACCACTAGTTCTTTTATAATACAACAAACGGAATGAATAAATAAAAGTAAAAGCATGTTCGTACAATGTTGCAGTGATTAACGAGCCAAAGGCTTCACACGTCAACAGACACAGAGGCTTGTAATGACAATGATGCAAAAGGGATTGCAAGGCTTTTTCATTCGCAGTATATGCATAATGTACAGGTTATCTGCATACTTAATCGAGGAAAATACAGCATGGAGTTGAATTACTAGGCCAATTCTCACAGCGAATCCGCCATGGTCTGTTTAATCAAAACACCAGTGAGAAGATCCAATCCAAAATTACATTTTTTTGGCGGAGAGGAAAGTACGCTTCAAGCCCGCCTCGGTAGCGTGATGGTTAGCGTGTCTGCCTCACGTTCAAGAGGTCGCGAGTTCGAATCTCGCTTAGGGTAAGTTATCCGGGTAAGGTTTATTTCCGAGGTTTTCCCTACCCTGAGAAGACGAATGTTGGGTAACTTAAAGCTCCATGGACCTCGGGCTCATTTGATCATCATTTCACCCAATTCATTTCATTCATTCGTCCGATATGACGCAATGTTGGAGGACGTTAATAAAAAAAAAAAAAAAAAAAATAATAAAGAAAAAAAATAATAATAAAAAAATAAGTACGCTTCAAAATGTTCGACACCATCTTATGCATCATATAATGTATGTTTTCCCGACTATGAAAATAATATATACTATTTTTTTTTCTTTTCTTTTTTAGTAGAGCATTTTATTTTTGACTCACAATTACACTGTCTGAGCCAAAATTCATGCCAATCTCAATACGAGGATGTATATATAATATATTTGAAGTAAACACTGGTTGATAACATTCAGATTTGATGGCAAGTGAAAAAAAGTTCTCATATATGGCACTCACGTTACTTTCTCTACTCTTGTACAAACGATTATTACAAACGCTTATTACTCTTTCCTTGGATAGTGTTTAATACCCGCTTTTAGTACATGTGGCACCACAGGCGGTGATACTGATCTTGGAATGAACATGGAGCACCGGTGAAATGAGTTAGCGGGATCAGGAATAGTCCCCAGCTTTCTTAGAGCCTAAAAGCATGAGCGAGACTGCGAATGTGTGCACGAATTTAATGTAATGTATCTACTTACGCCGATGCCGGATGAAGTGGGGCACGTGGTATATTAAAATAAATCTAGTAAATGGCGAAAGGTATATAAATGTAATATAAGATTTTTAAGTATGTGTAAAATGTGCACCTTCAACACTCGTGTAAAGAATAATGTTTGTAAGTGGATTTGTTGAGAATGCAGCACCACCACCGCCGCCACCGCCACCACCGCCGCCACCACCGCCGCTCCCACCACTACCACCACCACTACCACCACCACCATCACCATCACCACTGTCAACGCCAACTCTCCCTTCAGGAAACCAATGTTACACATCCGAGTGATCGATAGGGGTATAGTCGATTGGTAAGTGAAGTACTTATAATCATGCTTCATAAGCTCATAGAGATTTATGGACATATTGGGTACTACTGTGGGTCCAAATATTTTGGAATTGTGACCCTGACCGTCAATTCAGTTGCCGAGCCTAGAAATTCTATAGTGTATTGTTTACTCGAAGTAAGAGACATGATATCTTACCTACTCATAGCTGGTAAAACTAAACCGGTCTGCAGCGAAATTATTCCGTAACCGGTTGTGTTTTCAAAAAGAGCAGTATATAATGCTTGTTTTGCATTTGTGATGCATGTAGCTCTGAATCCTACTTTTCAAAGTTAAAGGGTAAGGTATTACACATTTGAGGTAAATAATTGCACTTCGTGAAAGAAGTAGCAGAGATAGAGAAATGGATGAAAATGTGGCACAGTGCATAAACGGTGTGTATATGTACAATTAATTTTTTGAGAATAGCCTCTGAATGACTGCGTAACTTGTAAATCGCAAGAGATATGTACACAAAATCGTATTATACACACAAACACAAATGTAGATCTCGATAAAGCACACAATTTGTGGCAAATAATTTTATTGTTTGTGAAGGTAACAATTTTCGAGATATTGTTATTGGTATGAATTTTAAAATACTTATACAGGGTCACTACAAATGAATGAAGCGACTTCTTATGTTTATTATAATTATTTTTTTGACATATTGTCATCAAACTTTCAACAAGTTCTGTTCTATCACATTTATATTTCAGATTTCTACCACGAGAGGCGGGCAGGTAGCAATTAGCCAAAATGGTGACACGTGCGGAAAGAGCATAGGTTGTGCTTAAGTTTCATTCTCTTGGATCTGCTATCACGGTGCAGCGAATTCCACAAAGAATCACCACTTGGCAGTTTCTAACTGCTGGATGCCTCTGAAAAGGGAAATCGACAGGTTGGCCTTTAATGACAGAAGAGGCGGTTTAGGGCGTGCGAATGAGTTTTAACACGTAGCCTGCAGAATTCGACGAGCATCAACATTCCACAACAGACACTTTGGAAGGTTTTAAGGAAAAGGTTAAATATGAAACAGTGATTCTTTGTGGAATTTTGTTCTCAAATGTCGCTGCACTGTGATAGCAGATCTGTCAAGCACAGCATATGCTCTTTTCGCACCTGTCACTTTTTTGACTAATTGCTACCTGCCGGCCTCTAGAGCTAGAAATCTGAAACATAGGTGTGACAAAGCAGAACTTGTTGAGGTTTTCAGTATACCTGTAAAGTTTGGTGACAATGTCAAAAATAAAGTTGTAATAAACATGTAAAATCGCATCCATCATTTGCAGTAACCCTGTGCTTTTCTAAACATGAAATCGTTATTAGTTTTTTGAGGCCATGCAAAGAGAATGGAATGTCAAAACAACCAGCTTCTAAGGGATTTGACTATCGCTTCGGGCTACTGTACTCCCATATTTCTATTGTACCTAACTGTAGGGAAATATGCAATAAAACCATTTCTAAAAACCTTTATTCATGATTAGCATTAAGTAGATATAAACATAAGTGTTTTTAAGAATAGTTCGTAAAGAGTGAGTAGAGAAAGCCTCGTGATTACACACAGGTTAGATTTTTTATTCATTCTAAACCCTGCAAAATACACAAACTTTTAGTGGCAAATGAAACGAGCAGACCGTGTTTCCAAACTGACCCTGGCAAAACTGATCAAATAATAGTTTGAATTCACAACCGGAGCCAACATGCTCAGATAGTGGTCAGTTGAAAAATTCTCATTGCGGGCACGTTCAGTCCAGATTAGTTTTAGTTTACTATCACTGATGTTACTGTCACGTGTGACCCAGAATGGCACCATATCTTCCCGGTCAAACCGCATATCAGATTTCGTAATCAGCGCAGTACCAGACCTCAGGTAATTTAACTTCAGGAGTTCCGGACACGAGACCTGAGCTAACTGAAGCCTGAAATCTCTGCAACGGATGGATAAATTAAATGTTTATCCTACAGAGCCGCACTCCTAGCATGAATGAATATCAGCTTTTTGTGACGACAGGCTTAATTTAAGATCTGCAGGGGCACCTCGATGTAAACATTCCTTACCTGAATTTCATAGTGGAAGTACCAGAGGATTACGTTACTACTAATTAAATTCTTTAGCAAATAAGCTGTCGACTATGCCAAATCAATAGAAGAAAATCCGATGCACTTCATATACGTGATATTCTCTACTCACTATCGCATCGTGTTTCCAAAACATGTGCGGAGGCTAACTTAGTTGTCCTTATTCTTGTTACTTGGGTTCCATTAGGTTATTAATAATAATAATTATAATTATTATTAATAATAATAAATTAATAATAAATTAATAATAAATAATAATAAATAATTAATAATAACAATAAATGATGGTGGTGATGGTGATGATGATGGTGGTGGTGGTGAAGTTGATGATGGTGGTGGTGATGATGGTAGTGGTGGTGGTGATGGTAGTGGTGGTGATGGTGGTGATGATGGTGGTGGTGATGATGGTGGTGGTGATGATGGCGGTGGTGATGATGGTGATGATGATGATGGTGGTGGTGATGATGGTGGTGGTGATGATGATGATGGCGGTGGTGATGATGATGGTGGTGATGATGGTGATGATGATGATGGTGGTGGTGATGGTGATGATGGTGATTATGGTGGTGATGATGGTGATGATGGTAATGATGGTGATGGTGGTGATGATGGTGATGATGGTGATGGTGGTGATGATGGTGATGATGGTGATGGTGATGGTGGTGATGGTGGTGATGATGGTGATGATGATGATAATGGTGATGATGGTGGTGATGGTGATGGTGATGATGGTGGTGATGATGATGGTGGTGATGATGGTGATGATGGTGATGATGGTGATGATGATTATGATGATAATGATGATGGTGGTGATGATGATTATGATGATGTAAACGATCATGGCCATGGCTCTTTCTTTTGCAGTGTATTGTAACTAAAGTGAGTTTTATGTTACTTGTGTGAGTTATTTTCCAAGCAGGTTCGTGTATTCCTTTTGCTTAGCGCCGACTGCAGTATTCTGTTGTGGTACAACCACTTTAAGTAGGAATCGCGGGGAAAGATGCTTAAAGGTTTTTCCCTGCAGGACTCTGTTCCCTCCCTCTTCTACTCTTGTTGAGCATGGCCCTTGAATACTTTCACCTTTATTGGTCTGCATTTAGCGTTCTAACATTACAACGGTTTTATTGTGCAGATTTGCATTACTATGGGCACTTTCAGCAAAGCGTTTTTTAAAGCTTACTGCACAAGAAAAGCTACACTTGAAGAGACTCCTATTCTTTGTCAATGGCATGACTCCATTAGCGGAGTTTCATACAAAAACAGTCCATTTACCGATAACGTGCGCATTGCTCAAAAATTGGTCGCATTCAATAATTCTATTTATGGAATCCTATCATTAAAATAGGTTGTTACAGCGTCCAAAATATCAATTAATCAATACCGGTGTTCCAAGTTGCCGTAGCTTAGAGGGTGAAGATCAGACTAATTTTTTTAAAAATGTTCTTTGAGTAATGGAAATACAAAAATCTCTGTATATTATTAAATATAGAACGATTAAATTGGAATTCATAGTTGCTTGGCACGATGTGCTGGTAATATGTCACATCACGATTCTTAAATCCTGTGTCGTGGCGCAGTTGGCTAGACTCTAGAGCGTAGATCTGCTTCCGGGTAGGGAAATGTCAGCGGGTTGGCTCCCAGCTATAGGAGTGTGAGGATGTGTGATGCTGACCGCACCTCTGCGATGTGTAATGGGCGTGAGGCCGACGGTCGCGCTGGTAGACACCCCCGGTCGCAAACAAGCTCTAACGCCACGGATTTATAATCGTGTTATTGTTTATTTATTTATTTATTTATTCATTTATTCATTTATTCATTTATTTCTTTATTTCTTTATTTCTTTATTTCTTTATTTCTTTATTTCTTTATTTCTTTATTTCTTTATTTATTTATTTATTTATTTATTTATTTGTTTATTTATTTATTATTAATATTATGGTTGTTATTATTATTCGATTATTGTAACTCAAGCCCTGTCCAAGCTTAGGCCTACCGTCCAGCCGCTGCGTCTCCTATCCCTGCCTATCACAGGCGACATGAATGGGGTGTAGTACTGGAGGGTGGTACGTGGTCAATGTCTCGATCCCTTCCGGCCAGTTATGCGGTCTTCGCAAACAGGGGTCACTACTTTTCAATCCAGTAGCTCCTCAATTAGCCCCTCAGGGACCTAACGAGGCTGAGGGCACCTCGGATTAGATCTCGCAGCGGGAGAAAAAAAAACCATGTCGGTCCCAAGAATCGAACCTTGGTCTCTCGTTTGGTTAGCAGCAGCGCTACCACCGCGCTTAGGAGACGGCCTTTATTATTATTATTATTATTATTATTATTATTATTATTATTATTATTATTATTATTATTATTATTATTATTATTATTATTATTATTATTATTATTATTATTACACTGGTAAACAATATTTTTTTGCACTGCTATGAACAGTTGTTTTTACCTATTTAAGGGCAGTGACTTCAGATCTGAGGCCGGCTTTTCTCTGAAGGCTCCAGGTCCATATTTCATGGTTTTATGATTGAAATCGTAATGCTGGTGGATAAATATTTTATTGAAGCCCCTTCAACTTAGCTGGCTAATAAAAATTGCATAGAAATGTAGTCTAAATCTCCTCAGTAGTAGAAATAGCACATACCATCATGAAGACGGTGACATAACTAACACATTCTCTTAAGGCAGACATTTGCGTTTCAAGATCTTCCGTTTATGGACCCCTTCAGGGAGATCTTGTTTCATACTCCAGCAATAGTCTGCCAACAGATGTTTGTCCCAACTTCCTTGATAGCGCTGTTCCATAATCTTGAGGTCCTGATGGAACTGTTCGCGTTGCTCGTCACTGACGCTTCCAAAGTTCTCAGGGAATTTATCAAGATGACTGTATAGGAAATGGAGCTTGACACTCCTGTGACATCCCAGCTCATGAAAAGCTGATAACTTATCAGCTATGAAACGTTCACGATTAGAAGCCTTTTTATTACCGAGAAAGTTTACCATTTCATTTACAAATGACAGCCATGCAGGTC